>JAGQAX010000010.1:24219590-24721008 GCA_019142605.1 Cephalopholis sonnerati | reverse complement strand
TCTTTCTACTTAATGCAATGTAATAATAAATAATGGAATTCAAAAACAGAATTACAAAATATATTTTTCAGTCAATAAAACTGTAATTAATAAAAGACAGTAATATAAACAAATAAAAACAGCAGACCTAAATTAAAACTTTTCTTTTTTAGGGACATTAAAACATGAACATGCCCAGCAAATAACACATGACATCAGTATGTCTCTCTCTGTCTCCTCTCTTCCTTCTTAGTACTGTTCTCTGTCTCTGTAGCTCTTTTCTCTGCCCTTGTTGCATCCATTTCTCTTGTGTCCACTGCAGATCTACTAAATATACTACTAAATATACAGTCCATGACTAAACAAGTGAAAGATGCATCAAAAAGTGCAATGTAGCCAATCAGAGGCAGAGTGGGGCGGGTCTTGCCAAGACAAACCAATGGCGAAGCAGAAAGCAGAAAAACTGAAGGATTAGTATATGATGTCACACGGAAGTGCTTCCCTCGTCTACATGCCTCGGTGTAGCACTGGCGTCAGTCACATTACTTATCCTCACTTCCATTATCCTTACTTTTATCCAGACCTTCACGAAAAAGAATTCGGCCACACTTCAGAGCTTTTCCTGAGAAAAACAGCTTGTCACTTTTGTGGACGCCTCAATGCTACTCCATCAATTAATTAACCTCGCTACTAAAAAGCTATTTGATTCAGAAAGTAATGGTGTTACCACCAGTCTACTGAAAAATGTAGTTAAGTTAGTGATGTCACTACTTGTAGTGATGCTACTACCCAACACTGTATATCTTTAGCTATATCTAGTCAGACCTATCTGCTGTACTTCTGTATTGTGTTGCTTTGCCAGTGATACACCAAATTTACCTGCACGGAAGCTAAAGAGTGTAGCCTACTGCTGTGTACGGCTTACGTTTAAGTGTACGTTACATTTGGAATATCTTAACTTCTTTATCATACACACAATCCAAACAAGGCAGATCAAGACCAGCGACTCCCGCGGTCTGTGAAGTAAAATCACTGTTCTTGTAAAGACAGTCCTACAGCTACAGTTCCCCGTCGAATAGAGCTGTCTCATCGCAAGGTAAAGCAGTGAAAATACTCTAAATATAGTGTACAATTAAATTGATTGTTTTTTTAAGTTACTGTAAACAAATATTATGATTCGATCTATTACATTAGCTAGAAGATGTAGCTAGCTTAGTTAAATAGCATAGTATTGCAGCTAATGGAGAGAGCTGGCTATTGGACATGACATTACATCAGGGTTTTTCTATGGACCTGTATTTGGTTGTCTATTCATGGGCATTAAAAACTGCAGTTTGGTAATTACCAATTTCACATTAAAGGTGAAAGTGAAAGCCAACCCCAGCTTTGTCCACTTGGCGTCTCACTTCGCTATATTTACATTTTTTCAGCACTGTGTCCACGATTTTCATACCTTCCTCTTGGATGCGTGCTGCTCACGGTCTGGCACCTGGTCCATACCTTTATACAAAGTCCCTCCTTCACCTGCATGCTGTGGCCAGGAACATTCTGAGCACAGCAAAATGATGAGAAAATAAGAACATACAGGCAGTGAGCAGAGTCTCGGCAGATAAATATACCACAACATACTGCTAGTGTGTCGTAGGCGATGACTGTGAGGGATTACTTCTGTTTGAGTCTCGGCATTATTTTTTATGAAAATCATGTATAGTGTACCTTTAACTAAAAACCAACGCAGCAAAAAAACAGAGGAAAAACACATGCTTGTTATGAATGTCTGTGAATGGCAACAGTGCTACATTGAACTCATAAAGCCTTTACACACAGGGAGCGTTCTTTTTTGTCTGATTAATTCACACAACTTTTTTTGTCATGAGCACTTTCACACAGACATGAGAAAATAAAACAGGATTTTTTTCCAGCACAAGGTTACTAAGCCTTTACACTGAGAATAAAGGCACCGACCCGTCACACTGTGTGGAAATGACAACAAGACACGACGTAATGACAATGGAGGACCTGTTGCAACTCTCAGTTATAGCTTGCAGGTGAATTTTTCGCATTTATGTGCTATTTTTTCATCATGCCTCCAGTGTGTAAAGACCTTAAACGTTCATTTTTCAGTCCAAACATCACAAATTGGCATTAATTTAACAGCTCTAATTACTAGTTACTTTTCAGTTTGAGATTATTAATACAAATATAAATCAACTAATAGATTATGGTGTATTCTTATGGATTAAGTTATCCAGCATCTCAGTACTTCTTCCACCACAACACCCTTCATCCTTAGACCCCTACACTTTTATCTTTATACTGCAAATCTTACTGTGTGGACTGTTGTCAACCCTCCAGCTGCTTCTGCAGAACTGTTCAGTGACAGAGAGCAGAGAACTTCTATTGTGCTGAGAAGACAGTGGTTGTAAAAGTTTGTAACTGAAGCAAAGGAGGAAAAAGAACAGCACACATTTTCCTGGATAAAGGAAGATGACTTGTTTAAAATAGCCAACACCATGTAATTTTCAGCTATTTGGAGAGGAACACCATAAACAGCCTGTATCGACTGGTGTCTCTTTTGTAGCAAGATAATTGCTCGTTCTCTCTGTTGATATTTTCGTGAATTCATACAGACAAAATAAATCTGCTGTGTTTACAGCATTAACATTTTTCCAGTAGTCTATTGATTTTTTCCCGCTACTTCAGTAAATACATTCTTTGTAGCAATTCTGAAAGTGTATTTGAACTGCAAAAGATACTCCGGGCTCATCATATGTCATAACCAATTTAAACTGGATTGAGCCACAAAGCAAACAGCAGCCACTGTTATTGCTGGAGAGAATCTCATCAGGAATGCAGGTCATGGCTTACGGAAACCCTTTGTTCGAGTGCGCCAAGAAACTTCTGTCTCCTTCTCCTGTCAAAGACACTTCTTGAGTTCAAGTATTCCCTGTTCAAACAGTTTCGCTGGGAAACACTCCAGCAGCACTGTGCTTCATTGCCCAACCCATCACCTCATCCCAACCTGCTGCTGACTGCTGAGCTGGAGACACCTCCTCTCCTCAGGTCTGCAGTTACCTGTACTGACATTAGCATTGCCTGACGTGCCCAGAGGAGGCTGAAGAGCTGACCACCTCGCTCGCCCAGTGTCTGAAACCAAACGTGTGTCCCTAACCTGATGGAGCTTTGCATCCTCCTGTCTCCTTCGCTGCCTTTCCACTTTCTAAACAAAGACTAAAAGAACAATCTGTCCACTTTCCTTAGAAAAGGGGGAACATTGATTGGCATATCAACGTGAAAAGGCTTCCCATCAGGGTGAAGGTGACTCCCGCAGTCAAGGACATGCTCCTGCTGCAGCCTGTGAGCACATCCTCTAGGGGAGGGTCTGAATGGCAATCAGTACAGACGCCATGGAGCTTAAGTCAAGAGCTCTTTAGGCGAAGAATGCTGCGGCATACATTAAAGACGAGATGTGTTAAAATCTATTAATATCAATCAATACATTTTGTTAACACATGAGAAATCCATTTAAAGGTCCAGCATGTGGGATTTAAGGGGATATATTGGCAGAAATGGAAGTTAATAACTTTGCTTTCTTTAGGTCCCGATCACACAGAAAGGCTGCCTTTTTTTAAATTAAATGTCACTAGTGAAAAAACCTTTTAATTGTTGCCAGGCAACCACAGACTCACCTCCTTAGTCTAACCTTCCCATGTAATCAATCTACCGTTTGTTTATTTATTTATGTTATTTAATTGACAGTAATTAGTATCTAGTTCCTAAAATGTTCAGGCAGAGGGTACTTGCTGTAGCTCTGGTTGAGGGTGAGAGGCTGTCAGCAAATAATTTGTAGGGCACAGGGAAACAGAAATCTGTGTGGGTACATGAGACCCTAAAAAGAGGGTGGATCACAGGGAGTACCACCAGTTGGTCCAGGAGCTCCGGATCCATGATGGCTGTTTCCAGCCATACTTTAGGATGACTCAGGGGCAGTTTGACAACCTGCTGTCAACAGTTTCTCCTCCATTGTTTACCAACTGTAAACTTGTTGTTGTGACCACCACAGATATCCACTGCCTCGCAAATCATCCGATTGAACAATGGCAAAATAAGATGACGAAAAAAGAGATGACGTGGGGTGTTTTTTTTTGCTTTGAGTTGAAGTTTGTTCAACTCAAGATTTCAGAGTGCTCCGGCAAAAATGCCAGACGCCTAGAGCACAGAAACGTGAGGCACGTCTCAATGCAAAAACTATGAGCAAAAAGCATCATTCTTATTAAAAAAGGTGCCTCCAGCTGCTTTAACGCTTTCTTTGTGATCAGGGCCTTAGTTTATAATTAGCTAAAAATAAGAATCAGCTTGTTTTCGTGACCTTGGAATGGGTTCTCATCCACAACGTTCATCATGTTGCACCACCATGATTCTACAGCTGCCCAGAACGGACAAACCAAACACTGGCTCTAGATAGGACCATGTGAGTTTTTGCATCAGGCCACTGTAGTAAACTGTAAGTAACCGTAAAAACAAAACACTTATTTTTAACATGAAACTGCTTTTTTTTCTGTGTTTTTACCACTCCTGTAAATTTGGCAGTATCTGCTAGACTTTCGCAGAATGTTTTCAGTGTTTTCATAGACTGGGTCATCTCATCATTGTGAAATACAAACTTAGGATACTGATGTTTTACCGCTACATTTTTCTCACAGTATTATCAAAGCCACTTCTTCAAACTCTGCAGCAAACGTTTCTGAACAACTGTGGGAAAACTGGTAAGGAGAAACCAGATAAATGTTAAACAAAGGTAGCCTGAAGCACAGTTTTTTTTTTTCAAAACGTATTTCCAGTCTTACTTCAAAACAGCAAAACGTCTGTGTTTATGTTCAGACAAAAATTTGCCAGTGGTCTCTTATAAATCTCAACTGAAGTAAAACAGCTTGAGCACCAAAGCTGAATAAACAGCTGCACGTCGTACTCCTGCACAAACTGCAATCTCTCTATTTGTATGCATAATGAGCATCTCCACGCATTATTTATTACCTTGTCTCAATTATTTTAAGCTCTGAAAATACTGTGTCGTATGAGAGTATGTGACTAATGTCTTTGGCCGGAGAGGAAGGTTATAACAGCACTATGCCACACAAAGCTTTATGCCTATGGTTTCACAACGCTACAGATTTTAGATGCCTATATGTTAAGGAAGTTAGGAGTGTTAGATTAATTCAAAATACAAAAAGGATTTCGTTTTGTATTGAGAACAGCATTGAAAATGTATGTCCCTTTCATGACAAAGTGCCCCTCTTACCCTGAATTATCCACAGACCTCGCTGTGAACAGTTTTCAAAGCGACTATTTCCTCTGTAAAAAAGAAGTTCCAATAAATCCTACCCACAACAAGGTCTCGGGGTGACCAGATATATGAAAGCCAATTTAAATGTATCCAACACAGAGAACAAAATTTCAGGTTCAAGAGAGAAGTAAGTGGAAATTTAGATATGACAAAAATATAATCAAAATTTCTTTTTATTTCAGTTAAAAAATAATTATGAAGCCCGGAGTTTACATTAGAATAATAATTACAGAGTTTCTATTTGAGAATGTGTGAGAATATTTCCACTGCAGCTATTGGACTACTGACACCCATCCCTATGTTACCTTATTATGGACCCCACTCTGTACCCTGATGGGTAGTAGGTGTGGGAATCACCAAAAGATCCACGATACCATATCATGGCGATTTTAAATATGTTGCAATATGCTGAGTATTGCGATACAATATATTATGTTATATTGCAATTTTTCAACAGTAAATTATGCCCCCAAAGGAAAATTTTGTCAACATCTGTTTTATCTGATAGATAAAGTTTCCATTGTGTTCATCTCACCTCAGCCATTGTTTTTGCAACAGCAGCAAAATATTTCTAGTCGACTCAAAAAGCAATTGATTATATTATTCTAGTAGGCTACCTAAAGTTTAATTTGTAATATCAATAATTTCTATTATAAAAAAATCGATACTTGGAGGCTGGAGCCTATCACAGCTGACATTAGGCGAGAGGCAGGGTACACCCTGGACAGGTCGCCAGACTATCACAGGGCTGACACACAGAGACAGACAACCATTCACACACACATTCACACCTACGGTCAATTTAGAGTCACCAATTAACCTGCATGTCTTTGGACTGTGGGAGGAAGCAGAGTACCCAGAGAAAACCCACGCTGACACGGGAAGAACATGCAAACACCTGGGTTCAACCCTCCGCCATGGGTTCCAAACCAGGAACCCTCTTGCTGTGAGGTGACAATGCTAACCACTGCATCATCACTATTATTATTGTTTATATTATTATAACTTGATTAATTAAATGTGTATGTTGTATTACAGAAAAATAAACACCATTTCATTTCTTCTTTAATAGTTCTCTTTTTAAATGATGCATTATTAAAAAGAAAACTAAATGGAACTACACATTTGGTTAAAAAAAATCTTTTAAATATAACTTTATTTATTTACTGACAGTATGTGTCCCCCAATCATTTACCATCTCATAATTCATCTGCCTCCTTGTTTAGCATTTAGTTTCCATTTCATGATTGCTTTAATCTTAAGATATGTAAGCAGACTGCAGCAGAGAAGTTAAAATGAAGCCCTCTCAACAAAGCAGCAGCAGCAGCAGCAGGGCAGCTCGTGATTGGTCAGACAGCTGTGTGGATTGAACAACTGATTTTGATGCAGTCAATCAAAAATTTTAGTTACTCTTATATTTTGACTCAGAAAGTCCAAATTTTGATAAAACATTTTAGGATTTTGACTTAACATGAGTTTGTTTATTTCATCCCTCCTAACTGTGTTTTTCTTGGCACAAATGGGCTGCCGTATAACAACATCTGAGATGAACTAGGAAATGGTTTGGGCTCATTTCTATTAACTTAACTTTTAATATCACATTTTAAAAGCAGTTCACTAAATGAAACAATAATATTCCTTGCCATATAAAACTAATGACCCTATTTCGCGTGTTGCTATCATGGCATCCTCTCGCGCTCTCTCTCCCTCCCGTCTCTCCCTATGCGCGTGCACTCGGGCACAAAAACGCAGCAGCAGCTCTGATCTCGCGCCTCCATCTCCCACTTTGTGGTGAATACAGCCAGCTGCAACTTTTGTCACCGCACAGCTGCCGGTGTTTCCTCCTCTCTCTCTCTCTCACACACACACACACACACACACACACACACAACAAGCTGGATTCATTAAAAGTCGACAGAGGCAGCTGGATGATGTCATATCCGTGAAGCAGGGTCCCTGTAACCTAAACGCAGCTCGGATTTTCGCTGCGTGCGTGCCCACAAACTTTTTCCCTCTCTCGCAGTGACGAGATTTTCTCCCCGCTGCCCACATGGCATGCGTAACGGGGACGAGTGGATGGATGTGCCCCCCTCCTCGCCAGGAAGCCTTGGTTTTTACCAGCGCGTAGTGGACGAGGTGGCGCGAGCCCACGGGCAGAAACTTGCGTGAAAATTGTTGTACCCGTCGCGGCGGTGGTGGAGGAGGGAAACATCGTGAAGCAGCCGACAGAATGTGGTCGCTGACCGTGGTCCTGAACCCGCTGCTGTTCCTGCTGCTGTTCGGATACTGCCCTTCAGTGGTGAGTTCACTGCCTTCACATTGCTCTCATACAGCATCAGATAAACTTCAGCACGAGCCAAAAACGCCATGTAATGTCCCTTTTTTAAAACTTCAGCAGATTGGGGGTGTATTTAATTAGGGTGGAGCATAGCACAATGGTTGGTGAATGGCCAACAACAGGGAAAATGACTCATTTCAGTTTTCAGGCTTAATTTTTTTGTCTTGCATGTTTGGCTGCTTCTTTGCCATAGTCACTGTAGCCTGTACACACTCCAGCATTGGCAGGAATAAACATTCACATGCCAGAAATGTTTGGGGGAAAAAAAAAAATCAACTGAAATAATAAAGACTGAATTTAAAGTGGTTGTAGAGGAAGAGGCACCCTCACAGCACTCATGTTTATTGCCTACATCAACCACATAGCACTGATATTGATCCTGGAGTATTGCCAGGCATATAACTCACTTTTAAGGGAGAGTTCAATCATTGTGGAATAAATAAATAAATAAAACATATTGCTGCTGTGTGAATTATATCCAAATCCCCTCCCAGACTGAAGAAGCTGCACTAAACATCTTGATACAGGCACATTCTCCCTCTCTCTCATACTTTAACTGAAATGATTCATTAATTTCTGCTGCAGTTTTCTCCTTCATGCCACCTTATTCTATGTTTTTCAGGGGGGAAATGTGTCCTGCCTGTTTTAGCTTTACGAAATGGGAATGCATTTGGGAGCATTATCACAAATTAGGAAGAGCAGCTTGCAGATCACCAAGCCATTTGGACAAGAACAATGGTCGATTAGGTTCATCCCACCCATGCAGAGTACAATCCCTGTGCCAGTGTCTTGATTGCAAAGCAGTGTCCTCACATACTATATCACCTTGCCATGATTGAAAGTGCCGTGCAGAATTAATGCTTCCCCCGTTTTTCCCCCCTCACAGAAACAGGAAACATTTACAGGATACTCAAAAGCTGAATAGAGATCTGTCAGAAAGTCGAAACGAACGGCAAAAACAAAGGAGGAACCAGCTGTCTGAATTATTTAATGAGAGAAAAACTCTTTGTGCAGAGTTGGAGAGTGCATCTGGCTTGGCTGAGCTACAGATTCATTTTAATATGAGGAAATGTGAGAGTGAGAAGGCGAAGAAGGGGGGTGGGGGGGGAGGATGTGCGTCACTCAAGAGACAGAGGAGAAAGAAAGGTTTTAACAGAGTGGTGAAACTGGCTTCTTTTTAGGAGCCTTTCAAAGCAAAGTAAGGGAAAGAAGAGCTGAGGGTGTTTTTTTCCTCCCTCTTTTATTCCATTCAGCTATGATGCCGTGATTAGACAGGCAGATTCCAGCTACAGTCACGGAGCACCACGGCATCCAGTAACTCTTAGATTGCTATGATGTACCACACATGACCTCCAGATATTCCACTGCTATGTCTTTATTTTTGCTGCTTCTCACTAAAGTTTAATTCCCTGAAATGCACATTAAGCATTACAGTCAAAGTATAATAATAATAAGATTTTAAAAGTGAGATTATGATGCTTTTATCTAACGATCATATAACGACCAATTTAGCATCAGGGCATCAGTAAAATAGGCTTCAGCTCCTGGTTCACAAACTTTACCAGCAACCAATAGCAAGGGTGACAAAGATCGGGGCCTGCGGCGCTTTGATAATACCTGAAACAATTTTCTTGCAATCTGATAACGGCAACATAAGAGAGTTGTGCTGGGAGAAAGAATGAAAGCTCGGTAGATTGATAGCACAGACGGTATTTTTTATTTTATTTTCTGACCTAAAGATAAAAAGTGAAAAGGAGATGTGGCAGAGGAGTCAGGTGTTAAAAACTATATTAGTGATAAAACAGCACAACACAGATTTCTGCATTGCAAAATAGCAATTCAAGGTCTGGTCGGCTATTTCTCTCTCAAAACACAGGACTTTTCTGTGGCAGTAATGTAGTATAAACGGATATGCCCACGTTTTAGCTACAAAAGTCTCTCCAGAGGGTGAAAATGATGAGTCAAAGTCTGAGCTTTCTCCTCGCTGTGACGTCTTTGCCTGCTCAGAGGGGCCGTGATCTTTCATGGCTGATTCCAAAGGCTCTTTAAACTGTTCAGGCTGACAGGTATAAGGATGAATGGCAGACGGAAAAGGATGCCTGCACTATGAAAACAGGGCGCCCCTCTTTTCTATCAACAAGCTTCAAAGGGCTGGCCAAAGTTCACATGTTTCACATGCTATTCTCTAGCCGGATTGAGTTTTAGAATGTAAAACAAAATCCAAATAATGGCTGGTTGTCTGCCAAGGCCACTGCAGACAAATTTACCATCTGCAGTCAAAAGGTTGCCAGTATTTGGCTGGAGGCTGGCGTTAATTTCCCATGCTGACATTAAACAGCAGTATTGTTCAAATACTGACGCTGTTTGTGTGTCTGGTAGCTATCAACTTTTCCAGCACTTCAGGACACTTTGATCAATATTTGGAGCGGAACTAGTTTTTACTGTGTACACTCTGACATGAGTTGATGGTGCTGCATTAAAATATGCTGCATTGGCTTATGATGCATAACTTTATGTTCTTTGAAGCTTTATACTCTAGTGCTGTGGAGCATATTGGATGTAATAAAGAGTGGGAAAAGCTCCCACAAATCAGGTTTATCTGCGTCTCCCAGCAGGACTTTCAGTTAAGGCCTAGTGAGAAGAAACAGAGGAATTTCTGCACTTGGGTTATTCATCAAGGCCAGGAAATACTATTTATTGTTGAAGAGGAAATTCTCCAGAGACCATATACTGTGGAGGAATATCGTAAAGCAAAAGCAACGTATTCTTTCAAAGCCCAGACTTTTTATAAGTCAGTGGAATTGGTTGGTGTTAAAGCATTGGGCTGCATAAGGCAGAAGAATGGATGACCCACAAGGAGAAAATAAGAAAACATAACAGCTGTGTGCCGCAATTTCACGATAGTGATATCATCGCTGTTGAATCTATTTAGTGTGCCTGCCTCTAGATGTGTGTGCTG
Source organism: Cephalopholis sonnerati (assembly GCA_019142605.1). Lineage (NCBI taxonomy): Eukaryota > Metazoa > Chordata > Actinopteri > Perciformes > Serranidae > Cephalopholis > Cephalopholis sonnerati. The sequence continues at coordinate 24,710,388 of JAGQAX010000010.1, read as the reverse complement.
TGTATTTACGACTGTGCCTGTGTTTCTGTATGCAGACCATCAGGCCAAAGGAGGGGTGGCAGGTGTACAGCTCAGCTCAGGATGCAGATGGGCGTTGTATCTGCACAGTGGTGGCACCTGAACAGAATCTGTGCTCCAGAGATGCCAAAGGCAGACAGCTCCGCCAGCTCCTGGAGAAGGTATGTGCACACGAGCCACACACGTTTCTGCTTTTGAGACAGATACAGACTCTCCAACACACACACACACACATTTACTGTAAGCAACCAGTACACCTAAATTCATACAGACATGTCACATTGATTTCTATCGTTATTCATGCTTCTTTGTTGCCCTAATCCTCTGAGAGATTGCAACAGCCAGGTCCGTAACCCTATTTTCCACTTCTGCATATATTACATGGATGACATCAGCTGAATGGCTGCTTGAGAAGATGAGAACGCTCTCCATCCCACCTTAACAGAACTGGAGTGTTCCCGTTTTTTCGCAATAAACCATTCAAGGCTATTGCTAATGCTTTTAGTATTATCAGGCTTTACGCTGTTGATCGGGAGCATTATTTCTGTCAGAGTGGACTCATCAGAAAATCAGCCTTTTAAGAGTTTGTGTAACTCATTTTTAAATAAATGTACAAAACCTGAATAAATTTTATGGTTGAAACTTGTTTATTTATGCTTAATATGTTTATAGTTGAATATCGCATACAAATTTGACCAATTTTTGCAACAGTAACAAGCTAAGAGAACAGTGGGACCTTATTATCATCACGTCTGTGGACATTGGGACTATATTATTGCAGCATTTCACACAGGCCAATTAAATGTGACAGACTGTTCATGCAGACAAAAGGACTTCCTAGCTGGAGCAAGGAAAATTCATACAGTTACAAAATGAACAATGTTTAGGCATTTAAATGAACTGTTTTATACTTTATTACACACTTACGGCTATAAAAATAATGTCCCCATATGAGGACATCATTCAGTTAAAAAACTACTTCCTGTTCAAAGACAGTGCTTAGGTTTTATACTTATCAGATCCTACTGCTCCCAAATAGCTAGGACAGATTAATATACCAAACAAAAGCTCGGGTCTCAGGAGGATAGTGTGTAAGATTTAGTGGCATCTAGTGGTGAGGAGGTGAAACTTTTCCTGTGTCAAGCATAAATTCCCGGTTAGAATTCCTTCTATGTTTATTGTTTGAGAGGTTTTTACCTGGAGCCCAATTATTTGCAGAGGTCTCTTCCTCTCCAAAACAAACTGACCAGGTGATTAAAAGTGTTTTTCTCCGATGCCGTTTGGCTCGTCACAGATGGGCCACTACCTCAGCAACTGCTAGTGCATGCTCAGATTTTCTCTCTGATAATTTATGACCCAGACGTTTAGGAGATTTTTACCAGGAGCCGAATCATCCGCAGAGGTCTCTTCCTCTCTAAAACTCAAATGGCCTGAAATTTAAACTGTTACAAAAGCAGTTTCACCGGTGGCCGGCGCAAAAACTTGTGGACAAGGACCCGCTCCCTATGTAGATATAAACAACTCACTTTAAGGTAATGACAACACGGTGATTCTTATTTTTAGGTGATGGTTGACTACAGAAAACACACTTATTATAATGTATAACATTTCTGCCAGTATATTCTCCTTAAATCCCACACACTGGACCTTTAATTCCATTCTTCCATCCCACGACAGTCGCAATTTAATGCAACATCTACAAACAAACAAATAGCACAGCACTAGAGTCACTTTCCTCAATTAGTATGCCATATAAGGAAACATTACTCTAACCTACATTTTAATGTTGTGTGCCAAAGGGTGTTCTCTGTCATTCACTGGGGCCTTTGACACTAATGTACTAAGCTGCCTCGGGGCTCCAGTGAGGCCATTTTAGGATCCCTCTACCAGAGCCAGAAAAGTATGCATAACACAATGTAGGAGTGTTGTGCCACTTTGCTGGCGATGTGCTTCAATAATGTTGGTTACAATTAGAGCCAAAGAGACAGGAGAGAAAGGACCATATTTCTTCTTGTTCACATGCTCCATAAACCCAGTGCACTTTTGTTAAACCAGAGAGATGCTGTGATGTTTATGTCAAATATCTACTCTGACGTGGTATCAAATGTGGCAGATTTAATAGTTTATCTTTGCAATGTAATAAACAGGCAATTTGTTTTGAATTACAACTGATAAAGTGAAATGTATGTTCAAAAACAGAGAAAATATAAAGCGGCCATGTCACAGTTCCGTGTCCATGTTTTCAAAGCTCTATTCAGCTCACACATGGATGGTTAAAAGACAATCTCGTTGGAGGTCAAAATGTTGATTTGTTCTTTGGGAAGTTAGAGCATGGCAGGCTACTGAGCAGCTGAACATGGAGGACATTTTAATCTTGCAGTGGACGGAAAAATCAATGCGCTGTTTTCATTCTTTTCAAAAGGTGCAGAACATGTCGCAGTCAATTGAGGTGCTGAACCTGCGGACGCAGAGGGACTTTCAGTATATCATGAGGATGGAGAGCCAGATCAAAGGACTGCGGTCAAAGTTTCGACAGCTCGAATCGGACAGGAAGACGCTCGTCAACAAAAACTTTCAGGTATATTTTCTGTTTGATGTTTAACTTTGTGAGAAACATCACAGGAGAGGCAGTGAAAGGATCTCCTCTAAAGGAACCTGAGAAGCATCTGAATAGATAAACTTTTATTCCTGACGAGATCAATACCAGTCTACCACTGCTCGGCGAAGGACAATGTGGTCTTAAAAAGCTAGACAGGCTGTGAAGGAAGCATCCAGCATGGATTCTTAAAACTCTTTTATCAGTGAGAGTGACAAGATCTTGATGGCTACATGAAACACTTCCATTTTACATTTATTTAACCCTTAAGAAACAGCATGTAGGCAAAGAATATTGTACTTCTTGCAGCAGCAATCAAGTACAATATTCGTCCTTTGGTTGTTAAGTGTAGTTTTGACATAGATAGACTCTGTTATGATGTTGTATACATGCTGATGCCTCTTCTTGTAAATCTCTGCACCACACAGTAAAAACAAATATTGGCAGTGGTGGAAAGCAACTAACATTTACTCAACTACTATACTATACTATACATTTACTTCACTACATTTTGCAAGCCATATTGGGCATTTTACTTCACTACAGTAAACTTAGCATTAGTCAAAATATACACTCACAGGCCACTTTATTAGGCACACCTGTTCAACTGCTCATTGACGCAAATAGCTGATCAGCCAATTACATGGCAGCAACTCAGTGCATTTGCGCATGTAAATGTGGTCAAGATGACCTGCTAAAGTTCAAATGAAGTATCAAAATGGGGAAGAATGGTGATTTTGAATGGGGAATGGTTGTTGGTGTTGGGATTGTCATGCACAACCATCTCTAGACTTGGTCCGAACAAGAGAAAATATCCATTGAGCGGCAGTTCTCTGGGTGAAAATGCTTTGTTGATGCCGGGGTGAGAGGACTCAAGATGATGGAAAGGTAACAGTAACACACCAGGTGCCACTCCTGTCAGCTAACAACAGGAAACTGAGGCTACAATTCACACAGGCTCACCAAAATTGGAAAACAGGAGATTGGAAAAACGTTGCCTGGTTTGATGAGTCTGGATTTCTGCTGTGACATTCAGATGGTAGGGTCAGAATTTGGCATAAACAACATGAAAGCATGGATCCATCCTGCCTTGTATCAGCAGTTCAGGCTGGTGGTGGTGGTGTAATGGTGTGTGGGATATTTTCTTGGCACACTTTGGGCCCCTTAGTACCAACTGAGCATCAAACACCACAGCCTACCTGAGTATTGTTGCTGACTGTGTCCATCCCTTTATGACCACAGTGTACACATCTTCTGATGGCTACTTCCAGCAGGATAACGCGCCATGTCACAAAGCTCAAATCATCTCAAACTGGTTTCTTGATGAGTTCACTTTACTCTAATGGCCTGCACAGTCACCAGATCTCAATCCAATAGAGCATCTTTGGGATGTGGTGGAACGGGAGATTCACATCATGGATGTGCAGCCGACAAATCTGCAGCAACTCTGTGATGCTATCATGTCATGTCAAAATCTCTGAGGAATTTTTTAGGCACCTTGTTGAATCTATGCCATGGAAAATTAAGGCAGTGCTGAAGGCAAAAAGGGGTCCAACCTGGTACTAGCAAGGTGTACCTAATAAAGTGAGAGTATATCAACTTGTGAATTACTGTATAATATATTATTATGTATTGAGCCACCTGGCAGTATAAAAAGTAGTTAAATTGAGCTCTCCCTTTACCAGCTGCTACATCAGTGATGCTTACACATTAATACATCAGTAATTACAACACAGTGATAAAATAAATGTATTTTGAAATTGGCCGTTCTGCAAAATCACTACATATCCGTTGGTACTGTAAAGTATATTTTAATGCTAGTACCTATTTTCCTTCACTTGAATGCAGGACTTGTAACACAATATTTCCATGATAACGCTGCTTAAAAGGTCTGAGTGTTTTTCCCACCACTGGTTATTGATAGAGATGGGCAATACATCGAGTTTTGAATCTGACATTAAATAATTAAAGGCAGGCATTGCTAATATTAATACTTCTTGTGAATCAGAACTTTGTATTTTCATGGAAGAGAGGGGACTTCCAGATAATCTGACGTTGTATAATTGACACTGACATTACGTAACAATAATAGTAGCTATTACTACAATGATTATTACTATTATCATCTATCAATGAAATGTTTTACTAGAGCTTTTCCCTCCTCTTTACTTTTAAGTTTTGTTTATTATGATGGACTTTTGATACAGTCTCCGGCAAATATTGTTTTTATTTACTGTTTTTGCATTAATATGCCAGATATCAAAAGGATACTGACCTCTCTCAATCAATAATGCTTTTTGTAATAATCAATTAGTAAGAAGAGTTTGTATTTTGTGCAAATAAGTGTTTGCCCACTACTATTAGGAGATGCATTTATCACAGTGTCAATATATTTGGCATTGATCTGCCCATCTCTAGATATTGAGTCGTAGAATGATAATTTCTGACACAGTTGAAAACAAGAGAAAAGAAGGAAGATGATAGCATCAGTTTTCTTGAATCACATTTTCTACCTTAATTAAATATGGTGAACCTCATACTGTTAACGCCCCTGAAACAGCTGCACTGGAGACAAACTGAACTGCCTCACCAGACTGATTGAGATTTGTTAGACAGGTATTTTTGCAGCTGTGTATTTTTGTGTTTTCTAGGAGCTAAAGGGGAAGATGGAGTCCCTGCAGCCGCTGATCCCTGTCCTGGAGCAGTACAAGACGGACGCCAAGCTCATCTCCCAGTTCAAAGAGGAGATCAGGAACCTGTCTGGCGTGCTGATGGGCATCCAGGAGGAAATGGGAGCCTACGACTACGAGGAGCTGCAACGTAGGGTACTAAACCTGGAAAATCGGCTCCGCAACTGCATGAGCAAACTCAGTAAGTCCATCGTAGAGAAAGTGGATTCAGGCATGGTGACCCCAGATTATCTGATGGCCGAGGGATCACAGGCACAGTTCTTGCAGCTATCAGCAGATTGGCATTTCAGATACAGAGCAGGGCACAGTAGAGCTGCAACAGGAGGCAGAAATATGGCTGAGAAAATGTTATGTATTTGGAAAAAGAATGCATTGTTTTCATATTTTGGGAAGGCAATTGGCACTACTTTATGTTAACTGATACAGTGGTCAGTATTTTACAGGTTAAATCAGTGGAGTGACTGAATTTGCACATCAACAGTTAGCTCACTTAAACAGTATCTTGGGTTCAACTTTTCTTTATCCACTGATAATGTAAGTGAAAAAAACAACAGAAAACCTCAAAGAACAATTTTCAAAGCTGGAGGTAAAAGGTGGCAGCATCAGGAAGCTTTCTTCTCTGGCTGGTAATTTAAAAAGTGCAAGTAAGGCTTCTATAAAATCATAATTGCTAAGGTCATGCAACCCGTTCTCATTTGCAGGTCACTAAATACCGATGCTTTGTCATGCCCCTCAGCATCTCCTAGTGACGCACGGGGAAACCTTTGGTGCATTTATGTGAAGCATAGCTGAAATACACTGTAATACATAGTTAATGTTGTGAAATGGTTGCAGTTAAATTTAGGCTTTAAAGCTAGACTGCTCAAAAAAATTAAGGGAATGCTAAAATCACACATCAGATCTTGATGCACAAATTATTCAAGTTGAAAACATTTACTGATACATTGTATTATTTGTTGAGAACAAAATGATATAACAACAGTCAATGGAAACCAAAATCAACCAGCTGAAGACTGGAGTCAAAATAAAGTAAAAAGTCCTGCAGCAGGATGAATCCAGATCCCACTGCACCAGTGTAAGGTCTAACAATCTCTCTGAGGATTTCATTCTGGTACCTAACAGCAGTCTGGTTACCTCTGGCTAGCATGTGGAAGTCTGTGCAGCCCTCCAAGGATATGCCTCCGCAGACCATCACTGACCCACCACCAAACCAGTCATGCTGGATGATGTTACAGGCAGCGTAACGTTCAACATTGCGTCTCCAGACTCTTTCATGTCTGTCGTATGTGCTCAGTGTGAACCTGCTCTCATCTGTGAAGAGAACAGGGCGCCAATGGTGGACCAGCCAGTTCTGGTGTTCTCCGGCAAATGCTGCATGATACTGGGTTGTGAGCACAGGTCCCACTAGAGGATGTCGGGCCCTCATGCCACCGTCATGGAGTCTGTTTCTGACAGTTTAGTCAGAAACATGCACACCAGTAGCCTGTTGGAGGTCATTTTGTAGGGCTCTGGCAGTGCTCCTCCTGTTCCTCCTTGCACAAAGGAGCAGATACCGGTACTGCTGCTGGGTTGATGCCCTTCTACAGCTCCGTCCAGCTCTCCTTTTGTGACAGCCGGTCTCCTGGTATCTCCTCCCTGCTCTTGAGACTGTGCTGGGAGACACAGCAAACCTGAGGCTTGAGGCATGTATGGGTGTGCCATCCTGGAGGAGCTGGACTACCTGTGCAACCTGATAGGGATGCAGGTACCGCCTCATGCTGCCAGTAGTGACAAGGACACAAAACTAGAGAAGAATCAGTCAGGAAGGATAAGGGGACAGCAACTGTCTGTGGCCACTGCATAGCAAACCATTCCTTCTTTGGGGGTTGTCTTGCTTTTGCCTCTCCATTGCACCTGTTGTCACTTTCATTTGCACCAAAGCAGGTGAAACTGATTCACATTCACTTGTGCTTCCTAAAAGGACAGATTGATATCCCTGAAGTTTTACTGACTAATAACTGGTGTATTACTGTGAAAATTAAGTGTTCCCTAAATTTTTTTTAGCCGTGTACTTCGTTAGGTTAAAAAAGAATGTTTTCGGTTAAAATAAGTATGTTTGTTATGTAATGTCACAATGTCATAATGTCACATAAATTCATCACGTGAGTGACATCAGTGTGCGACAACTGTAAATAAACTGCATAATATTACCTTGAAACAACACTGACTTTTGGTCTCCTGGATGAAAGTCTGGTTTAGTTTGACCCATCCACTTCCACTCCCTTGCACTCCCAAGTCTTTATGCTATGCCAGTTGCTCTCAGCCTTGGATGGATTTACATTTGACTTAGTCAAAATTCCAGGCCGTCTCATAAAGATGCCAAAGGGCCAACATCACACACCGACGGCCACGACAAAGCAGCAGTATCTGACATCCTTGGAATGAGAACAGGCTGGTTTATCATATACATCTATATTTTTTTATTTCAAATCCTTCTGGTTCCCTTCTGCCATTTGCAGTGTTGGCACTGAAACTGTGTTTGCTCCACCCATTGATGTTTAACTCGACTAAGTCTGCCTCCAGAGCAGCTCTGCGTCTGATAAAGGTTTGCATAACTAAACTCCAATTTGCCAACTGCCATGTTATCAACACTGATGGAGCCTGTCAAAGTGTCAACGTGAATAGCTAACATGTGAATGCTAATGGGATGTGGCTGGAAATCTGCCTGAGCTCGAGATGATCACTTAAGCATTCATTGTGCATGAGACTTTGATTGATTAGGTAAAATAGCAGTTAAATACTTAATAGAGAACTAGAAAGCTTGCGTGCAAGTGATAGCCTACTGTCATTTGGTACAATTAAAGTGTCTGGCAAGATGAATTAAGTGCAGCTACTTCAAATATTAAACCATGTGGGATAAATGGTCTCAAAGCCCTGACACATGAGGTTATACTAGTTGTACTGTGGCAGTTACTCTGTTTTATCATCCTTCCCTCTATAGTAGCAGAGAAATTCATGTGACAGTGTCCTGTTGCTGAGTACAAACAGTCCAGATCTAGATTTCTGTTTATCCATTAGCCACAGATCGAAGCAGTCCAAGGCTTTGAGATTTATTCCAGTACGACCATCACAACACTGGCTGTGGTTTTATCATGTGGAGCTGGTGCAGCCCGTGCTTTATGTGACCAGAGCTGTGTGATGTGTTCTCAGCATGTGGCAAGCTAATGAAGATCACTGGGCCGCTGACTGTGAAAACTTCAGGGACCAGATTTGGAGCCTGGATGACCGACCCACAGGCATCTCCCAAAAACAACAGGGTAAGCCGAGTTAATGTTCTTTGCGGTATGCTACAAGCCTTTGAAGCAACGCGGGGCAGTTTAATAATTTACATACAACTGCTTCCCTCCTGTTGTTCGGGGGGAGAGATGTTGTTGAATTACAGCATCATATGCACTGAAACTTTTTTTTCCATTTAACTGCTAAGATTAGACATAAAACTTGATGTTGCTAGCTGGATATTTTGTTTGGACATTCTTTTATATAAATGTGAAAGATAACTCAATGCTCACTCAAAACACGTCATTCCCTAATGCGTTTAGCGCAGGGCCTTCATTAGCGTGTTTAAAAGAATCGGTAAAAGCCTGTCCTTTACATGCACGGCAAGATAGCTGAGGCTGTATCAATTATCCAGTGAGCTCGAGGCACATTAATGGCCAGCCTTTGAAAGATGCTGCACTGTCAACACAGAAATTTCAAAATAAAAGTACACAACAAACTTAATTTAAACCACCACGCAAACAGTCAAAGAATAGGTAATGAAAAGAGAAAGGAGGAGAGCATTGCCCTGTGGAGGTTTTATGTGAAAAAACAACTTTTGTTCACATTTTGTGTAACTTGCTAAACTGCATTTTGTCTATCCTTGAGGCTTAAACTAATGTTTCAATGCATTTCTCTCATGTGCATTTGTAAAGCCAGTTTTCTGAATACAAAAAGAGTGTCGAAGCAGTGTTCATACTCGTAAAATCCAAGGTCACAGAACAGAAAAAGCCTTTATTTCACCAGGTATGACACTGCATACATCATGCTCAACTACGTTAAGACGTTTGATTTAATTATTCTCATTGCTTTGGACATTTTTAGTGTTTGGTAAACTTTTTGTTTACACACGTTTGTCTTATCTATCTCATTAACTCTACTAACTCCATAACGTTGTACCCAACACAGTAGCCTGACATGCACCTCAACTACATACATTGCGGCAAGGCAGACCTGTCGGTTTTTGTAAGCTGAAACCATTTCCCTCTGTAGAAAGAAGGTTTTATTTACTTTAATTTCACAGATAAGAAACAATAAATTATGATGAAAACAAAGCCTCCACAAAATAGCTTTTTAAGTCTTGTGTGTGATTTATCTTGGCTTTTCATGAGCAGAGAAAGAGTCCGCTAGCCGCTAGGCTAATTTATACAATGTAAAATGCCATAGGCTTGTGCTAAAAATATTAGCATGTTGTATTTGTGGGGAAAATGTGTCCAGCAAAAGACAAGTGCTTTGTCTGTGAATGCTGCGAGTTATAGTGAAGCCAATTTGTGCTTGAAATTGTCACTAATGTCTTTTGGGTTTATACTGAATTAACTAAACCTTACAGCACTTAGAGACCCCGATGCCGACTAGTGTTTTGGAGGTGTAACTGCAGAGTGACACAGACACACCACCGCACAAGTATAAATGCTCACAACAGCGTAGACCACATGACACAGAACTGTAAATCCTGCTTTATTCTTGATCCCTACCTTTTGCTGGCACTTTGCTACGTGTCTTGACTCCTGAAACCATCAGCCATCATTTGGACACCATTATTAGGACACCTGGTGGTCTCACAATACGAGACTGTGAAAGCGCTGTGATTGTTAGTGATCACTCTACTGATGGAGGGTTGAGACAGACCCAAGTCATTACTGCTGCATTTTCCCAGTTGCCAGATATCTTAATCAGGGTCCCAGCAGATCCTTGAAAAGTCTTAAAAGATAGTGAATTCACAATTATAAAAAATAAAGCCTAAATTGGTATTTAAATGTCTTGAGTCAATCTTTCAAAAGTCTTGAAAATGCTAAGACGTGAGAAGTAGGATGTTAATCTTTTTACTGATGGTGCATTTTAAATCTCAAAATAATTGGTAACATCTACCTTTTTTTAAATAATTTCTGTTAAATTTATTTAACCTTTTTCCTTTATGATCTAATCTCGAGTGCTTGAGTGAATGAGTGCTACCTAATTAACTTGCTGTCATTCAGCATTTTGAGAATATTTCTTTAACCTCTGTCTTTCCACAATTTTCTCCTCAGCTCAAAAAACTCTCAAGCCTCTTAAAAAGTCCTCTTCCCTACTCCTAACAGTTTTTCGCCTTGGCTCCTAAAGCATAAGAGCTCTCTTATGGGCTAAGATGCTTTGTGAATAACTTTTATCTTTTCTTAACTGTAAGGGGAAATTGTTGTAAAAAACATAATAATACTATTAGTTTTCCTACATTTCATCACTCAGAGTGACTCTTTGTACCAGGAAGCTTTATGAATACAGGACCTGGCTGACTACCAGTTGACAAGTTGATAAACCTTAAAAACCTTCGAAATAAACTGAATAAAAACTACAAAGCTGTCTTTTATAAAATAACTAAAACGTTCAAATACTGAAGTCCTTATTCATCCCACTCTGATGTAGTATTCTCAGACTATAAATCCATTGAGTCTCTTTCTGTTTCCTAGAGTTAAAGTCACCCTCCCTCTGTCCCAGCCTGACCTCATCAATACTAAAATAAATAAATAAATGAATGAATAAAAGTCCATTATTGAACAAATGTCTGCCCACTGGGTCTTTATATATCCTCTTTTACAGAGCTCCTGTGTTCTGTAATCCTTATTTTAAATGAAAGGCTTATTTCCTAAACTTTTTTAATGGACATGAGAAGATGCATTTTTGTGTTTTACTTGTTTTTATTTGTCCTCAGGTCTGGTACATGGACAGCTACACCAACAACAAGATAGTAAAAGAGTATAAATCCATCGCTGACTTTGTGGCAGGAGTCGAGTCCAGAACCTACAACCTGCCTTTCAAATGGGCCGGAACCGACCACGTGGTGTACAACGGCTCTCTTTACTACAACAAAATGCAGAGCAACATCATAGTGAGGTACAGCTTCGAGACGGGCCGTGTGGTCACCCAGAGGGCTCTGGAGTCGGCCGGCTTCCATAACGTGTACCCCTACACCTGGGGGGGCTTCTCCGACATCGACCTGATGGCGGACGAGCTGGGCCTGTGGGCCGTGTACGCGACCAACCAGAACGCTGGCAACATCGTCATCAGCCAGCTGAACCCGGACACGCTCCAGATCCTCAACACATGGAACACAGAGTACTCAAAGAGGAATGCCGGCGAGTCTTTTATGATCTGTGGGACACTCTACATCACCAACTCCCATCTGACCGGCGCCAAGGTGTACTATGCCTACTCCACTAAAACCTCCACATATGAGTATACAGACATTCCCTTTCATAACCAGTACTTCCACATGTCTATGTTGGACTACAACGCCAGGGACCGCGCCCTCTATGGCTGGAACAACGGCCACCAGGTCCTGTTCAATGTTACACTTTTCCACATCATTAAAACTGAGGACGACTCTTAAGCAGAGGGACATCCATACACATGTAAGAAGATATGGAAAACATGGATGGTTACACCTGAATGTTCCAATAAATGCCATAGACTGTATAATAAAGATTTACGACATGACAGCTCCCCAAAATGAAGTGAAAACATCTCGATCACCCCCTGGTGGCTGGCTGCAGTAAAGGTAATAAACCCTGCCCCCTCTATGTTAGCAGATGGAAAATTGGCCAAACTAAAATCTTGTGCCGGGTTCACAATACACGATATCAGCCCAATTAGAGCCCCACACAGCATCATACAGTGTCGGCTCAGATCGAGAACATCAATGAGTGTCGTACACGATAATCCATTGTTTTATCTCATCTAGTTTGTCGTAGTAGATGACAACTGACGTCATGTCTGGGACACTTCACGATGTCCCGACAGAAAGTCAAGTGTGTCAACTTCTCCCGTAACGGTTGTCACTTTGACCAATAGCAACACAGAGCAATCTCCTGCCGTAGAAAACTGTATGTCAACAAAACCCAGCCTTTTTGATATTTCCTCAAGGCCTACCACACAGAGTAAAAAGGGAAAAATTATGGCGTCAAACAGCAGAGGCACTCAAGCAACCTGGTGAGTACTACTGTTAGTATAAGGTTAGCAAACAATGTTATTTCTTCATAATGGAGATGCATATAAAGGAACAAAATTTTAAAATAGTGGCGGGGCTTTTACTTACCACAACTTAAGAGGCTACCACCTTCATTTGAAACAGATAGTTGTTTATTATTCCCTCTGTAATTACTTATATTTATACCTTTTATTCGCTCTGGTTTTCCTTGATAAAGTTAATGCATCGTGCCGTCGTTTCAAACTCAACACTTCCTGTACCCATTTAAAATTAAATGTCCATTATAATTTTGGTTGAGAGAATCCCTTCATTTTCTAAAAAGGCTTTTATAGTGAAACATTTGCAGGAACTTGTTGCGGAGGATTTAATGCCTTTAGTTCTTCAAGTGTAGCTTCTGACCTCTGGTGGCACTGTTTGTAATACTACAATAACATTTCAGCTGGCACATGAACAGCCAGAGTGACGATGACATCACACACGCCATGAAAGATGACCAGACTTGATTGGTGTGGACCATCTTGTAGTCTGTGATGTCTGTCGGCCAAGTCACGACACGATGTTATAACTCCACAGTTGCTAAATCTGACATTGTGACTGTTGGAACAGACAAAAATGTTGTGTAGTGTGAACCCGGAATTAAAGTACACTTAAAACTAATTTTTTCGAAAGATGGTTTCTAATATTTTAGAAAGTTCTCATCAAGCTGCTGTTCAAGTGTTCATTTTTTTGGACAAATTTGGTTTTAATTTATCTGATGCTATTAAAAGGGGGTTGACGTCATGATTGACAGCTGTGTGTGCCGATCAGTGTAATGGTGATCAATGGCACTGCTTGCAGTTGGTCTGACGGATAAATGGGCAAGTACTCGATACTGTGGAGATCACTATTGCGCAGACTGTTTCCAAATGACGTCACCAGCGCCAGATGGCAGCAGCCGTAACCGAGATATTTTGGCTTCATTTTTGTACAGTGGGAGTAAGTGGAGATGCATCTTTATATGCGGTCTATGATAAATGTATTTATTTATTTATTTATTTATTTATTTATTTATTTGTCATTTCCCTGATTACTTTGGGCATTTTATACAAATGTATTTACTGACATCTTGCCATTTCCCTGTTTTCAAATGAAGAGTTAATTAAGTTATTAAAGAGTTAAGATATTCTCCAAGTGGAAAGATGAAACTCTCTCTATAAAAATAAATGACTGCAAAAGTTAAAACAAATTTGGCGCATTTTGAAATATACAAGAAACACGTTTTCAACTAAATAATGGCACTCTACATGAACTTTCTGTAATATCCGCAGTTCCTTTTTTTCTCCAAAATGAAAGCTTTTTTTCCCCAAATGAAGTCCTCATATTTATAATGGTCTCCTCATTCAGCGTTGCATTTATTCATGCCCCCCTGATTTATTCATATTTTGACTGTGTTCACTAATTGTTCGTTTTGTTTCCATTCTCTCCTTGCCATTTATTCATCATCATCTGCTAATTTATTCCTGCCTTTCACTGCCTCCATTTAGCTTTCAATTTATCTTTGTACTTTTCCTTTCTAAGGTTTTTTTTGGCACATGACCTTGTACAAGACATGGAGAAATGTGGTGAACCATAATGCACCTGTATAGTTATTGTACTTGGCTTTTTGTGTCTATGAAGATTCTCAGTCATCCAGGTCATAGGATGTCTTCGAGTATTAAGTCAAAGCACTTGAGCAAACAGCATGTCTGGTTGCCTTTGACTTAGTATTTTAAGATATTAGCTTTTTTGTAACTTCAGCAACAGTTTGTATGCCTTATTCAGTGCAGTACGTTCTGTAAGGATAACAGCTCTCGTGCATGAATGTTGGCTATCCTAATACCATTTTTACTGTAACTGTATAGCTGTGTATTTTGTATCTGCACAACATCCCATTCTCCTCCTCTCTAGCTATATTAATGGTAAACAAACCATTTATACAGACAGCGGTAGATTACTTTAATAAGCATTCATTTGTGTAAATAAGAAGTTACATAACCAAAATAAAAGTATTGTTTTCATTAAGTCAGTCTTGTGTGTTTGGTGTTCTCAGAATAACAGCTTGGTAAATTTGTTCCAGAGGCTCTTTTGCAACCAAAATGAAACAGTGAAATGCCTCAAACACAGAGCACTGCATTATAATTTAATGTGACGTCACTTTAAATTATAGAGCCCAGTGCTTTTCTGCCAAAACGTTATTTCATTGTCCTCTAAAGGGACACACTGACTGAGGTTTATTCTGCCGCACTCTTTTTACATCGCTGTAACTCTTTGGCAGAGCTTTCATCACATGAAGTGATATTTGCTGTTTGCCTGTTTACTATCAGACAGAGGTAAAACATATAAAAGTAGCAATATCACAACATAGAAATATCTGGTTACAAATAAAGCTGTGCACTCAAAGTTTTACTCGAAGTAAAAGCACAAAATTCTTGCATCAAAATATATTTAAGTAACAAAAGTACTCATTAAACAGAGTAGCCCATTTCAGAATAAAGTATATAATTGGATTATAAATATTGATGCACTGATGTGTACATCACTTTAATGTTGGAGAAATGGGGCTCATTTAAATTACATTATATACCGCTGTTATTTCCTCTTGCAATTAGTTCTTATTTTATCCTATCTTAACCTGTAATAATACATCATAATCTATCTGTTGATCAAATTTTGTATTATTAAACTAACTCTACCTACCTTCCTACCCACCAACCTACCTGCCTGCCTACCTACCTACATACATTCCTACCTACCTCCCTGCCTAACTGCCTACCTACCTACCCAGCTACCCATCTACCTACCTACCTGCCTACCTACCTACCTCCCTACCCACCTTCCCGCCTACCGACCTACCTACCCACCTTTCCTACCTATCTACCTATCTACCTGCCTACCAACCTTCCTAACCGTCTCCCTACCTATCTATCTATCTGTTACAATTTTCCTTAAGCAGTTGAGAGCAACGTAAAAGTAAAAAGTGATGCCATATTATCTATTTTTATTGTACTTTTAAAGGGGGTATTTTACATGTAAATTATACTCCATTTAAATCCTGTAATTTTTTATTTGTTTCATAAATTTGAATGCCCCTAAAGAGATGAATCAAGTGCTAGTGTGATAATTACATAGGACAGAAAGAAAAACACTGTTTTATTCCTCTTTTTCATCAGTAAAAAGAAAAATCATGAGATGGCTGCAAATTTATATAACAGACATAATAAATCCACTCACTAACGGGATCATTAACCGCCAGCAGCCAGGTCAAAAGATAAAAGCTACACTTTTAATTGGCAGCCTTGTGAATAAAACCCAACAAGACACATGTTTCCCACTCGATTCCAGAAATGCTCGGGTCTAACAACAGTACGTGCTGTGGAGACAAGTGAAATTATTTCACGCCTTATCTCGTTTAATCTGTTCTAAAATAAACATGACAATTAATGTAGGATAAGGAGATAGAGAGACAAGAAGTGGATAAGAATGCTGTGGTGAACAATGAGGCTCTCAAATACCATTTTGTAGAGAAACTGAAATCCAAGAATAGAAGTTCATTATGAACAAACGCAGTTCTCCAGCAGCCAGATTTGACAAGCATTCTGGTAAGGTTAATGAGAGAGGCAGTTCTTTTTACCCAGTAAAACATTTGCAAGTTTCCACGAAATTGAATGTAGCAGCGATTCCTAAAATAAATCTTTGCTCGCAAGAGTGTAATTCTGAGAGAGATGTCTTGAGGCAAGTGACGTGGCAAAGTAAAATACTGACTAATGTAAAGAGTAACTGAAATCTTACATGTTGATCACAGGATTTTACTGCTCAGTACAGACTAAAGCTTAACAGCTTGTTGAGAGTCACTTTCTGCAGTCTGTTGGCTCATTAGGGAGCCTTTCTGTGGCGAAGAGGTGTGATTACACGGTGGGTGTCATGACCTTTTTTAGCCATCCACTGGAGGCTGAGTGCCCAAAAGTAACTGCCAGAGTTACCAAGTGTCCCTCCGATATGCATACACATACAGTCCCTACACTATGCACGCATAAAGTATACAGACGTATGCACACATACACACCTATATGGGCACACTGATATCCACTGAACACCAACAGCTCGATCTCCGACAGAGCTGTGTTGAAACTCTCCTGCAGGTCAGATCAATGCAGGTCAGCCAGACAGGAAGCATCTCAAAGGTCAGAGAGGCAGCCACAGTAACTCCATGCCTTAGGAAACACAGTATGGATCTCCTGAGATATTGATCCCTGGAGTTCACCAGTGTCAAAGACCTGCCCATGTATTAACTCATATGCTTCTCACAGCATCTAAAGGCACTGAACCTGGATTCTATAATTGAATTACTATAACCTGCCCAACTGGAGATGTCAGAATTCTGTTAAACAATTTCCTGACAGGAAATTAATTCAATACTGTACTTCTAACATGTTACAGCACTACCTCCTATGAAGGCTCCTTCTCACTAGAGCTCAATGAACCACAACCTTGGCAACCGACCAACTTTGCCAGTGGCCAATGTCTTTTTTTTCCCCATTATTATTCAGTGAAGCACGCTCCTGTTCACTCAAGTTTTACTTCTTTATTAGTGTGCTCACTTTAGCGCAACATACTCAGTTCTCTAAAGTGCTCATACACCTCTCAGTGACAAAGAATGACCCATTTATGTGTGGATCCACAAACACACATTTTGCAGATCAGTCATTTTCAGCGAGCTCCTGAACCCTCTGAGTCCCTCTGTGGGTGAAACCATAGAATCATGCACCCCAGACTATGTATTTTACAGACTTTAAACTGGACTACTAATCCTGATGAAAGCTAAACTGTAGATCTACATCAAACACGTGCTCATGTTAGACGATATTTATCAAATCAGGCTTCAGTAGGTACCTTTTGTAGGTGTCTGTGTGAAGTGCAACGGACTTTCCACCAACTCCGATGTAAACTCATCCGCATCATTATTACACACTGTCTGCTCAGGGTGGGCAGAAGGGGAGGTGGACGGGTCCAACAAAACAGCAGACTTTGACCCAAGAAATCTGTGATCGACATCAACAAACAACATCTTTTGCCACTCAAAGCCAGATGTTTTATGGCAGCATACGCAATCTTTTCTGATCATAACTAAGTACTTTTGTTGCCTTTACTTAACCACTGACCCCTCACTTAGGTCACTTAATGTGACTCACACCAACCATGATCTTTACCTAATCATAACAAAGCAGTTTTGTTGCCTATAACCCAACCCGTGGCCTCTTCTTGAAGTGCTGTCACACTGCTGTACACTTGGGCGAAATTTATACTTTTGAGTTGTATCGACTCTGTAGCTACGGCGTAAACCTACACCATAGCCGTAACCTCCGCCATAGCCTGACGTGCACCTCTCCAGAATTGTATCTACGTGTCACGGGGATGCAGATCGTAACAACTTTAATCACTGGACTTGTTAGCTGTGTATTTCCTGCTACACATTGCCGGGTGCTCCTTCTTCATTCCGCAAACATGGACCAAATGGAGGAGGGGTTGACTGAAGAAGTCCACAAATACAAACATTTGTACGACTTTTCCTCACCCCACTATAAGGACTCTCAAATGGCTGCAAACTCCTGGAGAGAAATTTCGAATGACATCGGTGTGGACGTGGCCGAATGTACAAAGAAGTGAAAGAACCTGAGGGATGAGTACGTTCACCTCCGCAAGAAACTCCGTCCTGACAACAACCTACCTACAGGAGTGTTACCATTGCATTTTTAAAAGCAGCTCCTGCCACAAAAGTCCACAGCTGTGATGACAGGCAAGTGTTTTTGTGGACACTGCCAGATGTGCAGGCTAGCATGTAGCTGCATACTGTAGCAAACAAGACAACAGAAATCACTGATATTACCACAGATTTCTACATATTTGTACAATTTACCAGGCATCTGAAGTTTGGAAGTTTTATCCCAGGCCCAGTTTTTGTTCTGGTTCTTCAGGTTGCTAATGGCATCATTCTGGGTATTCAGACACTAACATCATCAGCCTCTCCGTCTTGTTGTCTTTCTGCTGTCCTGTTTGATCAGCCAAAGCAGGCACCAATGGCCAGAGGTTCAACACAGTGTACTCTTCGCAACAGAGAAAAATCTGTGCATATTCATGTGGGTGCCAACCGCTTCATACCCCTATCGCCATGTTTGAAACTGCTTCCCTACTGCTCACTTCCACTCATTGAAATGACTGGAGGTGGTGAGTTACTGCGTGGTGGTGTAAAAGCCCCATTACCGGTCCATTTTGGCTTCTGTATTAGATATTATAATTCATTTTTATGTTAGCTTCTGCCGTAACTGTGTCCTACAGAAGGTCTGGGAAGATCAGGCTATTAAGTCCTATGAGTATGATTAAGTTGTATGTCTGGACCTGGAAATAACTCAGTAAATGCCCCATTACCGTCACGTTTGTTGCCTAAACCTAACAGCTGACCCATCTTACCCATGACCCCTTCTGCGTCAAGATACGATGCAGAAAGCTGCCCCTGGTGTCATTTTCGTAACACCTGGGGCTTCTACCCAAGCAGCAAAATCTGACGTCAATCACGAAGCCCCCCCTTCCCCACACATGCTCTAACTCGGTCAAGCTCAATATCTCCAGCACGCAGCTCCAGGAGGAGCTTTGGAAACAACATCCAGTAATGAAAAAACTGCTTATACCTCCTTTGCCGACAGCAGCCTACAAGGCAACGAGCAAAGCAAGCTAAACCAAGCCCGAGCTGGCACCTGTAGCTGTGTCCACCTCGGAAAAGCCGCTCCGATGTTTACTCTTGTTTAATCTGCGGCTCGAATGTGTAGCAACAATGTGTCTGAGTAATCTTTAATGATTTAACAGCCTCCAGGCCACTGTTTCCATTGGAGTACGTACAGGTAGAGGAACTGCTCTGTATATTGGAGCTTTAGCTTCATCAGTATCAACTTAAGCTGAGTGCTGTAGGAATTACAAAAATCTTGACTACAAATGTACAAATTCAGTATTGCTTTACTCTTGGGGTTGGTCCTTCTCGAAGAAATACAATATAACAGCATGAAATTACACAGCAACACAACAAATAACATGCAGGGAGCATTAAAGATAATAAAACCCCCAGCAGGAATTGATTTATAAATAAAGACAGCACACAAACAGAGCAGAAAAGCAAGTGTTGGGGGGAGGCTAGGGTGGAGGGACCGCTCGTTAATAATGGAAACATTACAGAGTGAGTAATTGCTTTTAAACAGACAGATCAGTGCAGTTAGATAACAGGGCCGGTGTGGTATGCTGGTCTTCAGCTGACACAACATGATATGACTTGGATGTCTGGCCAGAATTAGCTCATTTTCCCCTTTGTTTCTTGTGATGTCCACTCAAATGAAACAGATGCATCGAGTGATAGGGTGTCAACATTATGGATTATCATATTTCTGTTCATTGCGTTGCTAGGTAACAGCTTGGGTTCAAATTTATTCCCCGTCAGCTATTGATATTAATACACACCGCAGCAGGAAATAAACCCAGACTCATTTAAAGTGCTGAATGTGAAACAGTCTATAGAAATGAAACAGAGGCCGCAGTATGTAACACCCAGTGAAACTTTTTTTGTTGAGAGCCATTACCCATCGTCTAAATGAGAAATATAATTACTCTGGTCCATTTGATGCCATTTTATGAGCATCCACTGGGAGCCCTTATTTATCATTATTACAGTATAAACATTAACATCTGCTGACCAATAATGTGGATGACTTTCGGTGTCCAGTCCAGCTTTGCCAGCACAGAAGGATTAGAATAAAATGATGTGCTTAGCACTACGGAAAATACAAAGTATATTTCTGATCATTTTGATTATAGAAGGCTATGTGATGCTACAAATCATCCTGACAGCTGTGAGTGTAAACTTTAAATAGGATTCAAATGTTCCTTGCTGTACTTACACAAGCACCAAAGACAGGGATTGCATCAGGAAACACATGAAAGGAAAAGAGCAGAGAAACTTTCCGCATTAAGATGGATGGCATTATGTTAACAAATATATGGGGGGAAAAGGCAAAGTGAAAAAAATGACATTCTTGAGAAATTGCATTTTTTTTAAAAGCAGTTTTTCAGTTCTTGTGCCAATTTCCGACCTAACTGAAGGAAGTTGCTTTCGAACATCAATTCAGTTTCAATCGTGTCAGGTGTTCTCTTATGCAATCGAGGCACGTATGAGGGCAGTGGAAAACAGTTTGGGAGCTCGAGATAGAGCCACAGACTGATGTCTCTAAAACAAGTCAACTGTGGTGATTGAAGTCATTAAAGTTAACAGCTATTGGTGGCAGGGAACACTTAGACTTTACATTTAAAGCAGCACTATAACAAGACAAGATTTAGCCTCCATCAAGGGCCTCCCTTTGTATGTCACACTTTATAATTAGGTTTGTTTCCAGATGGGTTAAAGATGGAAATTGTGCTTTGATTGTTGTGATACTATATCGCCTTCATGCATAAATTATGATCACCTTAGTCAAGATTTTTTGTCTTAAGTGTACTCTTTCGGCATGGAAAAAAAAAATTTTAAACTGTGTTTTTCGCATCCACTCTGGTGGACAGCACGTTTTTGAGTTTTGGACTGAAGAAATATTTATTTAATGAACCAATTAATACATTATTATGTTAAAACTATAAAAAAAATATAGAGATTTTTTTTAAATACTTTTTTCTGACTTGAGTTTGTATTGGGTTTTCACAGACATATGAACGGCACAGCACAACAACATGAACACAGAAAAATATCATAATAAGATACACAAGCCAAGTAAAAAAGTAGAAAAATATAAAGCATTAAAATATTTATACAAATATCTTCTAGTTAGGCATTCATTTGGCTGGTGTCATATCTCATATAACTGTTCAGCGTCCTTGTTGCTTCTCTCGTCACACCTTTAATGTTCCAAATATAGCTCATAGGGCAGGTGCAAATAACCCTTAAATTTGCATGCATCTTTTTAAGTAGTTCCAACTCTGGCATTATTGAATACATCTTTTGCAAACTTCTTTTACAATCCCACAAACTCAATTATTTTAGTACAACCAACATGATTTGCTTTGACCTTGAAAAACTGAATTAACTTGAACTAATTTAAAATTTATCCAAACGTTGCTGTGATATTTATGGGTCAAATTATTTCATTTAAGATATTGTAACTTATTTATTTCAATGTCAAAAATGCTTTTGATTTTGACCAATTTTGTAAAATAAGTTGTCAACTGATTAAAACATATTAATGTAACAAACACGTTTTTTTTAAGCTAAAAAAAAAAACTTCTTTATTTTGAGCATTATCCACAAACCCCATGAATCATTTCTTAGAGTGTACTTGGGATTTCATATCCCAATGTTTTTAACGAATGTTCCCAGTATAGCCTAATCTTTGTAGAGTTCTAGACAATATGTAAATGGTCTGCCCCCATGCTCCCACTCAGCCTCCAACAGTGTCATTGTGTAGCCACTTGCCTGCTTTTTATTTTTGGGTAATTCTTCCGGCAGAATTCCCTGTATTCACATCCCTTAACATATTCTAATGCTGTTCAACGCAATGCTAAATTGTTGAACCTTGCCCCTGACTCTTCAGCCTCCCCCTTTCTCTTTTGCTCCCTCCTGGCCCCCTGCTCTCTCCTTCATTCAGGTCCTCTATCTTAACACCTCAGCACCCCTTCACCTCCCCCTGTTAAATATCTAATAGGCCCTATATTTTTTTATTAACATTTTCCACAAAAATTACAGTTGGAGTGATTAATCTTTAAAGTTAAGTTTACTGTAGTTAAAATATATCCTGCGATGCATGATGTTCAATTCAGTGGACAGATGGTTAATCATATTTTTTGTCCCAACATAAATACTATACATGGAAATTTTAACAACTGCATTGCTCCTAAATTGTTACTTCTTGTTACCAGATTTTATTTACCTGTAAGGTTCTTCTTACTGAACAAGGATTGGCAGGATATTCGTGAACTGAAGTCCGTCGGCCATCTTGGTTTTGAGAAATTTGTGCTGCACTTATGACGGCAAGCCAGTGTGTGGCATGTCACAGTAGGGTCTGCTTTAGTGGCTGATGTGCAACTATAGCATCAAAACCCATGCAAGAAAAAGGCTTTTTATTGCTGTCTACTGTGGTGACCACTACACGTGAAATTAACAAATTACATTGTTGTTTTTAGTTTGAGAATGAACTCCCTTTGATCCCCAATGTCCACATTTACAGAAATCACATCAAAGAGTTATTAAGACTCTCAGACTAATTTAATGCACTGATTTCAAATTATTCTGTATCTCTAAAACATTAGCTAATCCTCCCAAAGACAACACACAACCCAATGGGTGTAAATGAATCATATACAATATGAGTAAACTTAATGTACTGCTGGTCCTTAATTGCTCACATTATAAATGCATTGAACATCTTTCTAAACAACAGTCTCATGCTGTTCATTTCACTGCACAATAATTGGCCACTAAATTGTTGAGACTCACTGAGAGTCCAAAACTAAATCAAATGGATGAAACAGCTTTTTGCTGATTCTATATACAGTATGCACAGCTGAGCACAGAAAGATGGCCCTTTTTATACATGCAGCCCCTAAAAGAGAGCAACACATCATTGTGTTATAAACGCTTAGCTATCCCATCTCTCTCATTCTGTCTTAAGTAATTAGTTAGTCCAAAAACTTCCTGCAGCTGAATGACTCTAAGTCAGAAATAGTTGTAATTCCCCGCCCCCTGTCTAAGTCCTAGTACCATTAACAATATCTCTTGTAGTAGGGGTGCATTATCTAATGAGATCAAAAAAGAGGCCTGTACCCTGGGAGTCATCTTTGACTCAGGGCTGTCTTTTGATGCCTAGATCACGACAGTGTTGCAGTCCTACTGAGACATTTAACTAAGGTCAGGTCATTTCTTTTATTTGCAGATTTACAAAAAGGTGATCCACGCTTTTATCTCCTCCAGACCTGATTACAGCTACGCACTTTATTCTGGCATCAGCAGGCGAAACATCCAAAGACTCCAACTCATACAAAACACCACTGCCAGGCTTTTAACTATTACTAAGAGACGCAGCCACATCACTCTGACCCTGGCTACCCTTCACTGGTTACCTGTGAGTTTTAAAATTAATTTTCAGATTTTACTGCTTGTTTTTGAAGCCATGAATGGTCAGGCTCCGGCTTTAATCTGTTATCTGCTAATTCACTGACTGAGATTCTCCAACAAAGCTTTATTAATAGTCTCAAAGTCTCGACTTGACGCTGAAGGTGACCGAGCTTTTGCTGTCCGTCAGATGTGCAACTTCCTGCCTGAGGATCTCAGGGTGACCAAATCACTGACCTCTTTTAAATCTTCTCTTAAAACTCATTTTTCATCATTTTCTGTCTATTTTTTCTGTCTTGTACATGTATTTTAGAATTATAATTGTTTTTATAATAAATCACTTTGTAACCATTATTATTTTTTATTCTAAGCTAGTCTCTTTCAGTTTTATTTCCTGTTGATAACTTTGATTATATTTTGAGAAACAGTGCTCCTCTACAGCAGTCCTAGACGTGCTTGCCTTCAATTCCTGCAAACTGCTGATTATTCCTAATCTTAATTTGGAGTGTCTTTTCTCAGCAAGCTTGTCAACAACCTCTAGAAACAGTGCCTCATAAAAAGGCAACGCTTTGTCTGTATCTGCTTTTAAAACCGCAGGCCACTCCATTTCATATGAACAATGATTAGATTAAAAGCGTCAGTATTAAAATTCATCCTTAATGTTATTATACCAGCTGAAGACAGTTACATCCCCACAGAGAAAACAGTGCGACTTTTAATGCAGGGGTTGCCACAGTGGGCATCAAATCACTGGGCTGCCTCTAAAGTTTGAAATTTATAATACAAAAATAGACACTTCTTGAAAGAATAAGAAACACACTTAAAAAAAAAAGGAGACAGAGGCAACAAAAACTTCCCATTTCTTCACAACATCGCTCTATAATTCCACCAACGGCAATTATTGACAAAAAACTCTGTACTCGTGAGCTGAATAAAATTCACATCTCCTCAAGCTGTTAACGATGATCAAAGCTACTGTAAAGTCTGGTCCGTCCACCAAACCGAACTGAACCCAGAGGCAGGAGTTATTGTCTGAGGTCTTAGATTTTTCATAGCAGGAGATAAAGTGGAGGAAATAGAAGCCAGAATACTTCTTCTGAATTTATCAGGTTCTGAGTAAGACTTTGGTGGAGATATGTCAATGGATAGAGATAGATGGAGACGGAGAGACTTTTGTCCTTCCACACCAATTGTGTTCATTTTGAATGTCACTTGTTCCCAGGTTTGCATCTCTGTATTTGGCTGCACTCCTCTGCAATCATTCCTTATCTGTGTGCACAGCAGCTAAGGGTTCGTCTCTCTGAATGAATGGGCTCAATAAACCTGTCACAGCCCAGACTTGTTGACTGTGTATTGACTCAGGTTACAGTGATCCATCCTTTTTATTAGCTCCAGTTTGGCTGCAGATTTACAATTTGATGTTTTCGCCCACACATGACAACGCCATTAAAACACAAAGTCACTTAATATAGTACACTTGTTCCGCTCTGTTGTTGTTGCTCTCGGTACTTTGGGTAGAAGAATACAACGGTACCTTGGAGTATTGTTTGTCAAACCCAGACCTAAAGTCATTGTCTGTTATTGTGTGGCTGTCATCTAATCATCGGCTATGCAACTACTGATGCTTAAAACCAGTGAAATTATTATAGGTATCTAGTGATTTAAATGTATACTGTAAACAAAAGACTGCTGTCACTCCCAAATTAATTGGCTGTTCTGTTATACAAATCACTGCAATACTACAACTACATCAATTGTATGTTTTCCTACATCGTAAAATGTTAGTTTACATGGGAAACAAAAAGAAAAAAGTATAACATTATGATGCTATATGATAAAACTATTAACTTAAAACTTAAGTGTGCACATTAAGCAAAAAATTGAAAATGGCTATGTTTTTATTGTCTGTACCGAGGGTACGGACAGAGTTTGGCAAGTGAGCATTTATGTATGCAGCTCCTTTTATGTGGAATCTTCTGCCAAAGGACTTAAAGTTGCACTTACTGGTTCCTCTCGGCCATTTCAAACTTCTGCTGCAGGATTTTTGTACACAGTCTTCTATATGCCAGTGTCACAGTGTGTCTTAGCTTGTCTTTGTAATCATGTCCACTTGCTGTTTTTTGCATTTTTATGGTTCATTTCTGGTATATATTAACATATTTTTGGCTTTTCTTTGTAGTAATCTTATTTGTGTTTTGTATTGCTTGTTTTAGAGCTTTACATTTTTATTCTGTATTTTTGTTTCATGTTGTCTGTCTGTAACTTATGCTGCTATCTGTCTTGGCCAGAGCACTACTGGAAAAGAGATTTTTAATCTCAAGAGGTTTTTTTCTGGTTAAATAAAGGTTAGGAAAAAAAATAGAAAATTAAATCAAAGAGCACATTTAGGGCCTGTACACATGCTGAATTGTTTTGCACCCTAAATCCTTAGTTTTCGATGTAGATGCACAGAAGGCACACCCAAAAGTGAGAGCAATGTTGTCACAATGTGAAGGCGTTCCCGAGCACAAATCTGCATTTCCTAGGATAGCGAAGGATTGGCCTGACTGCGACAGTTGTGCTCTGAGATAAACAAAGGGTGCATTCCTAAATCCAATCTGACACTCAATACTAAAATGGGAGTTCAAAGTAACAGAGCATTTTTTTTTACATGAGTTTACGGATAGCTATGTTAACTACACATTCACTACCCTTGGTGCTCTGCTGCTCCGTCTCCGCACACGGAGTGTCCAAAGTGTGCTCTGCTGCTCTGAGAGTGTGTAGTTCTGAATAACCGCACGGTACATTCCAACAGCGCTCCAAATTTACGAACACTCCATATCCAATATTATCATGATACTTAAGTTATGATCCAATATCACTGCAATTTTAACTATGCTGCGATATGCTAAGTATTGTGATAAAATAAGGTGCGATAAATTGCAATTTATTACCTTTTTTCAACTGGAAATTATGTCCCCAAAGAAAAATTTTGTCAGCAATACTATACAATACAATACAGCAATACAGCAATACTATGCTGAATCAATTTTTTCCCCCCACCCCTACCGAATGCACCCAAGTTTAAACTTCTGGAATGCAGCAACACACACCTCATGGCAGATATGTTTCCCTACTTCTGTACATATCAGGCTGTCATTAATATGGAGAAGTTGATCATTTCAGTGCAGGGCTACTCTGAGCAATACATCTGTCCCATGGACAATACTTTAGGCCTAATACACTTACAAAACAACACCTGGAAGGAGATCAGCTCTGCACTGAAGACTTCTGGTAAGAAGGCTATGATACAGTGCTGGTTATGGTCACTTAGCAAACACAGTGCCCAGCCTTGTGTTTTCCAGGCAGTTAAAAACGTGGCATGTGTCCCCGCCCTTAGGCTATAAAATATAGTGCATTAACATGTCAGCGTACAATATGCACATCACACCAAAAAACCCTAAACAACAATACAGGCTATTCATTTTCTATAGACAGCACTTTGCAGCCTGTGTGTACGACTGAATATCAATTACACCACCACCTTCTTCAGTGTAGCCTCACTAATTAATCAGAAAGAGGACAAAACTCAGACAAGTCAACAAAAATGAGTGACAATAAATGAGCGAAGAGCTCAGGAAACTGCGGCGGGGATACAACAAGCATAATTAAGCCACATAAATTAAATAACATGTCACTTTTTATAGAATTAACAGCAGAAAAACAACATCACTGAAGCAGAAACAACCCAGACATGTATAAACAAAAACTTCACAGTGGCTGCGGCCACAAACTCACATAATACAGGAAGAGGGAGCTGCACAGTTATTGCACCAAAGTGTAGAGATAAACAAGCACACAATGCTATGCTGCCTATTAACACTGAGAGTGCAGGAATGTAAGGATGTACAATTACTACTAATTAAAGGCACCTGTACTTAATTTGAGTGTGTTCTCATGCTTATATTTCTACTCCACTACATTTCAGAAGGAAATGTTGTACCTTTTACTTCACTACATTTATTGAACAGCTTAAGTCAGGCTGTAATTAGGCCTACTGTCAAGATTAAGATGTTTTATATAAAACAGTATGGAGAGCTTTAAAGATATGACGCTTTGATATAAATGAAATGATTGAATGTTGGCTGACAATATTATACAAGTGGAGCTGAAACAATTAGCTGACGGCAACTATCCTGATGAGGGTCAGTGGTGTATTGGAAAGTATACACAGGTATACAGGGTATAACCACCTCTTTTTCTGGCCATTTACAATTTGCTCACCTATCAGTCAAAAATCTGTTGGAGTATATAAGAGAGTATACCCACTTTCTCTTTGGTAACTCACCCATCTACCAGCTGCACTACTGATAACTTTTTCTAAAATATGGGGATTTACACTACTGATTTTCCCAGCAATTTTTAAATAATTCTAATTTGTTTTGTTAATGATTCTGATATTCAGAGTGCTGGTTTGACATAACAAACATTGTCATACTGTTACTGTTTTTTTGTTGTTGTTTGTTTGTTTTAATTTTACGGACCAAATAATCAATCTAGAAAATAATCAGGAGATTATTCCACATGAATAAGACGTAGTTCAGTCCTATATGAAATCACTAATAAATAAATAAACTTTTTTTTTCTTTCTGCATACTTTTACTGTTGGTAATTTAATTAAGTTATTATACTTAAGCAGTGTTAATTAAGAAAATAAATGTAATATAATGTAAATGTAATGTTGGTGATTACATCTAAATATACTGTTTTCACTAGAAAATTTAAAGAAAACACGTATATGTTTATTTGTTTATTTATTAGGATCCCCATTAGCTGCAGCAGAGCTGCAGCTACTCTTCCTGGGGTCCACCAAAAAATTTTCATACACAATAAACATGGATCAAAATTGCATTCAATAGTATATAAAAAGCAAACAAAAACTATGAAAAACATTATAAAGCAGATAAAAATAAAGCAAAGAAAAACACAGTCAGTGTGACTTACATCTCAGTCACCTCAATCCCAATCAGTCATCGTACCTGACTAAGTCTACACACATATGAAAAACAGGCTATATATATATATATATAAATAAAGGTACACAAATGGATTCAACCTTTCTATGTATTGTGTATATATATATATATATATATATATATATATATATATATATATATATATACACATATATATACATATACACACACACATATATATATATATATATATGTATATATATATATATATATATATATATATATATATATATATATATATACACATACATACATACATACATATATATATATATACATACACATATATATATATATACATACACATATATATATATATACATACACATATATATATATATATATATATATATATATATATATATATATATATGTATGTATGTATATATAAACAAGATTAAACCCAGATTACTCCTCATTTTGATAGATGCAGTTTTACAAGTCTTTTGAAATTACTTACATTTGGAGTGAGTTTGATGTGATTAGGTCATAAAATTCCATCCTTTCATACCCCTAAAGATGACAGTGTTTTTAATGGCGTTTGTTCTCGCTGTAGGTAATGTAAAGTTTCCTACCATGTCTGGTTATGTATCTATGATTTTCTGTACTAAAAGAAAGATTTGTAGAGTTAGATATGTAACATTCATTCTGTTGCTTTGCATCTTTTTAGCCATGCAGGTGCCTGTTATGGGCATTTTTCAGCCATATTGCTGAGCTTACAATATTAGAAAAGTAATCACAAAGTAAGTAAGTTACATTACATTGACGAAGTAATTAAAATACTCACATTACTTGTTACATTTTTAACAGGGCAGCTCTGTACCTAATAAACTAACCTCCCAACACTAACAGTAAGTGTGTTGTTGTACTCACCTTGTGTCACAGCGGTGCAGTCCTCCTCTATCCAACCTCTGCTCGTCCATTCTCTAAGTAACATAACCAGTTTTCTCAGCGTCTCTGTCCCAGTATAACCAGTCCACTCAGTTTCTCCGTCCCACTGCGCTCCTCAAAGTTTTCAGACACAGCTGTCACACTCCTCACTGAAGGTAAAAGTTCCCCAGTGAACGTAAATATCACTGCTGAGGGAGACAACTGGGCAAACTAGCCTTTAGCCTGTTAGCAGGTCCAGAATGCACCTGTTGATGACGTCAAGTCACGGCTGTGTGTGATTAGTGCCACCTAACATGCTCACCTACCGCACAAACACAGGTACATAAACACTATGTACACACACAGAGAATATAAAGAGAAAAAATAAAGTCAAGGGGAAAAAATAGGAAAAATAAATAAAGGTAATATAGGCTGAGAATAATGTATCATCAGTTCATGTGGAATTTATCAAACATAAAGTTAGTTTTCATTGAAAAAAAAAACAAAAATCTGGTTTGGAGTCCTCGCCCACTTCTTCCTGTGAGTGTGAAATTTCCCCAATAATAAAATTAATTGTACAAAAAAATAACATATTTTTCCATCTCATTACTTTCAAAACACATAAAAACCTCTTTATCCTGTAATTGAATGTGATGTACCCAACAATAATAAAACCATTAGCCCATGATGACGTAATTCTTTATTGTATTTCATTGTAGTTTTTCATGTGAAAGCACAAAAAAGTAGGCAACAAAAGTAAATGTGCTTCACAGCTTCCACTCCTGCTGTAGACATTTACCCTCGTTTAAAGAGTGAAACATAAAGTTTATTCCCCTCAATCCCTTAGTTAAAAACTATGAAAATCTTTAAGTTCATCAATCACTTATAGTTTGGTAATACAGCTCAGATTTATCAGTGATTAATTTATCCATCACAGCACATGATTAGACTATAATTGTGAACTTTATATCATATCATTAATTGCTTGTAATGTGGGGGATTTTATGTGTATTCAAGACAATTAAACAGTGGTAGATCACATGTTGTAAATTGCTCAGGATGAGTGTGCCAGTTAAACACCTCAATTAAAACAACACATTGCAGTGACACATTACTGTAGACTGTAACACAGGAAGATATTTTAGAGTTAGTTACAAACATTTCTGTTACTCAAACTCCTAACTTATTGTGTGTTCAGAATGTGCAGTCCCCTCAGATTTACAAATTATGAACTGACCATTTAAAAAAAAATCTTCTAACTTACTTCTCTACTTTTTAATTTTACTAATAAGGACAACGCACATTAATCAACATTTTTAAATGTGCCAGTGTCAGCCAGCTGGCTCATTTTCAACTGCAGTCCTTTGGCAAGATGTTTTGAAACCGATAAAAGGATCAAATTCCCAAGACATCGACAGCATAAAGACATAAAGACAGCACTGACTACAGCAAAGAGAAATTTTCAAGATAGAACAGATGCCATGCAAAGCAACAAGCAACAGCAGAGCATCGCTACAACAAACAATAGTCTTACTAAAATGTAAAAGCATGCAGTTACAGGTGAGCAACATGGTCGTCTGATCTAACACACAAGCCATGTGACACATGCTGTTAATAAAACAGATATTAAAATAGATATTGCATACATACTGTGCTTGATTTACTAGTTTTCAATGGACATATGATAAGAAACATTCCCATGCTTAGTACTTGCAAGTTTCCACTTCAGCTTACGCTTTAGAAAAGCTGTATAATAACTGAGTGGGTCATGTAGGGAGGTTAAAATACTGTGTATTGACAGAACTACATTATATCCACGACAGATTTTGGCTGACATGAGGAGTCCATGTTTGCTCGATTTTCAGTCAGTCATAATTATGACTTATTAGTTGACGTGGACGCTATCAGAAAGAGTCAGAAACTCAGCTGTGTATGTGCTCACACATTTAAAATAAAGACAGATCACAGAATGGGCACTAAATGTTTGTAGGAAACATAATCTGTGAGGTGGAATATCGTATGGCTGACACATAAGTAAATGCTAGCACATGCTGCATACTTGCTCAGGAGATGTTTGACAGCTAAAAGCCTAAAAAATGTCAAATGAAGTCATGTTTCAGGTCAACTTTTAGTCTTTCTCAGTGATTTGGGTGTAACGAGGTCCATAGATTATACAGAGGTGGTGGTCAACGGTCCTGGGAGGGCCATTCGGGATGTTAGCGTTTACATCTGTCAGGACAGACGCACTGAGATCTTTGACTGACAGCCGAGCATGTTGAGGCATAAACGAACAGGCCTCTCTTCCAGATTAACTTTCTACTCCTGCTCAAGTCCCAGAGATTGATCTGTGCCAAGGACTGGCGAGGCCTTGGTGTGAGTATTGTAAAAAGAGATTGGATCTATTCTTTCAAGGAAAAAGCTCCCAGGGTTAAGAGAGAAAAACATGATAAAAGAAATATGGCACTTTTATTAAATCACTTACAACCATTGTCTGGGATGTGCTCACACACACACATATTCATATATATATATATATAGATAGATATAGAGTCACACATATTCTGTAAGAGTCTGACTAGTTTCATTTCATTCAGAAGTCAGTTGTCTTTCAAATTCAAACACCCTGAATAAAGTTATTGTGCTTGCTATGATTTAAGTGAACAGACACTGATACGGCTCATCAGATGAAATATATTGAGTTCCACTCAAGCACAAAGATTGCTTTCTGTTTTATCTTTATACAAGTTTAGAGCTGCGTGGAGACAGCAGATAGTGCAGGTATTCTTAGCAGCATTTCATATGCACATACAGTAAGACATTTTTTAAATCTGTCATCTAATGTTTTCATTATATTCTGTACTTGTGTGACTGTCTTTAATCATCCACTCTTGCTCTCTGAGTTCTGTTAAGTGTTAAAGGAATAGTTCAACGTTTTAGGAAATGTGCTGCATTCATGTTTGTATTTCCAGACACAAACATCAATGTACATGTGACAATTTGGGTTTTTGTGGCATATCTTTTCAACCCATTTCCCAGAATTAATGTTGGCATTGTTTTTTTCTTTATTCTTCATTTACATTTCACATGTTTCATATGTTGAAACTTGTTTCTTTACACTTCAGTTTTCAATTTTACATTGTGACAATGCTGTGGTTATGGTAACACATAAAAACACTTGGTTATGTTTGGGAAAAGACCATATTTTGCCTTCAAATACCAGTTTGTGTCACCACAACCACAGATGGAAATGTCCTGGACGCGCTTTGGTCACCACAAACATTTCTGGCCTCGTACTTTGGTCTCGCCAAGGTCTCAAGCCATCCACCATTCCATCCTCCTCCTGATGAGAAATGCTGCTCATATGTAAGTAATCTGAACAACATCCCTTTTGAAATGTTGATATGACTGATATTTTTTGGTCCTGCCCCAAGTTGAGCAACTTTTGGAAGGATGTGTTGGATGCCCTGAGAGCAGTGTTTATTTAAAATCACCCCAAAGATCCAAAGGTTATTCTCCTCTGAGCAATCCCTGAAGGAATTAAGGGGAGGGAAAAAATGTATCTAATACAAATCCTCTTGGGGGCTGCGATTAAATGTATCACAATTGGAGGGCTGAATCCTGAACCTCCAACATACAACATCTGGCAGCTGAAAGCTTTGTATTTTTATTATGTGAGCTATGTAAAAACTGTATTGTTTGTATAGAATGCTGAAGTTGAAAAAAAAATTAGTTAAAAACGATGTTGATATAATGCATATGCATATGAAACATACCAATTTAATATACATTTTGTTTGCAGCATTGTACAGTGCCAACACTTTCTGCTGTTGCCTGCACTTTTTTCCCTTTGGACAGACCCAAGCCTGCTGTTTCCCACTGCTTCCAATCTTAACGCTAAGCTAATTACTTCCCAGATTCAGCATCATAATGTGATGGCATAAAAGAGTGGTGTCAATCTTTTTATTGAACTCTTGCCAAAAAAGCCTATTTCCCAAAATGTGAAACTATTCCTTTAACATATTCTCCCTATACAGTTTGTTTCAGTCACTGTTCTGTTAGCATTGCTACTGTAACCATGAAAACAGTATTTTGTATTAGTTATGGATGCGGCTGAAGTTGACAGTGACCTGTAATAAACTGCGGGCAGTCAACCTCATTGTGTTTGACATTAAGGGGCTGACAGTGTGGATGGCACCACCTTCATTACACTGCAGCAGGTTAGGTAGAACAAATTTGCTGTCAGCCTGCTGCATTAGGACAGATTAAAGCAGACTGTGGGTGTGTACATCAGCTGTTTCTAAAAACTGTCACTCAGCAAATACCCTGGATGCTGTTTGACTGTCGTTGTCTCAGAAACTGTTGATAATCAA
Organism: Cephalopholis sonnerati; assembly: GCA_019142605.1. Taxonomy (NCBI): domain Eukaryota; kingdom Metazoa; phylum Chordata; class Actinopteri; order Perciformes; family Serranidae; genus Cephalopholis; species Cephalopholis sonnerati. The sequence goes on along the minus strand of JAGQAX010000010.1, from coordinate 24,676,425 downwards.
CCTGTTCACTTTAGTGAAGTGTGTGTAACTACTGTATGCTTTTACATGTGCTCTTTTTTGTTATGAATATCTCACTTCTAATGGTCTAAATTTAAATTAATTAGACATTCATGAGGGATTCATATGCATTCCCCGGGCAAACTATTCAATTATGTTCTGTAAATGAGGCGTGACTGACCTTTAAAAGGGAACTATTCACAGTTTTAACAATTGGCCCCGTTGTTCAGCTTATCTTGTCTGCATTTTCTGATGTATAAAATGAGCCTTACAATATCAAAACATTTCAAACCGTGTTAGTTAACAACACAGTCTAAAAGACTGACTTAATTACTGTCCTATAATAATTAAAAACAACATTATAACTGATGTAGTGCAAATTGTGGCAGCCATATTGGAGGCTCCTGGCTGATTTGTGTAACACTGATCAACTATCAGTCACTATCTTTATTTGTTTGCTAGGTAATATGTAGTAGAAGTTAGTGTTGTGGTTTCATTACTTTTTTACTGATTTAAGAACAAGGAGCAACCCACAGATGGATCAGTCATCACAAACTGATGTAGTGCAGCAAAACTCTGTTCAAACCCTCTAAACTTTGTTTCAAATTCTACTGGAGAACCCAAAGCTTCTTGCCTGAATCCAGACCTTTGAATCCTACTCCCACCTACTCCATGACTTGTTTGGCATCGTGACATGAAACAGCGACTTCTCAGTTGGAATTAAAAACAACCAAAAAGCGCTGTGGGGGGACTAACAATTAGCGAATTAGCATCATGAGCAGGAATAACACTGCTGTCAAGCTGTTGTCGGCACTCTGAAGCAAAAACGACTCCAAACGCTTGTCTGCATTAGCAGTCTCCTCTCGTCACAAAGGTTGTTAAGTGTACAGGCTAATGTTATCTCTTTGACAACACGTACTGCAGATCTTGATCAAAATAAGAACGAAGGAGCTCACTCAAAGAAAGTTCATCAACAACAATCCCATTCTTGACATTGTCCCAGCATCTGCTCGTTTTACCAGGCCTGATCCAAAACTAGCATTTCTGGCAGACTTTAAAGGATCAGTGTGTAGGGTTTAGGGGGATATACTGGCAGAGATGGAATATAATATAATAAGTATGTTTACTTTAGTGTGTAATCGCCTGAAAATAGGGATTGTTGTGTTTTCTTTTACTTAGAACAAGCCATTTCTACATAGGGAGCGAGTCTTCATCTACGGAAATCACAATGTTGCTGTCATGTTTCTACAGTAGCCCAGACTGGACAAACCTGATGATGAGGACATTGGAAAAATTCAGATTTTTAACATACTTTATTCAGTGTTTTTACCTGTTTAAATCAATGGGTCCGTTTGTTTTGGAGAGGAGGAGACCTTTGTGGATAATTGGTCTCCAGGTAAAAACCTCCCGAACAATAAACACTGAAGAAATCCTAACCAGTAGACATCTCAGATGGTTGAAATCAGCACTCCTTGCCGCTCGATGCCACTAAATCCCCCAAATCTTACACATAGTTCCTTTAAATTATGGACACTGAGGTGGACCAAATGAGACTGGGCTCAGCGAACGACTCTGTTCATCCGAAGAGTGGTGCAGCAATACTAAGTTTAAGTGTAAAGCACTCATTAGACCATGTAGTGCTGACAAAACATACACAGATTGGTAGCCTGCCATTGTTATTGTTTCTGGCTCATGCTCATTACGCAAAGCAACTGGAGTTTTGAAAAATCTGCACTTCAGAGGGCGCTTTAAAATCTCTGTTTTAGTGAACGTGAACTCTGTTTGCATCCAAAAATATCTGCATACATGTAGACAAGGCCTTAAAACCCAAGCAGAACAAGTATATTGGCATGGCTACACATCAGTGTGCACTTAAAATGAAATTCCTAAGTTCATTAAGGAAGACTTTCTTTATGCTATATCCATTCACAATTCTCTCTCCATCCCACTTCCACCAATCAGCTGACAATGGGTGTTTGCTCTCCTGCTTAGCCAATCAAACTTTGCCACGATCTCCTTCAGCCATTAATGTTGCTGCTGCCAAACTTTAAATCTATTCTCCTCTCTGCTCCTGTCAGCTGTCATTTTAGGCTGAATCCTCACGCCCTCCTCCACCCCTTTCACCTCCAGTCATCTTATCCAGAGCCCAAGACAAGCTCATCAAAGCTAATTCCTCTTCACATCCAGATTCTCTGCTCCCTCTTCATCTCATCTCATCACCACCACCAGCGTCTAGACACCATAGGGGGCGGGATCCCTAATATACTACGTCTTTGCCACCCTCCTGGAATAGATGCCATCACGATGGGGCCTAATCACCAAAGACTTTTCACATTTCTCATACTTGTGTGCACATGTAAATGAACATTCTTTGTTTCAGGACGAGTCTCTGCTTATTGAAATGACATTAGAGTCAGGCAGATACACTTGTCTTTAGTGACTGGATTGGGAAAATCCAATCCTCATACCCCATGGAAATTGGTTAGAGTGGATGCAGTGTGTGACGTCAGACAACAAAGTTAACGAACAGTGACCACATATGTACAGAACAATGAACTGTTAAGAGCTTGGACAAACTGACAGAGAATTGTGTGATATCGTCCCTGGGTGATAAAAAAAAGTGTGTGATATTTAACATTATGAATTTTTTACCATTTGCATGATGGTGCTTTCCAATAAATCTTCTTAAGATAGTACACACAGGTGCTTCAATTAATTATGTTTGCTCAGCTAAGACAAGTTACAAGTGTGTTATTAATATTCCCATTAATTTAATTCACCTAGGCAACTTTCTAGACCTCCAGTAAAAATGAATTTATTTCTGCTCCAGGTTCCTCATTCAAAAATCACTTTTAAGTGTTATGTGCAAGCAGCGGCAAACTGCACCCACAAGTTTGGAGCTGGCACAGATTTCCATTCGAAAAGTCTTCACAGCTGTTCTTTATTTTCCTGACCTGTAGGTGAGACAAAACAACTCCTGCCTGTCAGCCATTTTTCATAATCATAATCAATAGGCCAAGAATAGCAGTTGAAGGTGAGCCATGTCGATCCATCTTTCTCAATCATCTTTTCCTCTATTACCCTTGGGGTCGATACCACTGCCTTTAGAGGCAACAAAGTTATTCTCACTCCCCCCCTGGGAGGAGTAACAGCGTGGAGCTGAGGTGCTGTAAGGAAGCTAATGAATGTATTTGTCATATCTCTAATGGCTCACTATATCACCACAGCACCTTGGCTTGGGATTTATGGTAATCATGACTGCAGAAAAGCAAATCCGCTCTGTTTTAGGATTTTTTTCTGTTCCTGATGAGACACCTTGGGAGAACATTGAATTGATGGCAGTTTTTTTTTTTTCTGAGCCAAAACTTGTGAAGACGTTGACAATGTGCCACGGTAAATGATAGCCTAAAAACACACAGTTGGGAAATTGGTATGCACATCAGCAGGAGTGCAGGAATGGCAAACTAATGATGAGTCAACTCGACTATTGATTAGAGCCAGCTTATTTTAGTCCCTGAGGCCCTCACGAGCCCACACACCCACACCAACAACATCAGCTTACTCTCAACTTATGCTGAGATGTCTTTACCGATACCAACTCCACAAACTTTTTTTTTACTGTCCCTTTTTTTCTAATCCAGCAGCAGAACTTCTTCCTCCATTAAGTCCCAAGTGACTTCATTTTTATCTACGGTATGCACTCAAAATGCAAATGACCAAGTGTCTTGGGTTCAGGCGAGTGCAGAGCACAACTGAAGAAGACGTCAAAGACAAGTGTTCATGAGAGATATATAAATTGATTTAGAGATCAAAGCAATTAGTCCACAAATTAACATTCTGAACTGCTCTTTGTGTGATCAATTTACCACAAATTACCAAGGGACATAAGTTATTCCTCACTTTAACTCCAGTGGGAGTGCTGGAGTGTGAGCGAGCCAGCAGCATATTTCATTTGTATGTTTTTGGAGTTTCACGAGTTCATTTTATGTTGCATGAATAATGGTGCGTGGGTGTGAGAAGGGAGAGAGAAATATTTGTTCAAGATTTCTCAAGGGCAGCTCCTGTAGCTTCTATGGAGACTCGAACACACACGTACGCGGCGAGAAGATGCAGGCTGGGCTGCATGGTTCTGATGCACTTTAAAAGCACACTTGATCAGCAATTCCTTCTATGAGCCCACACATCCTTCAGACTTCAAACGCACCTCCTGAAGGTTAGGGGCATAGAAGCGAGTAGATAACAGAAGGATGCCTCAGCAGAGATGCCTTGCTTTGTTGACATAAGACATTACCGGGGTATTTTCATAAACCTACTGCCCTCATGTGGTTGCTGCTGGGTCACAGGCAGAGCAGTAACATTTTCAAAACAACATAAAACTTTGACGACAGTCGTGGAGTTCTCTCAGTGCTCAGCACTTGCTGAATGTTGCAGAAAACAAAAATGATGGTCATGCAGCTCTTTCACTGCAAACCAGGCAAATCAGGAATATTTTCAATTGACACCTTCTGTGATCCAGTCCTTCAAGGGTTGCTGCAGGGAATTCACCCTGGAATTTCTTTTTAGGAGCATTTTAAAAAACAAAAATCTTAGATCAGGGTACTCAGAGTTTTGATGATTGAGTGCCATTTAGATGAGTCAGCATATGACTGAGTGCTGCACAGGAAAAGTACACGGACTGTGACTTTTTATGACCTTTGTTATGACTTTTTTAATGACATACTAACATATTACAAAACACTCTACAGTAATATAGCCTACATAAGACTCATTTACATTCTAGTGACGACTGCCATTGTGAGAGCAAGAAAGTATGCAAAGTGTGTGTGGGAGGGGAGGAGCATGTGTCAAACAAACTCCAGACTTTCACCCAGGAGACCGTTGTTTATTTCCCATGTGAAACCAAAAGTCAATTGAGTTATTTGAATAACAAGGTAGTGTAGAAGTATGTGTCACATCCTGCAGTAGTGATGCCATCTTGGTTTTCTGAAACCAGAAGTGAGCATATTTGAATGAGAGGCAGAAGCCACGGAGGAGCAAGAGGTGGATCTAACTGAGAAGCCGAAGACACTATCACACGGCCCACCCTTAGTTATATTTAACTTCAAGCCTTAATGAAGTGTTAACAAGTCAGTTCACCGCCCCATATAGTTGTCATGAAGGGAGAAATTAGCTGTAGAGACCAAAACTGTTTTTGGTTCCAGGCTGTTGACATATTTATTCTGCTGTAAAATTGGGCATTTATAATGGGGGTCTATTGGCTGGCTTCTGGAACCAGCCTCAAGTGGCCGGTCAAATAACTGCACGCGCATGGAAGGGCAGGGAGGTTTGCTCTCTCTCTGCTTTAGGCTTTTCACATAGGTGCATGGAAGGGCAGGGAGGTGTGCTCTCTTGGGCTTTCTGGGTAGGCCTAGGAAAGGCAGAGAGGCCCCAGAACAGAGCCATACCACCAAATATAATACTGTAAATGGAAATAAAGTTTTCTTTGACTAAAGTGTTCCTGACTGAACTGCAGTTTTTGGCACTTCCAGGTTGGGCTTCTATGTTTTTTCCAAAGTCTAACCATGCTCTTCTGCTGCCTACATCTAAGGAAGTAAACCTAAAAACAAAGTGTTTTACTGATATTTTAAATTTATTTTAAATAGAAACTGAGCAGAAAGTGTACATTTCCTGTTAAAACAGAAGTCTTATTTTGAAAACTCACGATGCCTATGACCAGTGTAAACTGACACATCATACCAGGACATCCAAAACCAACACTGGAGGGGTACCTACAGCGTCATAGTTTGACTTTTAGGGCCACTGACCAGGCATTGGAATTTGACAAGTTGATATTGCAAATGGGTTGTCTTGTTTTCATTTTTTAATACATTTAAAAGCAATGAAATAGAGACAGTACAGTGTTTGACACTGATTGTACCCACAGCAGTTGAGCAACAGCTTCTGCTGAGGTACAGCTTTGTGTTTTTTATTTTTAATCAATATATTTGGGTGACATCTGAGCATATTTGAATTTTGGGGGAGACGCACCCCCCACAGAATATATTATAATTACTGCCTAGATGTAAACTATCTCCATCCTTTGATTCAGTCACTGCAGTAACTGATCAATTGCCAACAAATGATTGATGATTCCTGTCTTCTCAGGGAAAACGCCATTATCAGGCTCATTTAGGAAAGAGCTGAGCTTTGGTTCAGTGCAGACTTTATCGACGGGCATGTTCCTTTCTGAGCTGTCCGATTTTACAACACTGTGGACCTGTAAGGTTTAGACAGCCTGCTCTAAAGATCTGTCCCTCTCAATACATCCAGTAATTATACCAATGCAATTGGCTAATTTACAAATAAAGCATGTGCTAAATTATTTTGTATGTCACTGTGCTTCTGTTAGTGAACACTGAATGGCTGCTTCACAACAGAGTTGGATAAATCCAAAATAGTAAAAAATGTATCATAAAATCCAGCTATACAGTACCTGACATTTCATCCACATAAGTACAGATGGCCTGCCAAGTTTTGCTACACAGTATACTGATATCTACTATTTGCAGACTCTGGATTCCAGGATAAGAAGAAGAAGAAGAAGACAAAAACAAGAAAAAGTATACTTTGCAGAACTAAGTGAACAAACTTTAAAAACACACAATTTCAAGGTTATAGCATATTTATTGGCTCAAATTCACTTCTTCTTTCTTTCATGCTTTTCATCTTTCTTACTTAAAATGTCTCAAGGAGCATCAGACCATTGTGCTGCGGAACATTTATAAAGCTGCAGTCATCTATATGACAGGCTGAATGCACAGTGATCGAATGCTTGGTTCATCTTGGCCAGTGCAATCAAAACCCCTTCTCCTGTTATTGCACACGTGAATCCATATCTCTGTCTGACTCTCACACAACACACACACACACACAGAGGATTTAATTCACACCAACCTCAACGCACAGTTTCCTCTCTTATGGCTCGCACTTAAACACTAACTTTGCTTCTCACCCAGAACTTTATTCTTTGCCCGCTTTCTGTCTAGATAAACAAGTAACCTTTTTTGACTCCATCCTTCAACCATGCTCCCAATTAAACTTATGACCCCAAATTATCCACTGCACTGGCTCACAAGCTAAAAAAAGACCTTTAAAAGTATTAAATGCTATGACTCAAATAAGACTCAGGCATATTCTGCCCACGCATCACTCTCACAACAGCATTAACACGTCTATGCAAGCTACAAATTGAACGATTTCTAATTTATTCCCTGCGTGAAAATTCACAATAATTTACATCATTGACCACGATGGAACATTTATTACCATCGCAGCTCTCATGAACACCTGACGCCAACATTAAAAGACTGAAACACTTGATCGTCTCTCCTAATTTCCACCCGTTCTGTATAACAACAGACTTAAAGGTCCTTTTATGATCAACACAGATATGTCTTGGGTCACTCCAGTGATGTAGTGTTGCACTTTTATGTTTTTCAGAGACTTTTTAGGGACAAATTGCAAAAGAATTGTCTAAAAGAACACAACCCTTTCAGTGCTCTCTTTGGGGTGTCAGCCTCTTTGCCCTCCTTCTTTTTATCCCAAAAGAATGTAATCGCCTTTACCACTTTACAGGCTGGGAGACTGATCCTGATAAAGTGGAAGTCCTCTATACCTTCGTCTCACATTCATTGGATCTGAGACGTGCTGTACTTTCTTGAATTGGAGAAAAAATACTGTCTCTCCAAGGAAGGTCTAATGCATTCGTAAATGCATATGTGACCTTTGCTTACATATATAAAGAATGCTGAGTTTTCTGATATTCCAACCTAATTCATTGTTGTTTGTTTTTTGCCTCCTCTTGTTTTGTGGGTAGAGGCATAACCTTAATGTGCTACTGAACATCCATCATTATGTCTGTGTACTATTGTTTTGGATCTAGAGGGGCCAGTACCGAGGGCTGGGTCGATGATGATGATAACTGTAGTCATTTTTACTCTACATGGATAGACGTAGATAGATCCAAACAGCGTGTCATGCAGCAGAAGTAAACAGACAGCTGTCAGTCAGTCTGCAGTGTTGGGGATATGAGTCACTATACATGCCAGTTTTTCACTGCAAAGTTTGTGCTGAGATGAGGAGGAATTGAAAGTAGCGTGGACATAACAAAAAGAGGGGAAAATGGGTGGAGGTGAGGAGCAAAGCAACAGTGAAGCTGGAGAAGAGCTGACGACATTGTGGATAAAAAAGGTTATACAACATTGATAATTTGGAAGTGGTTTGGCTGCTTGAAAGGTGATGACACACGGACAAAGACGGTCTGCAAAACATGTTGTCGATTGGTGCCAACCAAGATGGGAAACACAACAAACCTTTTCCATCACCTGAAAAGATGGCATCCCAGCGACTACACTGAGAGCATGAAAATACAGAATTGCGGTAAGTCCACTAGCAAGTATCGCTCAATGGCCGGGCACTTCTGCTGCTGTTGGCAGCGCTAACAGCAATCAATAGTGTCCTCTTTTGTTGCCATAACCCCGTATGAGAAGGAGCAGAGATATAACAGACGCAGTGTCATGCTTTATAGCCAAGGACATGATGCCATGAGCACCGTGGAGAAAGACGGGTTCAAGAAATTAATTAAAGTGCTAGACTGCAGGAACGAGCTCCCAGGAAGGAAATATTTTTCTCAAACTGCTCTGCTCCAGCTTCACGACGAGTGCTGTGGGAAGCTGGAAAATCATTTGGTTTCTTCAGGTGTCAGACATTATCAGGAAACTTTCCAAACTCGCAGCATTATCAAATTATATATCGTGATAAATATCGATATTGATCAATACGGGGAAAATTATCGTGATAATGTTTTTTGCCGTATCGTCCAGCCCAACCCACTCCTATATAAAAATACATGTATTTGTTCCTTGACGGCACACTGTAAAAGGTGATTGTATTTGTCTTCAAAACAAATGTTGTATATGCCTGTAAAACCCAATAAAATAAGGTTACAAAAAAGATTTGTCTAAATCAAGGCAGCAAAGGCCGAGGTAAACGAGTCAAGCCCCTTAAATGCTGGATCACATATTTTTTGTTTCTCCTACCCTGTCAAGTAAATGCCCTCTTCTTGGCAACTCCCTCGTCTTGGCAACCTATAGGAGACATAGGCGGTTGCCACCCAAATTCAACACAAGGGAAAAATAATCTAAAGATCTAATGCTAACATTTGATTGGTTAGCCCTGGCACTGCACCTGATCCTACATGTGTTCATCAGTGAGTAATCATACAGCATTAGAGTAACAGAAAATGGAAAGGCAAAAAGCCATCCTCCATTCCCCAGCCATTTCTCATTAGCTCTTGTTCTTGTTTGTAATAAATACAATAACTATAAAACATAATAATATTTGGGGTTTTTTTTAGGGATGGGGCCAAGGGAAGCTTACCTTAGGTGCCAAGTCAACTAAAAAAATACCAAAGAAATTAAGACATTAATTTAATTTAGGAATTTAATTTGTTGGTTTAAAGTTACAGAATAAACATAGAATTTTGTCATAGATGCTACTGAATATATTACTAAAAAAGAAAAATGACAGAGACGGGTTTGCTTTTTTTAAGGGCATATAGCAAATGGCACTGTTTTTGATTTAATAAGAGTTCTTCTTTGAACACCCATTCTCCACCTAACACAGGACCCACTCTCTCTATGGGCCCCCGTGTCATGAGCTCCAGTGCAACCACGCTGTCTGCACTGTCCAGGAGGGGTGACTGAAAAGTTTTGAGCCTCAAGGAAACAAAACAAGATTCAGATTTTTCAGTGCTTTTATTTTTCAACATAATCCCACTCAAGGGGAACACACTTGCTCCAGCGGTACTGAAGCAGCTTTATCCCAGTGGAAGAGAACCCTACACACACTGTCCCTGCCCCGCTTGAATTCTTGTACCCAGTGTTTGACTGTGGCATATGAAGGGGCATTGTCATGTAAAGTATTGAGTATATCTTGGTGGGTTTCAGATGGTGGCATTCCTTTGAGATGAAGATATTTGATCACAGCGAGTTGCTCTAATTTCTTCATTTTCAACAAATCACTGACCACTATTCACTTCAAGAATCCACAGAAATACAACAACAAGAGTTCGGAACATGAACATGGTTGATGATGATAAGGCTAACTACCAATTTTTTGGGTCAGGCTCAAAACTTTTCAGTCACCCGTCGTATGTTTACGCCCCTGTATCAAGGGCTGTTTGAGGTCATCTCTAGATGTTGTTTAATGTGATTTTAAACGGCTGCAGATATTAATGTGGGCGACTTGTCCATGAGGTATTTAGCTTAATAGCCAACGGTAAGCAGAAATCAATACCATATTATGTCATGTCTGCTTTGTTTATATCCCACATTTAACACAGAGGGGAAGTCCAATGTGTTTTACATGAAAGCGTTTAAACGTTTTAATTTGAAGCTGCGAAATAAATCAAGGCAGAGAGAAAGAATTTTTTAAGTTAAAGACCGTTTTAATTACTGCTGTGTGGGATGGATTTTGCAATAAACACAGTTGATTAAATAGTTATCTTAATGTGTATCGATCAACAGCAGAGTGCCTTGGTTTGTGATTGGTATGTACACAGGTACTATAGAGAGTGACTGTGAGGTTGAGCTGAGGCTGCGGTGTTAATGAAGCTGGTAATCACTGCTCCTGTCAAGTCCCCAGAATTCAGTTTTGTGGGATGAGCCGTTTCTTCTCTCTGGGACAAGTGAAGCTTGTCCCATACTTCGCCTCACCCACGCCCCCTGAGGTGCCTCCTCCTGCCTCACAATTTGAAAACCTCAGCATCAGACCATATGGCATCCGCACGACAGGAGAACTCCGTGCTGTCAATTAGATTATGAAAGCAACATGTGGACTGAGAGTTTTGATGTGATCACAGTAATAACAGAAAGGCCTTTCATATTCTTTCCCCTCAGAGTATCACTGGGGATTTGCTGCTACATCGATCACCCACTGTGCTCTTTACCATGTGAGCCTGACCATGAAATCCTTCATCTAAAAACAGCATTTCAGTGGCCCACCTGATTTATAACATGCCAGCAAAAAGAGATTATAGGTCCTTTACAGCATATGTTCATACTTCATATTTGAATCAAAAAATCCATATTCCAGAGACTGAACCTCTTGGTTAATTAAAATTATGTGAGTTAACGTCAGGCAGGTCTCTTCAATAATTTAGGCTGCAGCTGTAAATTAATTACTATCCTTACATTTGCATGTATAATACAAAGGTCACATTCACTTCACTTTCCTTGTGTAGCTGTGGTGCTGCTGGTGTATTTAAGCTTTAACACAGTCAAGTTGCCATTCTAATAGACTTCATTAAGTTCACATTCCTGTGATGTTGTGTCAAATGAAGTGTCGTATTAAAACAATAAAAGCCAAAGAGTCTGAAGTCAGTAATGATTTTACAGCAGTTCCAGCAGAATGACTTTTTGCCACATTGGTTTAATGGGAGTATCAGCTGTTCACTGATGTGATAGGACATGACCTGATGGGTGACCTGATCCCAAACTCTGTCCTGTCACTCAGTTGTCATACAGTGGGCGATCTGTCTCCCAGTTCAACGTAGCCATCCATTATCCTACCAAAAACTCTTTCAACCACTCAAAGCTCTTTAACACTACATTCACCCATTCACACACAGCTACCATAAAAGGTGCCACCTGCTGCTCAGCTTCAATGCACTCACACACCAATGGCACAACCACCAGAATAATTTGGGGTTCAGTATCTTTCCCAAGGATATTTCAACATGTGGACTGGAGGAGCCGGGACTTGAACTACCAATCTTCCAATTAGTGGACGAATCACTCTACTTCCTGAGCCACTGCCCCATGAAACAATCATTTTGACTGGTCTGAGATTAGTAAGATGGGCAGAGAAAATTTAGAAAAAAAAAAATCACTGACCCAGAACTTGCAGGGTAAGCCATGTGGCATGTTGATTCTCTCTTTTTGGTAAGACTTCTACAGCTAAAACAAGAGTATGACAACAAAAACGGTTGCAGGATGTTGCATTTTATCAACAGTTTAAAAATATTTTCACAATGCACTTTACTTTGGACATAATAGGACATTATTCTAAAGTGAAACCAGTAATTATGAGGTGCCATAAAACCACAACTTATGCTGTTGTAATATTACAGATATTTTTTATATTTTCTATCACTTAAAAAATATAAAAGATGATGCAGTGAGTCCATGTCAGGCACATTAGTCCAGAATTAGCCATCAGTGTTACATGCACGTATGCTCACTGTGTACAATATCACACAGAGGAAACAGGCAGCAAAACAACAGGGAAAGCATGGTGGAACAGTTGGAGGATCTTTTAAATGAATAGTTAGGTCACATTAATGACCAAATGAATCAATGACTGAACTCATAGATGGATTTAACCATAATAAAAACAAACATGACTGTCCAATTTTATTGGACACGTCGTTAGTGTAACATAAGCGTTGTTGATGTGTTTCAAGGTCCAAAGTTTCTAGAGTATTTTATTTGGCAACATATTTCCTTTATAAAAATAAAGCAGAGATCCATAACAAGTTTTAAAATAACACTTAGTGGTACTTTTTAGAGCTCGACTCGACACCAAAAAGTGTCTCAAATAACCTGACTTCACCCAGAGTAGCTATTCTGTGTAATGAGAGTTTGGGCCTACTTCAGGGCATTGCTTGATTAGGTTTGTTATTTTTCCTTGAAGGAAATGTGCTTACTAATGTACTACTTTTTTTTTTAACAAGACAAATAACGTACACAACATATAGCAACACACAGCACAGTACTCATATACATCACTGGGGGTCATGTATTCATGGCTAAGCCTCTCTCTGCCCACCAATTTAGACTTAGCATTAGCATGTTAACTGAAACCCCCAAACAAGTATCATAACATATACACATGTACAATACATTCACACACATCTCCACAACTGGCAAGCACATGCGGACACACACACACACACACACACACACACACACACACACACACACACACACACACACACACACACACACACAAACTCACAAGCACACACATCCTCACAAATGTGCATTAAAAAGGAGGATGTACAGAGGTGGGTGAGCAGACAAAAACAAACAACAGCACAAAGTTTAGGAAATGTACAATTAGAATATGAATATTTAATAGTTATAATGATTGCAATAATGAAAGGAGATATCCATATGATACATAATTCTTCATCAGCATAATTATGTTGTCCCGACTGGGCTGAATCTGATCCACCTGGCACGGGGCCAGCACTGAGGGTGAGGGGGGCAAAAAATAAAAGATGGTTGAGGTGGTTAGTTTAGCCTAACAAAACAAAGAGAAGGAGGGGGAAACAGATTGCCTGGCTCTAAATAAAGTTTTAAAAAATCCACCAATCAGCATCTTTAAAGCCCACTAATGAACATGTTATGTATTGTTTGTTTAATCAGTACGCAAGCAGAATACAAAGATGACAATGTGTGGTGTTAGAAGAGCTGCATGCAGCCTTTAAGCTCATCTAAGCTAATTGCTAATTGAGTGGTATTAATTCTCTCTCTAGAAAAAAGCATCCATTTTCCATAAACACTTATCCTCATCAGGGGTCGTGAAGCCGATTCCAGCTAGCATGGGGTGAGAGGTAGGGTACACCCTGGACAGGCCACCAGACCATCACAGGGCTGAGACATAGAGACAGACAACCATTCACACTCAGAGTGAATTAAGAGTGACTAATTATCCTAACATGCATGTCTTTGGACTGTGGGAGGAAGAACCTGAAGAAAACCCACGCTGAACAGGGAGAACATGCAAACTCCACACAGAGTTTAAAAGGCCCAATACTGGGTTTGAAGTCTCATGCTGTGCTGTGAAGCAACAGTGCTAACCACTGCACCAAACTGCCACTCCAGAAAGAAAATCAGAAAGAAAACAAAAGCATATTTCCCAACATTTTGAAAGAGGAAACACACATTCTACTTCTTACAAATAAAAAAATGTGGAATTTGTAAGAAAGATTTTTTTAATTTCTTCAATCTAATCAACACACTGAAATTTGCCACTAGTTTGCAGTTCTCTAAGTGGTCACGCAGGGTCTAGTCCAGGGGTCGCCAACTATTACTATCAAGAGACATTTTTGACCAAAAATAGTTTAAAAAAAAATATATGTGTGGAGCTGCAAAATATATTTGAGCCTTACAACAAGGTTAACAAAGTCAGACTTAGCTAATATTAATAGTCTAAATAAGCATTCATTAATATGTTGTACCACAAGGTGGCACTATTTATGATTATTCTGTACTTTAACTTTGCAGAGCTGGCAGTGAAAGCAAAAAAAAATCTGTCCACGCACTTCCGAATTTTGAATTTTATTCCAAGACTTTTACTTTTTTGGAGTTGGTATCCATAGCTAACCAGCGAGGGGAGACTCAAGACCAGCCACTGCTATTGAGGTTCGGCAAAATTTTGAGGAAAAGGTGCCAGGCAGTAGATGTATTACGCACATATTTAGTCGTTGAAATGTGAAAACATTTTTTTTTAATTCAGTATATAGGCTTCACATTTTTAAAGTTGGAGAATGTTAAAGCATTACTTCAGGCCTACAAATTTATAAATAAAAAATATAATCTTAAATTATGTTAAATGTTAAAAAAAAGTTAGTCATTTCCATATGATTTGTTTGTCAAAGCCACAAGGAGCCACAGGTGTCATGTATCAGTTCAAATAGGACCCAAATGCAGACCAACAGACAGGTTGAATTTTTAACTAAAAGCGAGCTTTAATGCAGCTGATGGAAGACATCAGGTACAGGCAGGTAACTAAAAGTTCAAATGAAAGCAGAACCAAAACTCAAACTGAAAACCAACCGGGATAACACGATGAACTCAAATCCAAAATCCAAACAGAACACCAGACAGAAAACATAGCAGGGAATGACACCAAGAACACAGAGGTGAGCACAGGAATGAACGCAGGAACAAAAACACACAGGTATATATACACTATAAAACTAATCACAAGAACAAGACACAGCTTGAGGAGGAGGACACGGGCAAGAGGAGGGAAATGGAGATTGGCTAACAACAAGGGTGTGGAGGGAAACACTAGGGTGGAGCAAACAAGACTAATACAGAACAGGTGTGAAGGGAAGACTCTGGGAACAGGGAAGGACTAACGAGACAGGTGTGTCAGAAAAGAGGCGAGAAAACACACAAAGACAGGAAGTAAAACCAGACACAACACATGAGGGCAGAATCTAGAAAATAAAACAACATGAATGAACAACATGAAACAAGGAACGCAAACAGAAATCTCTAAAACAAAGTCTATAGGATAACAGAATACAAACAAAAACCCAGGATCATGACAACAGGTTGCCGACCCCTGGTCTTGCTGACCAGTAGCATATGGTGGCTAATAGATGATTGATATTGCTGTGCAACTGATGTTACTGAGCTCTGACTAAATGATTGAGCTCTACTTTTACTCTGAATCAAAACAAAGGAAACATTAAACATGCTTTTAGCTGTGTTTAGAAGAGATGCAGTACATTTGGATGATATCCAGCTCCTGCTCCTGTGTGGTTTGCATGCACTTACTGTGAGTCTCTTAGTACAAGAACAGCTGCCAAATGAATGTAATGTTGAGTAATTTAATGTGTTTCCCTTAGCATTGTTTTAGTCTCCCATAAATTTCACTTGCTGCTGCTCAGCAAAAGTTACACAACCTTGCTTTGCTTTGCTTTTAGGCGTGAAAGGAGCCATTTATGTCAAATAAGAACAACCATCGTCAAACAGACGAGGTGGCCTACGACACCACTTATCACCCAACTACAATGCAGTCTTGGGATCCCTCTACAGATGACCTAACATTCATTCACACTTGGAACAATCTAACCCTAATGACACACAGGACCAGTGGGTGACTCAGCGACTCACATGTGACCTTAACAGCTCTGTAAGGGTTCACACCCACACAGAGTTTAAAGCCTGCGACTCCGCACCAGTCTGTTAGAACTGAAGAAGCCTCTTGGATGACAGGTGAAACATCCTCAAGAAACTCAAGCAAGTCCAGTTGCCTTAATATTTGCTGTATTCAAGTAATTCAGGATCTGCTCTCCTGGCTCAGTTTCCCTTTGTGTCATGCACAAATTCAAAATATGTCCTGAATGACGTGTTTTAACCTTTTCCAGCCACAGTGGTGTTAATATCTGTGCACATCTGACATACTTCTGATAGCATGGATAACACTTTGTGCTCCAAGTTGGCCCTTTTCAGCGTTGAGCAGTAAACAGTGCAGTCACATCTCACAGCCTGTTACAGTGTGACTCATTTGCTCTCCCACAGCGGCACTATTCATGCTCATCAGCCTTATCCAGATGACCGTACGGGCAGGAGAAGAGCATGAGATCCACACAAGAGGATTCATTAGCAGCCCTGAATTGCACTGTGCCATCATGCCTCTGTTTCTTTGAGCTGGCCAATGAAATTCAGGCTAGTGGGCGGCCTGAGGCAATGACACCATCACTTGCGGCGGTGGAACGGTAATTGGACCGTGTGTCAGATAAATCCAGGTTGTGACAAGCCACTCAGCACAGTGTCGCCTTGGCCTCGATACAAAGCTATCTCTCAGCCACTCCACTGACCGGCAGCAGCTTTCTTCGCTTTTCAGCGGAGGTCAGAGGAGTTATTGCAGGTCACCGGAGTAAAACGCCTTTCAACTTTTCTTCTCACTAAATAACCCACAGCCCCATCCAGCAGTAGAGAGCAAGGAAGGGCTGAGATATATTTTAGGAAAAACTGCACTCCACAAAAACATTATGAAACTTCAGACTGTTTTATTTGGGACTGATGATGCAGTACAAATCAGCTTGTCCAGAGCATAAAGTATAAAGCATGTTCAAATCTTATTGGGTCAGATACAAAATATATTTCCTCCTCGTCTACAGCTATATTTGTCTTATTACTTTATTTCTCACATTCAGTCCTTACAGAGGAACATTTTGTTCTGACACTGGAGAAAAACGTAACATGGCAATGTATGAAACACAGCAAAGAAAACAGTGTATGACCGAAAAGAAAGGAAGCAATAGTAAATATGTTTTGGAAAAAAACAGACAACCAACATTAAATGACATTTGTCAACACGTGCCACATGAAATTGAGGTGTGTGCGTTAATGTAAACATTAAAAAAATACTGCTTCTAAGGTGCTTAAGTATTCATTACACATGGATTATGCACAAATGTATACAAGCCAGTCAATCTAAGCAAAAATATCTCTCTTTTCTTTCTTCTCTCACATTTTAGACGAAGATCGTGTCACACGTTCTTGTTTTTTGATGACATCATGAAGCTTATCTGCTAGAAAAATAAACTCTTCTACCACTCACTTTGGCAGGTTAACAGGCCGGGCTCGTTGCTACTCTAAAAAGCAATTTGGCTAGTGAAGAATTAAAAGTGGCTTTTGACTTGTGGAGTGTGGAAAGTTACATCAGCGCCCTGCAGAGGGACATGTTTACGTCTTTGTTTCTGTACATTTACAGGTGGAGTTTTCATGTCTTCCTCTGCGCTGGCGAGATCTTGATGTCTTTTCTTCCACCTGCTGTTCGTCTGTGAAACGTAACTTCCTCGTCCTCTCCTGTCTGTTGCTTGGCAAAGTTGACAAACACCTGCGCCACAGACAAACTGATTCAGTACAAAATAAAAACTTTTCTCAACTGCCCCGAGGCACGAAAGTACCACGAAGTATGTGCTCCAATTGCAAGTCAGAATCCTCTAGTTTGAGCTGCAGTATATTGAAAATGTGAAGCTTATAAGCAGAAATTAAACAGCTATGTTAAAGAGAAGTAACATATAATAAACAGTGAATCTAATCTTATTATATTATAGATTTTATGGACTTTAAAACTGCATAATTTATGTGTAAAGCAAAAAGACATGTAACAGTCAAAACTGTTAATATGTGGAATTGTTTTGAAGAGGAAATGAAAATTTGTAATACACTTAAATGTGCTGTATGTAACTCTGTAGGAAGACAGTTCATGGGTGAGTCTCATTCGCAGAGAGTCAAATACTGACACTTTGGGTTGAATAATAAAAAACAAAACAAACAAAACATCAACAGACATGCTCAAAAAGGAGTAGAGAGAAGTGTACACTCATATAATCCTACCCCCTTCTCAGTATTCATGTCTCATTTGAAAAGGAAATTGTCAACACTATCCCAAACTTATTTACAACCATTAATATAGATAAATAAACAACAGTCTTAGCTATTAAATATACAAACCCCATCCCAGCCAAGCCCATGATAAATAAATAAACCAACCCATCAGCATATCCCGTCTTCGTCTGTACACCTCCTAAATATACTGTGTCTGTACATCTTTTTAAAGTGCTCTTTAGTTGTGCTTCCCTTTAACTCCTTATCTAACCCATTCCCTACATCCAGCCCATACACTGAAATACACAGACTTTTCAAGGTTGTACGAACACAATGTTCTTTTACATTTCATTTTCATCTTAAATATGTCACAAAACTTTTTTTGAATATTGCCCAGAATTAAATTATCTCTTGCTTTGTACATTATTGTTATAAATTTAACCAAGTCCCTGAATTTCAGTGCATATGAGTTTAAAAACAGTGTGTTTCTGTGCTCCCTATATCCAACGTTATGTGCAGCCCTAATGGCTTTTTTGTAATATGTGTAGTGTATATAAAGTGCTTTTATAGGTGTTACCCCAGACCTTCACACTGTAATTAAAATGCAGTAAAATGAAAATATATATCGTGATTTAATGATATATAGTGATTTATGGTCCAGGATGTGTCTTGATTTTCCCATAGCTGCAACGCTCCTCGCCAGCTTTGATTCAATGTGACTTTTTTGAGGTTTCCAGCTGAGTTTGTGATCCAGAGTGTGATCCCTGAAATGTATTTTCACATACTTTTTCCATATAAACATTCATCTTAATTTGCCCTTGCGTATCAATTTCTCAATTCCAAATAACATCAATTTGGTTTTTGTCAAATGAAGCGACAGTTTGTTTTTGTCAAACCATCTTTTCAGTTTATCAATTTCTGTTGTGATCTCAGTCAAACGCCGCTCCTCACTGGAGCATAAAATAGTGGTATCATCTGCAAATAACGCAAATTTAAATGTTTTTGAAACTCGGCATAAGTCATTAATATATGATAGAAACAATTTTGGTCCCAATACTCACCCCTGGCTCTTGATGACCAAAGAATGAGACTCAGCAATCAACTATTTTTCTATAGAGTTACCTTAAATCAATTAAATATATATGTATTTATCTAAAAAATAAGATAATTAACAAATATAAAACTGAGGTACAAACACTAGAGTGTATGTGAATTTTTGTTTGGGACTTTTGGTTATAAATAATGTAAATATATTTTGTTTTGTGTCTTCCTTTCATGCTCAGTATATTAATCCAAAGTGAACTGTACAAACTAATTAATGTAAAAAAGGTAGGTGCAATAATCTAAGGCTTCAGCCTGAACCTTTTCAGTCAGCATGAATTTAATTTGCTTTGTCACCGCTTCAAAGGTAATGACTTACTATTGTTTATTTTCTATTTTTTAATGTATATCTGAAATTCAACTTAACTCCAATAAATAAAAAAATAAGCACAATGGAAAAGACAGTGGAAAGTTTGGCTGTTGAAAAGTTTTGTTTTTATGTGTAACTGAAGCAGGAATGTTTGATTTGCTGTCTGGCATAACTGTTTCCTGTAATGCTTATCAGACAATAAAATTGCTCAGTGCCATTAAATTGAATACTTAATCATGAATAAATATTGAAATCCAATTGTATTATACAAGATTGGATTCTACTTTTAAGTTTTGAAAATCCTTTGATAGAGTTATACTTTAGCAAGTGATGTGATTCACTGATGTGTTCAGGATACGTTCCCTCTCATGTGTTAAACACAGGTTGAGAGTGTCGCTGTCTTTGGTTACTCATACCTGGTCCAGTGTTGTCTGGGAAACAGAGTAGTCTTCGATGCTGAGCCTTTCTTTATTGGCCACCACCAGCTGAAATATCCTGGCCAGGGAGGAGGAGGCGATCTCGTACTGCAGTGTGTTGTAGTGCTTCTCCCTCTGAACGCAGCCGGGGAAGCTGCTCTCTATGAAGCTCACGACAGGCTCAAGATCTGGGGACAAGCCCGCTTTAGCTGCCTTGATTTTCATGGTCACTATGTAGCCTTCACCAAATCTGGATCAAGGAAACAGTGTTTAAATGTTAAACATTTTTCAGGATACATTTCAATGATCTTTACTTTATACTGACTGAGGTTAAATCTACTGCAGTTCTCTCTTTTTGTCTTTGTGCTGAACGTGATTGTTCTTTATTGTACCTCTATAATGCTTTATATCAATATCTATGACTTGTTTTATGTGTTTTTAATCCCCAAAGTTGTTGTGCAACTTCATATGTTAGCACTTTTAAAGTCTGAGGGTGCATTCAGACCTAGAGTTGTCTTGCTTTGGTCTGAATCAGGGACTAACTTTGTTACAAAGCTGCATAACTGCCTAGAGTTGGTTCGTGTTCTCACAGCAGCATTTACAAGCAGACTAGATAAAATGCCTGCATGAGAAAGCTGCTCTTTATTGGTCAGAATTTCCATGTGGGAAAAATCCAGGAAGTAAACAAATCACTGAAGAAGCTTGCAAGATAAATGTGACACTTTCTAATGTCACAATGGAGGGACAACTACGCAGGTTGATTTTAGCGCTGCTCATCGTGGACTATATTGCTGTCATTGTTCATTTGAGTCAAAGCATACAGTTTGAAAACGAGGCGCGGCTCCAACTAGAAAACAATGTTTTGATGCATTGGATGTGCTGAATGTGCATATTAAGGCAGTACAGGAGGAGGCGCACATTAATAATCCTCCAGGACTGTAACATGCTCATGTTTAACCCAAACAATGTGTCATGTGACTGCAGTTGCTTCAGATCGAGAACATGTTCTCACCATAAATGAACCGCACCAGGGTTTGTTTGTAAACGGACCAAGACCACCTCTTCAAGAAGGTCTTGGTCCGGTTGTTTTGGTGTGTACCCGAGTGTGATTGCTGTGTTCACACTTGACCAAATGAACCGCACTTAGGGGGCAAATGAAATGGAGTTCGATTGAACTGAACCAAACAGGGCAGGTGTGAAAGCACCTTGAATATGTCTTTCTTTATATATGAAAGGAACAGTTCACCCCAATACATATAAAAATACATATTATTCCACTTATAGTGCTATTTATCAGTCTAGCTGCCTAGTGTACAACCACAAACTGTGTCACTGCACCGAAGGAAGTGTGCATCTACTCATGAACAAGAGGCTTGTGCTTGAGAGATGTAAACACTAATGGTGTCTTCCTAGGCTGAGCTGTAACATTAGCTAGCTCAGTGGTGATACAGTTAGCAGGTGTAGTTTGGTAGAAAGAAAATAGTTCTGACATTAAACTGCTCACAACAAGGTCTGTGATTATCTTGAGTAACCGGGTCATGATTTCTGGAAAGAGACATGCTGTTGAGGTTTCAGAGGTATTTGTTTGGCGCTTTCAGCACCACAAGCTGAGTGCCATCTTGTTCCATTGTATTGGAGACATGTCTACAGCCGATATCTCCAACACTCAGTAACTCACAACAAAACAGTCTAGATTGTCAAAAGCAATACAGCTAAGAGGGAAAATATGTATCTTTGATTTTGGGGTGAACTGTCCCTTTAAGGCTACCCACAATTACCCACATAATTTATTTCTGGAAAATACATTTTGATGCTTACAAATGATGCAGAGAAACCTTTAGTCATCATGTTTTAAAGGTTTGGAATCACTGTATTTTAAAACAACCCACACACTGTACAAGCCTGCTAAAATACAGAAAACCTCTTACTTGTATTTGAGATGCTGGATGGTACCCAGACACTTGAAGGTCCCATTGACCATGATGGCTAGTCGAGTGCAGAGGGCCTCACACTCCTCCATACTGGTGGAAAATAACCATAATCCATCTTTATATTTAGTGCTGTTATTTCACGGCTATAAGAAATGAATCATAATTTCACAGATCTCTGTGGTAAAATCCAGCAAATGCTAATCTGCTCAGTTCTAGTCATGATTTCATCAACAGTTGTTGGCAGGAGAGTTAAGTGTGTTTGGTCAGCTGCTGCAGCAGGTGTGTGTGCAGTGGATTAATTTCATTATTAGATGTTGAACCTGTGTGATGTTAGCACCACGGCCCTGCCGTCCTGGATGACACTCATAATGGCATTCCACAGGAAGCGTCGAGAGTGCGGGTCCATCCCTGTCGTGGGCTCGTCCTAAACACACACAGCCACAAACAAACAAACGACTTGACTCTCTGAGCACATAATTCCATATGAACAGAGACCAAATCCTTATCTCTATCAGCATATGGCAAAGATCTCAGATTTATGCCAGTTTGAATTGAACTGCGCAGTTGCCTGCCAATGTATAAAACATTTGAGGCCAGGCTTGACTGAACCCATATGGCTTCCCATCTGGATCCATAGACCATTTCATTGATAAATCCCTGCATAAAGCCCAAAAACCCAAACAATGGGCTCATGAGCTCCCAGTCATTGGCTAACTCACCAGCAGCACCAGCGCTGGGCAGCCAATCATTGCGATAGCTGTGGAGAGTTTGCGCTTGTTGCCTCCACTGTAGGTCCCTGCACAGCGGCCGGCGTACTCTGCCAGACCCAGCTTCTGGATGCCCCACTCAGCCACCTATGGGGTAAAGGAGAAATATGCATTTTGTAGACACATCCATGCACATTACATTTTCACAATAGGCACCCCCTACTGTTAACTGAGCCCTACATAACAACGTTACAGCGATATTAAAAGGACAAATCAAACATTAGTGAGCAAAAGTCAACAGTGTACAAACTGAAATTTACCAAACAGATGTAAAGCTCTCTGTGCAGTGCTGAGCCAAACAGCAGAATGAAACATCCTGAGACATTTGACAATGTGAAGCAGCTGGAGTCCTACTCACTCTGGGGATCTCTGACTCAGGTACCCCTCTGAGACGAGCGTAGAGGTACAGATGCTCCCTGCCGGTTAGGAGCTCATCGATGGCGTCAAACTGAGGGCAGTAGCCCATGTTCTGGTGCACGTCTAGAATCTCTGTCAGGATGCTACAAAACAAGACACAAGGTGTTGCTTGATGCAGTGAGCCAATAGAGCCAACAACATGACAAACTGAAGACTGATAAAGTCATTACTGAAAACATGTCATCCAGATGTGAGTGGAAGCTGATTCCGCTGAAAAAAAATATTTAAAAAACAGTGCAAAAAATAATTTGATTTACTTGTCAATTGAATTTATTCATTTAAAGTTTTTTTTTTTGGTCATAAAATTACTGCTATTTTTATCGTGGTTTCCAACCTGGAGTACATGTCATCCAGATGTGAGTGGAAGCTGATTCCTCAGAAAATAAAAATAAAAAAATAAAAAAAACCGTGCAAAATTTTATTTGATTTTCTTGTCAATTTAATTTATTCAATTTTTTTTTTTTTGTCATAAAATTACTGCTATTTAATCGCGATTTTCAACCTGGAGTACATGTCATCCAGATGTGAGTGGAGGCTGATTCCTCTGAAAAAATAAATAAATAATAAAATAAATAATTTGATTTGCTTGTCAATTGAATTAATTTAATGTTTGTTTGTTTTTTTGTAATAAATTACTGCTATTTAACTGTGATTTTCAACCCGGAGTAAACCTGGATAAATCTGTGGAATCACAACATATTAAGAAATAGGAATAAATTTATGTTGTCCTTTCTTAAATCACTGTTGTCTTATTTAATATTTTTGTGAAATACTTTATACTTCACCTCTTCAGGCTCTGAGTTTTAATAAAGTTTTAGTGATCAGCGATGTTGCAAATGCAGTTTGAGGAGCTTATTCACCCTTGTAAGAATTCTGAGAGGTATGTTCAACAAGTTGGCAGGAAAATTGGACCGCCAGATAGAATATTAGCACCAGAATCACTATGCTGTCGCTGCACTACAGAAATTGATTTGTGACTTCAAAAACTATCAGTCGATCAAGCCCTACTTCCAGCTTTTTCCCAGTTTAGAGCACCACATGGGTTGGTTTTATAATCAGATAGTGCCATCAAACAGAATTTTGTCACATTGACCTTCCCGTGTTTAAACTTTCTAACTCATTGGACTGTTTCTGGTCGTTTCCCATCTGAAACTGTGCGCAGGATAAACGGAAAGCAGAGTTTTGTGAACACAGTTTGTGTTATATCGACCGGGGACGTTTTTGACTGATCTTTATGTACCTGTAACCAGCCACAGTGGCCTCCCCGGAGCTGACATCAGTGTCACCAGTCAGCATTTTGAAGGTCGTCGTCTTTCCGGCTCCATTAACTCCCAAAAGACCAAAGCACTAAGAGGACAAAAGACAATCAGGCTCTTGATGCGAGGACACATTCGGCTGAAATACTGACAATAAAGTGCTAAAACGCACTCACTGTTAAAGACTACTGATGTTGTTTTGAAACTCTAACGTTCTCTTTCACATAATGACTAGAGTTCTCCTTGCATGTATTACTAAAGAACATGAGAAGTGATATAACAAAGAGACAACATCCAGAGAATTAAGACCAGATAAACAGTAAATATTCTTCACTATGGTGGCTGCTTCTGGAAAACACACACTGCTGCATTTAATCTGCATCACTGAGTGGCAGTCTAATCAGTATTTAGGTTTACTTGAGCAAAGACAAAAAGAAAAAACTTGTGTAGTATAAATAAAACAGTAGTAATGATGGTAACTCTCAATATAAATGAACTCAGTGACTTTACCTCTCCTGCAGGGACACCCACACAAATCCGGTCCACAGCTGCCCTCTTCCTGCCCACATACGTCTGTGCAGAGAAGGCAGGGAAACAATGACAACAACTCAACAAGAATTTGAGGTAAATACAATAAAATATACTGGATGCTTTTTAGAAAGACATTTATCTAACTGCATATATTGTCCTCAGCATGTAATTATTACTTCTTTCTTTTTTTTTTTTGTTTAATCTGTTTTGTTTAGTTTAATAATAATAATGGTGTCTTGAAATCCCATGTGGCATGGGCCAAATGAATTGGCTGCCATAAAAATGAAAACAAATGAATGAATGTTTTGTTTTGTTGTTAAGGACTATATGAAAATTACTGAGGTGGGAAGAGGGCTAAATCTAATATTTTATTTTATAATGTTATTGATTTTTCTCCTCTCACTGATTTAGAAAAGGATCACAATACCCTCCACCCAATATCTGAAAATCATTTACGGCAAAGATAACAAACAGACACTTTTTGCTTTTGAATTAAGAGCTGCTACTAATCCTGATGGACTTAGTGGACACCATAATATTCTCGCCCCAGAATGATTCATATAAAATATGATTCTGGGATTGAAAAAGTTGAAACACCTTCCTCTCCATTTCCATCAAATATAGACTACTCTCACTTGCGCAGAAATAAAAAATGCATAACCCTCCCCAGTTTCTGAGCCCTTATTTCAGACATAATGCTACAGTCTATATTTTTCATAAGTAACTTTTCATATGGAGTGCCTTGGTAGACATGTGGTTACAGCTGGGCTTTGAGTCCAACCAGGGGACTTTGTAGCATGCCATATTCCCTCTCTGTCTTTCTCCCACATTTCTACACTGATCTCTCACCTGTCTAGTAAAAAAAAAAATGGGGAAAATGAATAAATAAAAATAATAATTTTGTCTGCATTGGTGTTTTGTGTATTGCTGTGTCTATGTTTCCTTTTTTGTTGTATTTTTTAAAATTTATTTTGCATTTTTCTATTTACTTTTTCTATTTTTTATGTCTGTAGATGGTTGAAATGTTGTGAAAAAATTAAAGGGAGCTGCAGTTTCAATGTGCAGGTACTCAGTATTTTGTATCCAGCACCTGTCCCACTGAGGTTTTGTGAATATGCCCACGAGTGCTAAAACTTATTCCTTCTTCTTCTACATTTCATTCAACTTTACACTTATATGACTATGGAAGAAAGAATGAATGAAAATAAAGCTGAACTTGAATTGATTTTTACCTTAGAAAGGTCTCTGATCTGCAGGATGTCTGTCTTGCTCCCTCCATCATAAATTCTCTGCCTCTCTGCTGCCACATCATCGTCCTCATCTCGTATTGAAGTCTGCTTGTAGTCTGATAACCTGAAGGGTGCGAGAAAAATCATCTGTGGAGAAGCATCTGGTGCAACACTTTTATCTGTTCACAGGGACTCTGTGAAAGGCTTGGATGAGTTTGTATGAGAAGGTCAAGCTGCTGGTGTAATGGCTGAGATGCTGCGTATGTAAACTTGTATGGTCTGTGTTTAGCCGGTAACTTACCAGTGGTCTAAGAAGAAG
Source organism: Cephalopholis sonnerati (assembly GCA_019142605.1). NCBI lineage: Eukaryota > Metazoa > Chordata > Actinopteri > Perciformes > Serranidae > Cephalopholis > Cephalopholis sonnerati. Next base: position 24,649,972 of record JAGQAX010000010.1, on the reverse strand, counting down.
CGGTACTGGATCAGAAGGTTGAGAATAAAGTAGACAAAGCCTTCTACTGCCATGAAAGCAATATTTTTCCCCACAAAGTCCCAACGGAAAGGGTCCTGTGTGTACTCTTCACCTGAAAGCAGACATATACTGAAAATGAGCCCTTTGTTCAGTGCAAAGTCAGAACTTTTTTATACGTTACAAGCTGTACAAACATTTTCCAGACAGCCAGGACAGCAATAACTCATGACCTGCCTTCTACTGTGGGAGTTCGTAAGTAAGTTTTGATGCAAAGTTATTTGTCACTCACAGATCTGACACCTGAGTAAGGAGTGGTTGGTCATAACTGTATCTATACTGCCTAGTTGTCAGACAAAGTATGTCTCTGCAAACCATTTGTATGTTTCAGCTGTATCATATCAACATTTCTAAAGTGACATAATTCTGATTGCATGTAAATAGTACTTACCAAATCTGGCATAAACATCCGTAACAGCCTGGTTCATGGCCATGTCTATCAGTCCTCGCCCCAGGCAGAAGTGAGGGAGCACCAGCAGCCCTTTCTTTAGCCACTCATTGAACATCAGCAAAGGCTGGCAACACACACAAACACACACTCATTTAATACACAGTTCACTTGAGTGCTGGATTGACTGAAAACTACATCACACAGTCTGCAGTATACACAAATATTTAACTTCACTTAGTCATAATTCCAACAAAATCAAGCCTGACTGAAGCTCAGTATTCTCCTGAGTGTCTCGCATTATCACCTCAGCATTGTGTTCTCATACATTTGTAAGTTTTTACTTGTTATTCAGTGTAAAACACTTGCTGCTCATCAATGTCAAATAAAACTGGGGTACATCCTATTTGGATTGATACGTGATCAGGCTGTTAGCAAAGATTGAGATCTTTGCTTTACATACAGTGACAATACAACGCCAAAACCAAGTGTTTACATGTGTTCACTGAAACAAAAAAGATCGTCAATTGCTTATAAATGCTAACACAAATAATCAAAGTTGTGATTTATTGTTGGTGAAGAAGAAGCTTGGATGTTAGACTTTTGGAAATATCAACATAATAAACATATGGGCCGTGCCACCTCCAGTGGTGCTCTCATGACTCACCGGAGAAGATGAGTACAGATGTGCAGTGGAGACAACCATCTGGCAAAAAGACCCATCTCCATTTTTTGACAGAGCAGGAAGTCACCTGTCACCTTGACAGCAACATCTGTGCCCTTTTCCCCCTGATTCTGTTTCCAACAACTTCTCAGATTTTTTTGTCTGAAAGACTCAGACGGCGCACAGTAACCAGATGTGTTTGCACACTTCATAGGTCGACTGTTGGCAGTTGTCATTGCTGTCTTACATGTTCAGCCCTGTTACCCTGCTCTGTGCTTCTGTGACTCATCCTCAGCCCTTCTGCTTCCAAGGCTGCATCACATTATGAATCTGTTTTTGTGTATAGTTGCTGTATAGCATTTGTAAGATGGGCTCTTTTCATACACCACAGTGGAGCATTTAGTCACTAAAGAGCTAAATATTTTCCTCAGGAGTTGTTTGAGTTATCCAGTCTATGTTCATGGGTGTATTACCCAGCAGACCTACCAGGCCCAAATGCTCAGGGGGGGAAGTCGCTGTTATTAACTTTGAATTTATCAAAGGAGTTAGTCACCATGTCAATAACAGAATCCCAAATGTCTTAAAAAAGGAAAATCTGAGGGAATAGCCTCAACATTCACTTTGAAGATGTCACAAGAGAGAGATGATCGTGATTCCTTTTAGTGTTTCTGTCCCCTCAGATGTGCTGCGTATCTGCCTATGTCTGTGGTCGAGAGCAAAGCAGAGCTAAAAGAAGACTGAATATTAGACTTGCCTGTGTCAGCTGGCCACACACAATTTCAAATTGATGGTAATTTGCTCTTCTGTGTCTGCTGGCTATGTAAATAATCTTGCTAACACATGCGCTATATCAACTTTATGAGGTGATAATATGTCAATCTTGTGTTTACTGCTTGTTTTGCCACCCCCAAGAGGCTAACAACAATTTAATACTCCTTTCATTTGTACATGTATTAATCAACACACTCAAAGCTTAGCCTCTTTGCATTTAGCAATCTTGATAGATGAAGCAGTGCACCAGTAAGCTTGCAACAGCTCTACAATACTGCTACAAAATAACAATAAACTAAGTTAAAAAGTGATTTTATGTGTTGAAATAGGAACAAAAACATTTTAAGACTAAAGACAATCACAACAATACAAACAAAAAAAATGGAAATAAAATAGCCAAAAGTAATAAAAATAATAGGCAGCAATAACTGTAACATGTCAGGAACCTCACACTTTAAGTTATCTGCCTTTTATGAAGAAGTTTCAAGTCTTAAATGTAAGATTAAAGGTAAGGTTTCTTGCATTATCTATATGAGTGGCTCCCAACTGGTCCAGCCATGGGGTCCAGATTGCTCCTTAGTCATTAGTTTAAGGTCCACACAGTTTAATGCATTCAGCGTCATACTTGCATTTGGCCATGTCCTCAAGCTAGTTTGCTGTCTCTGTTAAGCAGCTGTCCGTTATTCACTCACTCTACGGCACTTCAAAATAAAAGCCTGTGCTGGAAATTCACTGTACTTCAAAATTAAAGTGTGTTTTTTAAACACTCAACACGTTTGCAAGCCATTTGCGGTCCATACTGAATGGACCCGCGATCCACTTTTGGACCACGACCCACCAGTTGGGAACCACTGCACTATATGTCCTTACCCGATTGTTTTCAAACAGCTCCAGGATGAAGGTGACGGCGCTGGTGTTGATGCCTATGAACAGGTTGATGCAGGACAGGGACACATACGCAGTGCTTGGGATGTTGAAGATGTAGGACATGGGGTACATCATGGGCGTCACTGACCACCTATAAGACAGGAACATTTCAAAAACATTTACAGTCATCAGATCTGTTGTTTTTTTCACCTCCTTTCCATGTCATTTACACATTTTGTTCCCTCTCTGTGGGTTTCGTTGTTGTTGAATTGGGTTGTTATTCAGCTTTTCTTTGTATTTTTGTTTAGAGGTGAGATATCCTAATAAGGCCCTCTGGGCGCTCTCACACTATAACACTAACTCACCTGTGCAATCTGCGGTGCCTTTTCATATCCTCTTTGTGTTTTATTGCTCTTATTTTTTAAGTGAAAAACAAAACTGAAGCAAATGAAACTAAGTGAAGTCTTACCCATAGAGCAGGAGCAGAGCTATTAGTGCTGGCAGGTTGGATGGTGATGTGTAACACTTCTTGTCAAAAGCCATAAAAATGCCAACCACCATTGCAGTGCTGATAGAGTAGTTAATCTGAGGGAGAGATAAAGCATTCACATAATAATAAGAGAATCTATTATGATACAAAAATAACTAGAGGATACAAATTCACTTAAAGGAACAATCCACATCTATCTGTTTGAAAATGAGATGGTGAATAAACTTTTTATTGCCTAAAATAATTTTAAAACTGTGAACAAAAAATCTAAAAATCAAACAATAAGAGAATGCACATCTTATTTTAACTCCAACCCTGCTTGACTTACCATGTCCCAGAAGAAGTTGGCCACCCAGTACACTAGTGGGCTGACCCCACTGACAAACTGCAGGTGCTTGGCCTTGGTCACACGCTCCTGGATGAGGTAGAGGACGAAGCTGGCAGGGATGAAGGACATGGCGAAAATAACACAGATCGCCACTACGGCGTCTACTGAGGTGGTTAACCTGAAGGAGGAAGCAGATAAAGTTGGTCTACATTAGATTATGTATTTCACCATAGACCTGCAGTATGTGCATCTCAAAGGAGATGGTGCCACAACAGAAAGAAGCTAAACCATATAAATGGTTCAAGATAAAGCCAAAGAACACTTTGCTGAGAAAAATAAAGACAGACAGCAATTTACACATGTACAAATCAGGTACAACTTTCTTCCATAGGGAATTAACGATTTCTTTCAAAAACATGGGAAAAAGGCAATGAGCAATTTGGTAAGAAATGTCCCGTAAAAAAATGTCCCACAAAGTCCCACAAAAAAAAAAAGAAAGGAAAAAATAGATTTAGAAGTTGTTTTTTAATAGAGGAAAAAGAAAAAAAACCTAGGGAAAACTATACTTATAACTATTATTTCATTTTTTAATTATGTCACATAACTATAATAATTCTAAAGCACTTTCTCCAAGTAATTTCCTTACTTGTTTGTTTTTAACTTTCTTTCTTTAAACTAATTTCCTTGTTTTTAATTTTTCTTTTTGCTAATGTCTTGCTAATTTTTTGGGTCATTTCTTCTTTTGTTGCTCATTGCCTTTTTCCCATGTTTTAAAAGAGCCAATTTGCTCAGGTTTCAAAGGGTTAAAACAGTATTATGTAAATTTGAACGCATACCTATAACTATCTCAAGATAAGGACATGTAAACTTGCTTCTAATAATAATAATCTTTAATTATCTATATCAATACATAAAAAAAAAAAACCAAGGGGAAACTGGGCTCAAAATGAAAAACCCAGACAACACAACAGTAACAATATACTGGACTCTAGTGAGTATAAAATGTTCTCTGTTGGAGACAGCTGTTGTTCTTATTTTTTTCTTTATTTTCTAGTATCTCTCATTAATATTTAGCTAAAGGTTTTGTATACGACATTCACAACATTAATAGAGCGGCCAACGACATTTGCTTTGTAAAGATACATTGGAGTAATGGAGCCCTGAATGGAGAATGAAGTCACGCAGCTTCTGTGTGTTGTAGTCCAAGCTTCTCTGTTTTGTGTTATGGTAGCTGGTCTGCCTATGCATGTATGCTGGTGCATATCTGTATCCCGCTGGCTAACTAAAGCCTCTTTTCCACTGCACAAAAAGCCCGCTAACACCTGGATTTTTAAAGTGGTGGTAAAGGTTTTAATGAGCATTCACACCCAGATCAAATGACGGGTATTTATCGCCTCTGGCTCTGTTCGGCATTGATAGGAACACAACACCCGGGCTAACGTGTTCATTTAAGCTCATTTACCAGCGAGATGCATCCGACGAACCATCACAAAATACCAACCATCTCTGCCCAAGTAGCCCTCGAATATCGGTCCAAATTAGTCTGCACTGAGTTTGAACGAGAGACTGAATAAATAAGAGATATATATAAAAAGAAGTAACCACCGTAAAGTTTTCACAGGCCTTCATGCTCTCTAGTGTTTACCTGTTCTCCAGCCTGTATGTGACGTTGAACGTGACACACCAAAAACACAGGCACGCACACAGAAAGGCACGCTTGTCTGCTGCAGAGCTGCTGTCATCTACTGGCAATGGGAAAGGAGTCTATTGCCTATCTTTGGCATGTTTACAATTGTTTAAGAAACCCATGTACATGTGTTAATTTAGGTGGAAACGGGTATAACTGCCACCGTGAAGCGCCCATCCTCAAGTTTCCCCCAAGTTAACACCGTTAGCGCTGTTAACACTGTTGCCACTGTTAGCACAGTTCGTGCTGTTAGCCCCATTAGCTGCTAGCCGCCAGCCTGACCATCTCCATGCTGAGAGGCATGTGCAAACAACCTGAATCTGACTCTGAATCACAGATATGCACTGAATATTGCAAACAGCTCCTTCAATGTAAAAGTTTTCTACCTCTCCTGCACAAGCTTTTGTTTACTTTAAATGTATGTATAAAAGTGTGTTTGTATTTAAGTGAATGTGAATGAATTTAATCTGCCAACAAATAAATAATTACACTTTTAAAATATAATAAGTACAAAAGTAACACTCACACTGTGACTTCGGAAAGCTGCTCTTTGGTGAGGTTCAGAGGGTGATTGATGGCTGTGATGCCAAACTCAACAGGTTTGGCAGATGGAGGTAGGAAGGCCCGCAGAATGGCGTTATTGGCCACGTTCATGAAGGCCACCATGGCGTGCCAGCCTTTGTTATTATACCATACCTGTCAGAGGAGAGCAGCGTTAACTAAACACATCCAACAACCTTCTGTGATATTTACAGTCCTCATCTTCAGTGTGGAGACTTGCAAGCTGACCTTCGCTGTATGAAACCGTCTTTACTTTAATTGGAAAGCAAAGCTTTAAAAGCAAGTGTTTACAGCCGATCACTCGTCCTTGTGATGTGTTTTATAAGCTGAAGTTTGTCATATTAAAGCAAAGCGCCAGAGGTTGACCAATTTCTTCAGCTTGCTGGTTTGCTGTCTGCAGAAAATCCCGCTCCTGTATCCTCCCACACGTACCTTTATATTGAATTCACTTTCCATGTATCGTAAGAAAGGACCAATCTCCCTCAGTGCAAGTCCAGAATAGTAACCCTGTGAAAGAAAATGCTCATTAAAAACTGACTTGATGGGCACTCCCATGAAAAACAAAACACAAAAACAAAAAGTACCGCTGTGATGTTGAGCATTCGTCCCAGCTGATTGAAAAAATTCTGGATGTCTCTGGGGTTGACGTCCAGGATGGGAAGCTGTCCTCCAACTGACAGACCTCCATACCTGAGGGCAGAGAACATTTGCATTTATTATCCCATGTTGGCTACACAGGAGAGAGACATGGAGACTGACAATTATAAAGTGCAAACTGTTACCTTTGTTCATTCACCCAATATTTGCTCTTCAAACTGTGAAATGAAAGACAGCATTATATTCAACAGAGAGGTGAATTATGTGTTAAAAAGTGGTCACACTAAAAACAAATAAACAAAAAACTGTCAGAGCAATCACAGCTTTCTTGTAACATTTTTATGATTTGTGTATTTTGTTTGCAGCTTCATCATCTGCAGAATTTTGAAGACATTTTGTCTCTGTCAATGAGACATGTTTTCAAGTTTGTTAATGACTTTAACAAACTTCTTTCATTCCTCCTGTTTGTATCATTTAAACACAGACATAAACTACATTTTAACCTACCTGGTTCTGATGAGACTGGGATAGGTTTTAACCAGGTAGTCAGAGATGTTCCTGTCCGTCAGGTCCAGCATCGTGTCTCCCGTTGCCTCGATTCGTTGGCGAGGTGGCAGGCCTCCTGCTCCAATGGGACAGATGGGCATCATGGTGAGCTTCTTACTAGTGCTGCACTGGCAGGAGGGAGACGGGTTTCTCTGGGTCCACTCTGGACTCTGTAAGATGTTGCTGGCCACGGGAGAGACGTCAGGATGCTCCCACTCTGTGGTGATGTTACTGCAGGGCATTCTGTGGGGGGATAAGTGGAGAAATGCTAAAAGGTATGTCACCTGTTATGTAATGCCTTAAAAGGTCAGTGTTCTTCAGCGTGGACCCTATTTTCCCATGTTTTTGTGTCTAAGTGACAAATAGAGAAAACAGTTTGGTCCTGTATGGAGAGTGCACTCCAGACACAGCAGTGAAACAGGCTGGAATGTAATCCCTATGGGTAATTGTGTGCCACATGACACATTTTTTCTTATTTTCCGTTGGTCTGTTTGTTAATGGGACCAAGTCTTGCTCAAGGATAAGTCTTGCTCTGAAATCTTGTGGGAGGTGACTTGTTTCAAAACCACAGCGGAAACGTTGGTGAGAGTTGGAGAGAGGAGCGCCAGGAAGAGTTTGTTGTGTTAGTGCACAAAAAGGTGGCTTAGTGTTATCTAAAAAAATGTCAGTGTCATGGCTGAACAGGACTTTTCCTTAGGCGAGACTTGGTCATAAAAGCAAAAAGATAAGTGAAAGGTAGGGAGAGCATGTAATTTCTCTGTAGAGTCTTTTCTGTAATGTTGTCAGTAATGTACTTACCCTAGCGGTTCCCCTTCCATGCAGCGTGTCCCCAGGCCTGGTCTGTTCAGTAAGCGCTCTGTGAAGCGTTTCATTTTTGGGTCAAACGGTTGCTCGTTACTGAACAGGGATGAAAAAATATAAAGAAGAAAATCAAGTTAATAATCACTGATGGTTTATCTACAGCTGGTGTCTCGTTGAAGTGCCAATAGAGAGATCGTTTATAAAAATAAAATCCATTGACAGGGGTTCTGGCAAACTGCCATTTCACAGTGTTCGTCAGGAAGTCTGACCTGAAGAAGGTGAACTGCTGTCCGTACATCCAGGGGGTCAGAGTCAGACTTGGATACTCTCCGAATGGAGGGACGATCATAGTGAAGATCAGAGCTATTAGGACAAAACTGGCAGGAAGGACGATCTGAAATCCCCAAAAATACAAATGAGCAATAGCAAGTAAACAATCTATAAACACACAGGCTTACTTGAGCATTTGTCTATACATTTTTATTTTAATAGTAGATTTCATAAAAATAAAAGCGTTAGGAAAACAATACTTTTTAGTTGTCAAGGTTTTCCCTGGTCGGACTTCCACATTATATGCTCTGACACTTCAATATGTTGACCCTTTAGTTAAAATACACAACTCTCAGTCTGCATTGAGTCCATGAACCACATAATCCAACTGTCAACATCTCATGTCAGCACCAATCCATCAATCCAGCCATCGCTGTGTCTCTGTACCTGTGCCAGGAAGTCTTTCTGGCTTCTTATGGCGTGGTGGAACCTCTTTACAAGCAGTGCATGAAACTGCTTCAGGATCAGAGTGGCCCCTTTCACCTGCCTGGAGCCCTTTCCTGCACTGCTGTCTGATGCACCATGGGTAATGCCGTTAGACTGTATCCCATTATGCTCTGTGATTGACAAGAAAATGCACAGTAAGTCTATGCGTAAAGCATCCACACAGGACAAAGCATTTGCTGAAGAGGCAGAGGTATATACCACTTAGCAAGGCACCTACACTCATATGAGGTTATAATGAATGTGAGTAAATCTATGGATTTAAATTTAAAGCAGTGCTGTGCTAGAAAAGAGCAAGCAAGCAGAAAAAACGTAAATAAAGACTAAGAATACATGCTCTGTTTTTAACTGTACATGCGCTCTAGACTCCAGTCCTGGATCACTTAAACTGCTTGGAGTGCCAGATGTGTGAAGCTTACTATAATTAATGCCATTAAACTGGTCACAGAAAAGCTGCACATACCAGTTCAAAAATATTACTTTACATTTAAATAACAAACAATTCTTGCACATACTGATTGAAAACAAAGCTTAAATTGCAAGAATTCTGTCAGCTCTCAAGTCTCTGACCTTCATCTCCCTCTACACCACCTTTGCTGTTGTTTTTTCTCCGCTGTAATATCCACTGCTCTAGAGGTGGGAGCACACAGGTGAGAGACAAAACACACACACACACACAAACTACAGGTTTAAAACTGACACATGATGCACTACAACACATGTAAATACAAGACAAGATGCTAGTGGTAAAGTTAGGGAATTCACAACAATAACAGCAGCAATAAAAAACAGGTGTGAGACAAAAGAATTAACGGCACATGAGAGAGAAAGGGCGAGGAGTCGGAGATTCAATTCCAGGAAAAGGCCATGTGGAATATCAGTGGTGGTATTTACCAGGAGTGGTGGCATTATTCGCAGCTTCTCCATCTGCAGTGACCTTTATGAAGATCTGGAAAGAAAAAAAAACTTCCTTAAACTTTAAAACTTTTCACGTGTAAAATATACGTTTAAATTCGGAGGTCATTTGATATAGGTTTTAAATTTCCTTTAATAAACTTTAAGTTATATGCCTCCACAAACCTGTCAAGTTGCACTTAGAGTTTACATCCATCTCTGTAAAAACATGAATGTTTCATATACATCTTCCCTCCAGCAGCACAGACGATCTATACAATCAGGCTACCCAAGATTAGTGTCACCAACTCTGCATCTGACCAAATTCTGTTTCTGAGATATTACGCTGAGTAATGGCAAGAAGAGTGTCTCTGCAGGACATTATGATGTCACAGTGAAGTTGAATTTTGGATGTAAAATGTCATCACTTCATTATTATATCCTATTAGACGTATTCATGTGAAACTATGTCGTAATTAGAGTACGAATGAATAAATGAGTTATGGCCAAATGCATGTTTTTTGAGTTCATAGTGAGCTTGACCTTTGACCTTCAACCACCAAATTCTACTTAGTTCATTCCTGATATCAAGTGGACACTGTACCAGATTTGGGAAAACTCCCTCAAGGCCATCTTGAGATATTGCATTCCAGAGAATAAGACTGATGCAAGGTCACAGTGATTTTGACCTTTAACCACCAAGATCGAATCACTTCATTGAGTCCAAGTAAATCTGTGCCAAATTTGAAAATAGTCCCTCAAGGTGTTCTTAAGACATCATGCTCATGTGAATGAGACAGACGTGGTCACAGTGTTCTTGACCTTTAACCTTTGACCACCAAAATCGAATCAGTTCATTGCTGAGTCCAAATTTGAAGAAATTCCCTCAACTACTTGAGATACTGTGTTCACAAGAATGGCATAGATGGACATACTGAAAACAACTGCCTCCGGTCATGATAAAAAAACATACTAGATGTGGACAGGAAAATTTTTTACTTTTTACTTCATCTACACAGCTAAGATGCCTATTTTGACAAAATATTTTGCCCTATTTTTGGGGAGAAAAAAGTCAAATTTTCTTTAAAGGAGCTGTATGTGACATTCAGAACATATATATGATTCAGAGCCTGGTGTCTGCACACAGTTCTCAACAGGGAGGCGGCTGAGCTGGTGGCTAGCAGCTAGCATTGCTAACAGTGCAACCAGTTTTAACAACAGCAACAGTGCTGACAGAGCAAATAGTGTTAAAGGATAACCTTGGCATTTTTCAACCTAGATGCTATTTTCCCATGTGAATATACACAGGAGATTGATGTAAACAATATTTTCTGAAATTGGTGCAGTACTGAGCTAGACAGCATTAGCCGGGCAACTGCACACTGCCGCAATGGAAGCACACAGGGCAACTGAACACCGTCACTGTATGTCTGGTTATTTTTACTGCAGATTGGCTCAGATTGTTATTATTAGTGTCTGGAGCGTCTCTTCACCTTTCACTTGTCCAGTCCTTTTTATTGTTCCATCTGGCTGCACAAAATCTCGCAAAATCTGGCGTGTTGCCGGAAGACAGCCATGAAAACTTGTGTTGAAGTTGGAGGTAAACTAGATAGTAGCAGGAATAGTTTGTTGTCTTGGAGTACAGAAAACGTACTATAAGATACTTCAAGATACTGACACTCATTTTATGTCTTTATTAGACAGTGATATTAGAGAGATAACAGCATATAAAGGAGCCAGAGATGAGACAATCGTCTCTAGCTAGATTCAAACCAGGAAGTGGTTCAGTGTAGCCATGAAAATTATTCAACAAATGGGTCTGTATCACCAGTAAGAATCGTATATCGTATTTTTTCTTAAGAAAACAAGACTTTAAGGATGCAGTAACAGCTACAAATAACCTGTTAAGAAAGACAGTTTTTGTAGTGTCTGAAAAGGGTTTATCAAGCTGATGTTTCACCCTGGGAGCTTTTATTTACCATCTTTTTTTTATGCAGTGTAAGTGCAGCATCGAAACATCACACAAGCTGTTATTGATGTCAACAGACGAAGACAGGCGATGTTCCTACCTCCTCTAGCGATGTATCAGAGATGCCAAAGCTACTGAGGCCAATGTCAGCAAGCATCTCCTCCAGCTCCCTGAACAGGCTGGCGTACGCTCGGTGTTTGAAGCCCTTATTGGGGAGCAGGTAGGTCAGCTCCTGGCCTATCGTCTCGATCAGCTTGGCTTCGGGGACGTGGTGATGGATGAGGCTAGTGATGCTCTCTATATCCCCTAGGAAGAAGACATAAACTCATCATTTATGGAGAGGGTAGTTAAGAGTACCAAGAGGTACCAAAAATAGCAGAAACCAAGAAAAGGACCAAAGAAAGGAAACTGCTTATTAAGCCAAAAAACAAAAAAACAAACACTATTATTCGAGCACTAAAATGCACGAGTAAATTTGTGCTTGAATCATTGAATCTAAAGTCCTCGGGCAGAGTTAGGAGGAAAAGGCACATGGGTCAATATCACCACTAAATTATAAATGTGAGAAAACAGTGTGTTCTGTTTCTGTATCTGTTTTACAACTTGGATAAGTGGGCCAGTCATGATAATATCAGGCAGTGCAAACTGACACTCACACACAGGCTTGTGCTGCTACTCTTTTGAGGACCTTCACTGACTTAAAGGCCCTGAAAACCTATTTTATCAGTCAACATCTCACTGCAAGCGATGGGGCGTTACATGAGAGTAAAACAACATGTTGTTTATTGCTATCTTTTATTTGTCAGGCACAAACAAACAGTTTTTTGAACAGTTTTTGGATGTGCCTGACTGTTAAGCTTTTTTGTACCGTACATGAGCATAGACATTTCTGCCAATGTTCAGTTTGAGTTTTTTCACTTTTCAATTTCTGTGTTTGTGTTTTCATCTTTGATCGTCTTGCTGGTTTCAGGTGGAGTCTTTGTTGGAAAAAGCTGATATTCCAATCTTACGTTCACCAAAGAGGATTGAGGAATCACTGAACCAAAATCTTAGGACAGCTGTGATTGCTTATTTGCATTGCCAGCACATATAGGTAGGTAAAACCACCCTGACACAGTCCTAATTACACAGATTAGCTCAGTTTTGGACCATAAATAATAACTAATGATGCTCTTTGAAGACATTATCATCATATCAACTCGTATCTGTGCAAAGTTTGTCACTAGAGAGGTGTTTTCACATCCCTTTATTGTAGGGCCTGACAGCTGTGTATTTCCCTAAAATCTGAGATTGAAATGTATCCTGGGCAAGCTAGATCAGGTGTGTCACAAACTCAATCCATACACTGTCTAACATGTAAATGTTGGCAAAGAAGCCCAAAAGCTCAGGCGCAGAGCAAATGTATTACACATAATGTAAAAATTTCAGCCACGTGGAACATATCTTTGTGCAAACTTTGATTAGACTTCTGGTGTTTAATTAGGTAATAACAATGTGACAATGTGAACACATGGTAACATTGTAGCAGATAACATTGTATGTTTCATAACCACTAATGCTGTGTTTAGCCACAGCCAGTTACAAGCTAACAAGCTAACAAACACCATAAACAAATACAGGATGCTAACAACACTGATGCTTATACAACTGCTAATTGCTGATTTTAGAGCACAACAGACTCCTCAGTCTTTGTCTGACTGAGACAAACATTTAGGACTGAATCTCCTGGATGTTTCCTCTAATGCTAACATTAGCCATTTTGATGCACACTGCTCTTTCAATGGTTAACCTAGTGCTAGTATCCCATAGTCAGATCTATCTCCACACTTTGTGAAGATAAATGGAAAGTGAAATGTGCAAGGTTTTGTGCGGGAAAACCATGTTAAACAAAATATTAATCATAGCAGAGTATTTTAACCTACTTTAAAATGTGTCTGCACCTTGATTGTAACTTATTTATTCATAATCATTAATTAAATATAGAGAAATACTGAATGTGTGAAACCCAGCCTATCCCTAATTCCCTGGTTCCTGTCCCTAATGCTGCGTTCATCCGGAATCAGGCGGATGGTGAACAACAAACCAGTTATCATTTTAGCGGTCGAGAGCGGGACGCTAATATTAGGTGAGGCCAGCAGAGGATACCAGCAATGGTAACGGTAGATGGCATTGCCATTCACAGTTAAAATATTAACTTTTTGTCATCCTCCATGGAATTTAGAACTATTTACAACTAGCTGATACGTAGCTCCTAAACACAGGAAGAAAACATAGGTGATCTAGACCCTATTTCAGAAAGCGAGATTAGTGAAAACTCTGAGGTATGTTAAGCCTGAGATGAGGGGAAACAGAGAGACATGGCGTGTCTTTTTGTGAATAAAGCCATGGACACTGAGGCACAAATTATTCAGAGGCTGTTGCGTAAGGAGATGGTGATTAGACCCCGTTAAGATGTCTTATCGCTCCTGGAGGAGTGTCTATATGAAAGATACAATTTCACCTCATACTCTATCATTTATTAACCATCTGTTCAACCCAGATATATAAAATATTACACATCATGGATTTGCATTATAATTGTAACAAATTTTATGCCTTGCCCTTTGATTCTTCAGCAACATCTGAGACACTGAACACATCGGCTAGGCAACTGTTTGTCGGGCCGAAAGAAAAGTGACTCTGGCTCTTTTTGTTGATTTCCCTGGGTGTAAATCAGAAAGGATCATCAAAGAGGAATTCCACAGAATTGCAGGGTTGTCAGTGTTAATAAGAAATTAATCTACGCAGATACATTATGCAATGATTTATGAATACTTTTCATACATTCAAAGATTCCACAGTGTAATATGCTGCATTTATTGGACTCACATCCCATCATAGCTCCATCTGAGAATAAAGGGCTACATTATTGCATGAATTGGAAGTTATTTCACAGCAATGCAGCAATTCAATTAACCTCAGCCTAATATTGCAAGAATGACTTAAGTATAAGCAAAATTTCTTCCAGCCAGTACAATATTTTTGTGTTTGATTTTGAGTTGCTGCCAAGAACATTTGGGCCCCATCAGATATCAAATTATATTAAAATCTATGAACATTGTTAATATATAGAAATGTTTCTATATTTTCTGTATATTAGACACATTAATGCATCACATTACATAACATCACTTCACATTAACTATTAACACACTCTGCAATCTTTTCCCATCCCACCTCACGCTTTTTAGCTGCAGCTGTGTATTAGATTCTTTTTTTTTTTTTTTTGAAGACATGTATGAAGTCCACATTTGCGGTCATTAAAATCTCCGATTCAGTTGGGATGAAGTACATGGCTCTGCTTCTAACTCTGCTTTCTGCCACTGAAAATCATGTCATCTGTACTCTGTGATGATGGCTTTCGGTGCTCGCCATGCACGCGCCTCCCTCAGGCTGAACATACTCAGAGTTGATTGAACTGATTCCAATCAGCTGTTCTGGAACTGAAAACTCAGAGTTTCTCAGCTCAGACTCAGTAACTTGGAGATCAGGATTAGGCTGTTTGTTGAGCCTGCTTTCTGAAATAGGGCCCCAATTAACACAAAATTAGTTTATGTAATATATTATATTCCATTCTTTGTAAACAATACGGTATCACGAGCGCAACATATTGTCACACATTTCATTTAGTCTGGCCTGTACTGTCCTGAAGGTGTTGTTTGTCTCCTGTCTGACTTCATGTGAACGCAGCATAACTTACACTATCACAACTACATGCTTACCCCAGCCCCTTATCCTAATCTTAACCTAAACACTAGACAATTAAATCTTAAGTTCCCTAAACAGCCCTTCGAAGAAGTAAGGAAATGTCCACACTTTACACAACTGCCCTCATTCACAGGGTCTAAATTTCAAGTTGTTCCTCGATAAGACAGACCTACAAGAGAACAGGTGCACACAAACAGAGGGGGAGCAGCTCATGAGTATGCAGCTACAGTAAAAGAGACATGCAGTGTACACTTACCATCCAGAACTCTGTCTAGATGCTGGAACTGGTTCTGAGACTGATCTTTGTATCTAGTACAGATGGAGCAGGAACAGGAGCAGTCTGAGGCACAGTCGCAATCATTCTGATGGAAAACACCAAAGACAAGAACACCTTTAACAAACTCAAAAATCCTGCCAGGAAACTGAAACTTTAACAGCAGAAAAGCAGGTATGCTCCCTCGAGTGTTGGCTTTTGAAAGCGATTATGAAAAATAAACAGGCAGGGCAGAGATGACGCACATCGAAGCTCAGTCTTTGGCTGATTTTGTGTCAAAGGTAAAGCTCACCTCCCTCTTCCTGAGATCCTTCATCCGGCGAACAAGTGTTAAATAGAAACCCACTCCAAAACAGTTCTTGAGGAAGAGGGGGGATCCGCAACAGTGGAGTTGTCCTTTGGAGATGATGGCGATGCGGTCACTCAGCAAGTCGGCCTCGTCCATGTGATGAGTGGACAGGATCACCGTCCGGCCTGCACACAGAGACAAACTTTTAATAAACCACTTTTTATTGACATGTCATTTAAATCAAAAGGAGCCCATTCCAGATAAGCAAAAAAGTTCAAGCTACCAAACTTAAAAGTGCCTTTGCCGACAGATTATTGATTTTATGACTGCAATTTTTGCTTTTGTTGTAGCAGTGAAGCTGAATTTTTCCGTTTGATCAGTTCACTACTTAATTCAAGTGCCTCAGGAGAGCTGTACAGCTGCACAGGATTTGGCTTCATTCTTCAGTATCTTCAGTGTAGCAGTAAAAAGTGGACCTTGGGGGTGAGCTGTATAGCGGTGGAGGTAAAATGTGGATCTAATGTTGACCTGGAGGGTTACAAAGTGGACCTTAATAGGTTTAATGAGACTTTGAGGCAGTGAGATTTTTACCAGTTCTGTATTTCAGTAGGAGGTCCCAAATGGATCTCCTAGAATAAGGGTCCACTCCAGAGGTGGGTTCATCCAGAATCACGACCTTTGAACCTCCAACAAACGCCATGGCGACCGACAGTTTCCTCTGCATACCGCCTGTAGGGTGAGAGGCAACGGTTCAGAGCAGAAACAGTGACGAAGGAATGAATGAAATCCTCTCTGTCGCTCTTTCACGAACACAGAGAAACAAGTGGTTCACCTGAGAGGTTCTGAGCCTCGTCATCTCTCTTGTGAGGCAGCCCGAGGTCCAGCAGCATGTCCTCAACCTCCCTCTCAGCCTCCTCCTGAGTGCGACCCTTCAGCAGTGAGTAGAATAGGATGTGCTCCTCCACTGTGAGGCTGGAAGAAAACAGGGCAGTGGCAGTAACGAATTTCAACAGAGGAAGAGTGTAAAATTGTTGTTTTGACAGTTTTTTGACTGTGAATGCTTTAAAGCTGAAGAACACTGAATGGGGAGGTGAGTCAGTGAGTCTGGCATTCAGCACCTGCTGTCAAAGCCAATATTTGAAGAAGGTGCATTGATTTTAACAAAGTCTGTTCCCTTATTTTATCACAACTGAAAAAACTCTTCACTTAGCAGCTTTAAACCAAGAAAATGCAGCTGACGAGTAATTTCAGTTTGTTATCCAACATGCTGTAAGCAGTTCTTTCTTTACTTTGCTCATTTTTTCTGTACAGTATATTCTGGAAAAGCTGTTTGCATGTACTTATTGTGACTTTCATGCATATTTGCACTGAAGTGACTCCAGTGCTGTCAGCAGTTTCTGCAGTGTAACTCACTGTTTGAAGAGGATGTTGTACTGAGGGCACATCCCCAAGGAGGAGCGGATGGCGTCCATGTCAGTCCTGATGTCTTTTCCATTAATGTAGGCTGTGCCAGATGTAGGAGGGTACAGGCCAGTCAGGATGGACCTGGGCAGAGCAGAAGCACATACAACACCAGTGTCATGACACAGGGGTTGCCAGTTTGGGGGGTAGGATGTTCAGGAGATCATCACCTTGCAGGTACATTTTCTATGTTTTTTTTTTCTTTTCTGTTTAATATGTTGTATTTGTTGCATCTTAATATGACGTGATTGGCTGCTACCTTGGCCAGGTCTCTTTGAATCTCAATGGAACTTCCTGGTTGAATAAAGGTTAAATAAAATAAAAAATAAAATAACATTTTTTAACATATATATAAGAACCAGGCGGCCTTGAAAAATCCTCTTTAGAATGTCTTTAAACAGCCTATTCAATTACATTCCTATTGAATTATCCAAGTTCACATCTTTTCAGACTAAACCTATAGGCGGTATTTTTACTTCTGTATCAAATCGACACCATACCTACACCTAAGGCTCTGCGTGCTACACCGTAACCTGACATGCACCTCCCTAGAAATGTAACTACACCTTGCAGCAACGTAGACCCCCTGTCTATTTCTGTAAGCTGAAACCATTTCCCTCAGTGGAAACAAAGCTTTTATTTACTTAAATTTCACAAATAAGAAACAATAAATTGTGAAAACAATAAAGCCTCCACAAAAATAGCATTTTAAGTCTTGTGTGTGATTTATCCTGGCTTTATATGAGTATAGGAAATCTCTGCTAGCTGCTAGGCTAATTTATACAATGTAAAATGCCATAGGCTTGTGCTAATAACATTAGCATGTTGTATTTTTGGGGAAAATGTGTCCAGATAAAGACAAGTGTTTGTCTGTGAATGCAGCTTTAAAGTGTGTTTTAGGTGTGTTTTGAATCAACTAACTTCATAGCACTTCACAAAGACCCCACCACTAAATAGTGTTTTGGAAGTGTAACTGCAGAGTGACACAAACACATTGCAGCACAAGTATAAATGCTCACAAAGGCGTAGGCTATGTTGTAGGCTCTGCGTAGAGCTGATGCACAAGTATAAATCCCACTTTACTCCAGTCTGAAATGAAAGAGATTAGCAACTTATTAAAAATACAGTATGTAGGATCTAGGGCCATCTATTGGCAGAAATGGTATATAATAATTTGTGTTTTCATTCACTTAAAATCATCATCTTAGAATAAGTAATTTATCTCTGTATATGTAGCGGGTCATCTTCCACAGAATCTGTCATGTTATTTCTACAGTAGCCCAGAGCGGAAAAACCAAACCCTGGCACTAGATAGGGCCATTTGCATGTTTTGCATAAGCCACTGCAGTTCTCTTTCAGGTTTGGCACACTGGAGATGTTTGAATTCTGCAACGTCACCACTAGATGTCACTAAATCCCACACACATGACCTTTAAATTTAGTTTCAGCTTACATAGTGGTGGTTTTTCCCGCTCCATTGTGCCCCAGGAAGGATGTGATCTGGCTCTCATAGAAATTGATGCTGAGACAGTTGACAGCTGGACGAGATCTTCCATCAAACACTTTCACCAGGTCCTGGATCTGCACCCCCATCACCAGGCCCACTGGGTCGGGCTCGAAGAACAGCTGACCTGCAGGGGAAAAAGATGGAGTTAATATTTAAACAGAAAAAATAAATAAATTTAATCCAGTAACCCAGAAACACCTATTTTGGTGTATGTTTTAATAATATTTTTAATGCATCATCACATTAACAGCCTTCCTAATAGCAATATTTTCCAGTAACACGTGATATTTATTTATTTTTTCCCTGCTCGCCCGTCTGTGCTGTTCCCTCTCTGTCTTACAGATCCAGATGTGGAGTGTTACCCTGCCTGCCCACCAGATGTCCTCCCTGTGTTCCCCACATGCAGTTTGGTGTCAGTGTCCTATCTCCTCTCAGTCTTTCTCTCAGTTACTCCTTGCTCTTAGGCTTCAGCCCTGTATTTGTGTCCTTACCTTCCCCCCCTGAGTCATGACACTCCTCCTGGTTTGGAGTTTCCTCTTGTCGTCTCAGCAGCTCCCTCTCTCTCTCCAGTTGATCCCTCTTACGTTGGTGCTTACAGGCTTTCCTGCTGGCTGAACCGTTACAGATGTATGTCTCCGGTGTGCCCCTGCTCTCAATGTCCTTCTCCATGTTGTCTGGTTCAAGTTTCTCAGGAGCTAAAAGAGACAGATCACAGAGTCATTTCTTTGTTAGGATGTGTTTGGTACATTTTCCCAATCACTTGAAAAGTTCTCCACAACGTTGCATAAACATGTGTGTTGCTAGTGATGGTAACAGTGTTTCTTGAATGTTAAAGTTTCTTGAGAAATATTAAAGGGCTACTTCAGTATTTTTCAACCTGGACCTTATTTGCTATGTTTTTTTAGTCTAAGTGACTTATGGGAACATTTTTTAAAATTGGTCCAGTATTGAGTGAGGGGGCTGCAGCCAGCAGCTGCCAAGAAGGCTGCAATGTGACCTCTTGGGGCAATTAAACACTTTCAATTTATGTCCTTTAAAAGTGCTTGTTTTTGCTGCTGACAGGCTCAGACTGTTATTTTAAGTGTCTGACAACATTATGGAAAGGATCCCTACAGAGATCAACCTTTTTGTTAAGGAGTAAGATCCTTTCTGTTCAAACAGAAACAGCCCCGAAACCTGTCGCCAAATCCACCAGACTCCATTTAAATAAACAGCAATTTTATTGCGTATAGCAGTGCTTCTGGCACATTAGTGTGCCACGGGATTTTGCGATAACCACACATTATTACTGCAATATTCAAGTAGACTTATACAAAAAGTTATGAATGATTTTTTAATTGACTCAGTATGTTGTGTGCACCCATTTCCTAATGATGTCAGAACGTAATTAAATTTAATTTAATTAAAAAACCTTTATGAAGATGAAGCATGTTAATTACAAATATGTGAACTCACACTATCTTACATTATTTTCCATTTAAATGGCTGTGTTATTGGTGCTTTGATGCAATTTTAAAACATTTAAAAAGAATTCTTGAATCATTTTGTTAAATATTTCATGGTTGTCAATTGTTTTTTGATATTAGTAAATAAAAACAAGAATTTATTTTGGGATTAAAGTTATAACACACCTTCTAGAAGCTATTGTGTGCAGATATAAATACAGGTGTGCCTTGAGATTGTGGCTTGCCCTTTAGTGTGCCTTGGGCACAAAACGTTTGAAAACCACTGGTGTATAGAACACAGAGTGTAAAAATAATGGACATAGCCACCGTGACGTCACCCATTGGTTTGTGGACTCCTGTTTTGAAGCCTCAAGTTTGGCATTCTAGCCATCGCCATGTTGTTTTTCAGAGCCAGAAGTCACCATAGTTGGATGTGTGATGATCCCTCAGGTGTCATCTCTGCACTGATGATTAACCTTTGTGTGTGCTTTTTCCTGGAAGGCAGGGGATTGTCAGGGCAACTGGGAACACCTGAGAGTGTTTCAGGTTATTTAAGCCTGTGTGCAGCTGGTAGCTCACTCTCTGGCTGAACCTTTGCTGTGCTGCTCCTTCTCCCTGCTCCTCTTTGGTTTGGTTTGGTTATGT
This sequence comes from Cephalopholis sonnerati, assembly GCA_019142605.1. Lineage (NCBI taxonomy): Eukaryota > Metazoa > Chordata > Actinopteri > Perciformes > Serranidae > Cephalopholis > Cephalopholis sonnerati. The sequence continues at coordinate 24,629,210 of JAGQAX010000010.1, read as the reverse complement.
TGCCTTAGTTCTTTGTTTTGTTTTAATGCACCTTTACAGCACCTGCACACATTTTCCACTCATGCACCACACACACTACTGACACCACTGACCTCCACGCTTCCCATTGTGAATATTAAGTCAATTTTTAATTTGGTTTAATTTGATGAAATAAATATATTTTGTTAAACTTTGCCATGGCGTGTCTCCATTTTTGTTGTGGCCTTTTGAGTTGGGTCATAACGGGCGAGAGCCTGGTGCTATGGAGGAATGACGGGTGGTTCTGACTGAGAAGCCAAGGACACAATGGGCAGACAGCGTGTCACACAAAGCAGCCCTCCTTTAATAATGCCTAACTTTAAGCCTTAATAAAACATATAAACAGGTGAGTTATAAACAAAGCCTATTAGTGGCAAAGACAAGCACTTTAAATGGACGGAAACTGATGGTACATATTGCCCCGGTTGGTTGCATTGCAGCCTGTTTCTTGGTCAATGTTGAAGGATACGGAAGTTACCCCTTAAAACACTCAACCTGCAGTCACATGGCTTGTATGGGAACTACAGGGAAACTACATAAGTTGGATCTCAGGTCTAAAGCAGCAGTTACAAGTTGATTTTGTTCATTTTTATTTTAAAGAGCTTCTAAGAAAACATGCTCTTTTCATAATTCAAACACTATGTTAGCCAGGATGACTCAGTTTCAGACTCTGTGCTGGTAAGAGCACACTCTCCTAAACTGTCTCCTACCAAGATGATGGCTCATTTCCTGCTCCGGGAGTGCTGGAGGGGGCAAGGGAGAGAATCCTTCTCATGGGCATCTCAACTCATTATATACCTTATACTGACCTTTTCAATACAACCGCAATCTTCCAGCGGGATTTATAAGCTTTTCTGAGGAGCAATTATTTTTTAGTAAAAATAAGGGCAGGCGTTCACTTCACCCACTCAGGTTTTACTTGCAAAACTCAATAAAGCCACAAAGCTCCACTCACAAGACTGCTCTCTTATTATAAGGCATGCAAGAGATTTTATAGTCAGCGACACCAACCTTGATCAGGCATTTCTGTGTGTGAGTGTGCAGGTGTTTGCCAGTATGAGGGCTGGAACGGGAAGTAGAATGGGCGACCAATGCCATACTGTCCTGTAAAGGAGAAATAAGACACAATTTTCAGTGTATTTAACTTGTATACCTATACAATTGTAAAATACTGTGTGAAGTTTACAGTATTTTAGCAGCCTAACCTGGGAAGACATTGTCCAGATACCAGGCCAGGACAGCATACAGGACAGCATCAAACACCATCATGAGGATGGACATGAGGAAGGAGTAGGTGTCTTTCTCTAATGGGCTGGTCATGATGTTGTCCCACTGTAGACCCAGACCCTGCTCCTCATACCGTGACAGGTATTCTGTCCCGAAGCCAAAGGCCACTGGAGACAACAAGCTCTGGAGAAACAAAGGGACGTGTTACATTATATACTGTATACTTAATTCACTGACAAATGGTGTAGAATATCTGCATAAAGCAATTTACTGCAAATTTTAATGTCTAAGTCAACCTTACAATATAAATAGAGGAGACTTTTGATGAACGTTTGTGTTATGATGACGTGTAATCTCCCTTAAAACCTGAAATCAGGTTAAATACTCCATACACTTGCACATGCTTGTGCTCAAACAGTATCTGCATGTGTTCCTGTACTGGTAAAATATGTCACACACACATACACACAAGGAAAAAACAGACATACAGCAGCCAACTTCATGCTCGTGGTGATGCGGTCCTGCCAGGCAAAGCAGAGGATATGTGGCAGATAAAGGGTGAAGTAGATGATGCCGCTGCAGGCGGCTGCCAGGTTGGCCTTGTTGAAGAACACACTCATCAGGAAACACTGCATGATGGTGGCGACGGTGAAAGTCAGCAGGAAAAAGAAGACGAGGATGGGGTCGCTGTAATTCAGCACCTTTCCACCCTGAGAGAAAAAGATATGTGTGATTATATTGAGGAGGTTTTTAAACATCAGGACACTGCTGTAAACAATCACACGTGCAGGGCAACATTATAACAGCTCTCTCCTTTTAGCGAGCTTTTTAAAATCATCCACAAGAGGGCACCATTGCATGCTACAAAACATTTACCCTCTAAACAAGCAAACAAGACTTGACCCTTGTTTCCCTGTTAACATGGCCTCCCTCTTTCACCTCCTCTGTCCTGTTTCCTCACCATGATGATGGAGGTGAGCAGCGCTGTGCTTGCAGTCATCATGACGAAGCTGTCGATGAAGCACGTGTACCAGATGACTCCGTTGTCGACCCCCATGGCTTTGAGAGTCTCCTTGAGGCGCAGCTCCTTCTCCAGCACAATGCTCTTCACAGTCATGGACACAGAGTAGATCCAGGCCAGCACCATGAACATGGGGAAGCAGCGGTTCAGTGTGATCATGAAGCTGGAGGAGAAGAGCGGAGCAAAGAGGGAGAGGAGGTAAAGATGTGGCCACAAAACTGGATTAAGAACCTTCATTAAACCCATGGAAACTCTTGTCTTCGATGACCTGCTGTTGTTCTCAACACACCAATAGATATAATAACTTTTAAACTATTTAACTGATGTCCTCTTTTAATAATGAGACGATTGTGGGACAGAGATTTCAAAGAATTAGGGTTCAAGAGGGCAAGCGTGAAGCCACTATGTGTAAGATTTTAAAATTTAAGATTTGGTGCCGCCCAGTGGTAATATCAAAAATAACACTAACAGAGTGCACTCCACCTCCCCAAGAAGTCTGACCTGTAGACACCAAGATTAATAGGCTAAAAACAACACACACAGTGGCTTTAACTTGTGAACTTGTGCAAAACAATAACGCCTGGTAACTGAAGTTCTGTGAGGATGCACTCCTGTCCGAGGGCTGTCATTTTGAGAGTGTGACTTTGACATCCCATTACTCCCACAATCAATCAACCAACACATCAGTCAGCAGGGGATCAGTGAGTTAAAGAGTCAATCAATAAATCTATTATTTAAGATATATTATTCAGGATTTTCCTAAAAAAAAAAAAAACAATGTATAGACTCATACAGAAGTAATCTCTTTCAATCATCACTTATGACCCACTAGAGGTGTGTGGTGAGGTATGTTTCTCCAGAGACTCTGTATTTTCTTATTTTCTTCTTATTTTCTGGTGAGGTCGAAGTTTACTAAAAAGGCAGCGACCAGGTGAAGGAGCGTGAGCAGCAGGAATGTAAGAGACAGCACCGAACAGCGCAAATATAGAGAGGTGAAACGCCAAACGAGTAAATCTGGGGTTGGCTTTTACTGTACTTTGATTTTCACTGGCAAACAGGTTTACAAACAGTAACCGACAATCCTGCACACACAGACACACACAGACAATTTCACCGAAAAGTGTACAAATGTGCCCTGAATATCATCATTTATGTCTCGACTAAATATATATTGAAACAAATAAGAGTGCATATGTGTTGTTCCTTCAGTGTGGATGATGGAATAAATAGCACAACATACTGTCTTGTTTACTTATGGCTGATTTATTTGATTGAATATCAGGTATACTGGTATCTTAATCCCTGATGAAGTGTGTTCACACTATAAACCATTAATATATCTAAATAAATAAGCTGTTAAAATACAGTTTGCAGGATATTTTTTACTGTTATTTCAGTTTTTCTGTTCTCCAGTGCTCCTGTCACACGTTTTTTTGTTTTGTTATTTGATGAAAATATCAGCCTGGGAACTAGACGAATCTGTGAGCTCATGTTTCATTTGCTCTGGCAGATGTGTCTGGTCCCCGTCCTGCTCAAACAGATTTCCACCCAGCCAGATCACGGGCAGGCCAGTCACAACTGTTTATCTAATATGGGGCGGGTATGACACAATGATTGACAGAGCAGTGTCACTGGTCTGCGCCGTCAAGTGCATCACACGAGGCTCACAAGACTCTGATCAAATATGAGTCAAGATTCTGTTACTGCATTGCCTATTTCTTGCCTTAAATGCTTCCAAAAAGACATTTAAGTGAACTGTTTAGCTGTTATTTGAGAAAGTTTGTGACCAGGCCACCATATTTTTCCTGCTTGAAAACAGATCAGATGTGTCTCTCAGCGCTACATCAGTTTCATTGCTCCGATTGGTTGTAAGTCTATCCAATTGTGTCCAGAGGCATTTTCGTCTGTGCCCGTTGATAACACGCTGGAAATCAAAAATGAACTGAGGGGTTCCAGACTAATTCATACATGCAAATTAGTCTGTTTCATTTGGGGTCATCTGTGCTTAAAGCTTCATGGAAGCATATATGGGGGGTATGAAGTAGGGCTGCTCCCTAGTAGTTGACCAAATGTTAGTCGACCAGAAAGGTCATTAGGTCACATTGGTCGCTTAGTAACAGAAAAAAATAAAAAATAAAACAAACATGACACTCTATTAGGAGCTGTGCCTTGTCAAAATAAATCAAAACCTATATGACTGGGCCATGTGGGAATTTAATTTGAAAGGACAGGCACAGGAAGAGGCCACGCTCAGCAGTCAGACAGTAGTCTCATTACAAACCAATCACAGCTGACAGATATCTTTCAATGAGGAAAATTCTGAGTAGGGGGCAGCCCAAGTTTAAAGTATCCATTTTGTGAATGATCCTCTGTTACATGAAGTGACCAGTTCACTCACAGGTCGTCCACATAGCACGGATATGGCATCTGCTGGATGTAGACCCCCAGTGGCCAGTCGTTGCCTGTGTGAATCTTGATGATGCCGTGTTCAATCATGTCCTGCAGGTAGGCAAAGCCACCCCAGATGTACCTCTGGTCCTCCATGGGGTCTGCTCTGGGGCCGGGGTCCCAGTACCTGAGAGGAGGATACACAGCGTGAATGACAGACGCTGCTGGAGGATCTTATGGGTTAAATGTAGCCACAAGATCATTCATCGCACAAACAAACAATTTATTTAAGCTTTTTTTGTTGCACAAAATAATCCCAATCACAGCCTCCATTCAAAACGTTGTCATAATAAAACATCCCAAAGCCAAAGTCTCTAAAGCCAAGTACACACCACATGTAAACTGCTTTTACTTAAGCGGATAAGTCCGAGGCAAAGCCCTCTTACAATCTGATTATTCAATTGTATAGAGGCAGGACTCCCACTGGGTCCATTACAGCCAGTTGGTGTGCTGTAAACAGTGAAAACATTTTGTTCACCCCGGGGGCTATTGACACACAGCCTGTTTATGAATGGGAGATCAAAGGGAAAGGAAAATGCATGTGAGAGCCTCACATGGGAGGATGAAAGGGCAGGTATTGAGTTAATATGGAACCACCGAGAGACTCTGGAAAACACATTGAGGCCAGCTGGAGAGGGTTCTCTTTTCCTCCTTTGAGGAATGTGACAAATCCATATAAATTGCCTCATTAATACGGCAGCAACAACATGAAAAAATGAAGGAACGGTTGGTTGTCAGGGTGATTTGGTAGTCTAAACGTTAATGGTTGGATCCGACTTAACCCCTGTGTGTGTGCATACCAGTCAGCTGCAGTGAAATGGATTGGAATTAGATTTTTTTTTTCTTCTCTAATAAAATGTTTATACCCTAAACTTGCTGTGCAATGAATTAGCTTCATGGTCACAGCACGAATAACTGGATATGAGAAAAAAACATTTTTGACTTCTCTCTGTTTTCTCTGGTGAAAAACACGACTGTTTCACCTTTCCAGGTCTAAATTTTTACTCAAATAAAAACAATCTGAGGTTTGAAAGAAAAAAAAATCCTCAGTGCTCAAAAATAGACCTATACAACTTGTGATAAGGAGTCAAAGCAGACACTCAGCTTTATCTTGAGGGGTCACAAGTAAAAAAGATCAGGCAGCAAATCATGACGCCACGCTGCTGCTACTGACCTGTCTTTGATCTTGTTGGTGCGCTCCACTGCGTCAATGTCCATGCGGATCTTGTACTTGACATGCGGGGGTACACTGGTGGTCCAGGGATACATGTCCATAAAAACCACGCCGGCCCAAAACTTGTTCTCCTCCAGCAGGTACAAGGCCTGATGGTTCATCTGGGACTCATCGGTGTAAGCCACAAATTTATCCAGTTTGATGCACTGTAAGCAGAGGAGAAAAGAGTGTGTGAGGTTGGGAAGAGGTTGTGTGATACAGCTGTCAGATTGCATGTATACTTAGGTCCGGAACAAAATGCATCCCCAGTGCTGTCGTGGTGACATCGGCCCTAAAGGGGTCTATAGGGTAACAAAAACAGTTTGATTTGAGTTTTGTCTGAGTTTGAGAGAGCTAGAGAGGGGTGGCTCTCTCTCTTGATACCCCTCTATATTTTTCGTGTCAGTGTGGGAGCCATATATATGAAAATATGGAGGTACAATCTGTAGTTTCAGCAACAGCCCCAGAGCAAGCATAAATCCACCGGATGATGCATTTCGAGCTTAGAGATGAGCAGGGAGATCTGAGCGCTGGTAAGTTGACCACAGTCCATAGACGTATACTACCCACACTGTTATGACACAAAGCTGGTTAGAAATCAGCTAAGTCCCTTTAACAGGACCATCTTTCACTGAGGTGATCTGGTGACATGGGAAAATCTGAGCTACTACATTCATTCTGCAGCGACACACACAAACACACACATTCATTCAGGAAAGCAAAAGCATGCACTCGTGTATCTAAACACACATGAGCACAACTCTGCGCCTACACACAAACAACGAGGCTCACTTTCTCACATACACACACACACGCTCTGTCTCTTTATGATACACGCGTAATTACCATGTGAAACTCTCATCCTACACACACACATACACACACGCTGCTCTCTAACCCTCCACACCCCTGTGTACACCGTGTCTAATGTCTCCATTCACATTACTGTACAATACCCTGAGAGTGCTCAAAGGAAGAGGAGAGACCACTTCCCATTCATCTTTACGGGACCATACATTCACAGCACAATAATGTTCACTCAGAGATGGGCTGAGAAGAAAGACCCTCAGTGATACACATGTTCCAGTGGGATTTCAGTGTGAGAAACATACCCCTGACGGAGTGAGAGTACCTAATGCTAACTGCAATGCTATCCTATGGCCCAATGCTAGCTGACAGCTATATCTAATTGGCTAAACCGCTTGGGTTTGTTTGTGGGGCTCTGAAGGGTCTCGATGCTGAACTTGGAGACAAAGGACAGATTGAGATGCCTGCACTGATAGGGCCCTCTCCAACACCGCAACCCCTGCCCCCTTTAAATCAGTCTGGAGAGGAGAGAGGGAAGGCGTGAAGGATGGATAGAGTGATTTGCCCTCTTTTATTTCGCAGGCGCAGGGGTCTGTTTCAATGCGGGGCCATACACTAAAACAGCATTGAGCTCATAGGGGGGGTTGACTCACTCCCACCTACTCTCCACTTTATCACCGGCTCCACAATGAGAGCAAAGCAGGAGGTGACAGCAGGCTTGTTCTCCCCACCTTTCAGCCTACAGGACGGGAGAGCGGCTCAATGGCTGTGCTAAGTGGCCTGTTCTGTTTCTAAGGGGCCTGGCTGCAATCTCCCGGGAGAAGACCTGGAAGACTGATGCACCTGTCTGGAGAGCTGAGAGTCAGTCTGACAAAAAGACTGAACACTTAGTCCTGGGAATGTGTGCAAATAGTGACCAGGGCAAAGATGAAAAACACAGTGACAGATCAGATGACCTAACTTGTGTTTCTTACCTCTCCATACTTGTTGAACGTGCGTATGATCTGGTCGGCAATGTTAAAAATGTTCCTCCAATCAAAGTTGGGCATACCCGCCTCCCTCTGTTCGTCTGGACCGTTGTGCAGGAAGTTAAGAATGTGATTGGTCTTAATGTCAGTGTCTTGCAGACTGTTGTCCATGAAGTGCGTCACTGTCGGGTTTCTCAGCGTGTCCTGCAGGAATTCAGCCAGAAGTATAGTTACTGCATGTAATATAGACAGTTAGCTGTTAGTTAGCTGATAGCATAGTAAGGCATATGAAAAATGCACCTAATTCATTGACCAATTTCTGGGTTTCAAGTCACAACCATAGTTTAATTTCACCTAATTTGATTCTAGTTCTGCATGGTCAATCTGAATGCAGACTATGTGGTAGCAGCAGGTGGCTGAGTGGATGTGTTTCATGGACTTGGTAAGTGCAACCAGCTAGCTGTGTAGCTTGTCTGGAGTCTTTAAAGATATTTTTGGGGGGCTTTATTGCCTTTATTTTATAGGACAGTAATAGCGTGAAGGGGGGGCTGAGACATGCAGCAAAGGGACATGGATTGGAATCCAACCACTGGCCACTGTGGCAAGGATACAGCCTTTGTACATGGAGCCTGCTCTACCAGGTGAGCTAGTGGGTACCCCAGTTGTCTGGAGTCTTTAAATATATGATTCTTTTGTTTTGGGCTGAGGGAGGGTGTCAAGTTTTTCAAACAAAAGGCCCCAAAGGATGTGAAATTAAAGTCAAGCTGCAAATTTATCAAAGTTGTTGCTTGATTTTTGACTTCAATCCATGTATTGGATGGATGCTTGCTATTGTTTGCTCCTGTCACGACCTGTCTCGTAAGACCTCGACATGCCAAGCCGACGGTTGGCCGATGGTCAAGGTTGGGCCATTGGTGAGCATCTGCTGCCACACCTTTGGCCCTCGTCAGCGCTAGTCTGCCATATTTCCACCAATTCAGCATGTTGAATCAACGCGACACAGCGCAAATCACTCTGACTGAGAAGAGAAACGGAAGTGAGAATAGTAAATACAGCGCTTGAGTCGTCATGAAGGGGGAAATTAGCCGTAGAGACCAAAAATGTTTTTTGTTCAAGGCTGTAGACGTGTTTATTTCTGTTGTAAAGCTGGGCATTTTAACATGGGGGTCCGTGGGGACAGACTGGCTTCTGGAGCCAGCCTCAAGCGGACATTCAACTGTAGTTTTTGGCTTCATTATTCAGCCCCAGAGATTGCTGCTTGGTGTTACTGCATCTGTGTGTATGTGTAGTATTCCTACCCTGATCATGTTCATCTGCACACTGTTGTTGAAGAAAGCCCAGAGCTGAGGTCCCACCTCCTCCCAGGCCTTGGCCATGTTCTGCAACCGCTCTAACTGTTCGAATGTTGTGTTGGCCTGCAACACACACACACACACACACACACACACACACACACACACACACACACACACACACACACACAAACATAAACACAAATATACACTGTATCATCTTAATGCATGTTGATGTAAAGTTCACAGATTTTTTAAATTGTATTACACCACCAGCAAAGAAGAACACTCAACATATAACTCTGCTGACATGCGCTAATAACACCAATATCAACTGATTCTTGTTCTACTTATAAGAGTGATGGTTTTATTCAAAATCTTTCTATTGTATAAAAATGGAGTCCACAAAACCTGATCTAAGCTCTAGTGCAATCCTTTTTTTTCAAATACCACAGGCAATAAACAAGTGGACAGTCACATTAGGTCACTTTCTTTCCCAGGGCAGATCTCTAAATTCTCATTAACCAAACTCCTCTTGAAATTGAGATCTGTTTTGCATCAGGACCGCTGAATGAGATGTGACAGACTGAAAAACATTCTGTTTTTCCTTTCAGTGCTGCACCCTCACATTCAATTTATTGTTTAATTCTCCCCTCCTCTCCACTTCCCTCACACTGCGCCCCGATCCCTCCACCCTCCTCTGCTTCGGTAGTCAGCTCATTCCTAAGAAGGGTGGGGGTTTGGAAGCATTAAAAACAGATACGCAGAGTGGTGAAAGAAACGGAGAAGGAGAGAAAAAGTGAGACCGAGAGAGAGAGGTGAGGGGTCGGGCTGGAGGTGGTCTCTCTTACACTCTTTAATATCTTGTGGACGGCAGGGGAGTCGGGGGTGTACAGGATCTTTCCCATCAGCAGGGGCTTGACTGAATTCCACACAATTTTTGTGACAGGGTTGGACTCCAGGGTCTGCATCAGGGCGTTGCAGGAGGGAGCTAATGGTAGAAGAATCACAAAAATAGTGAGATTAAAAGAAAAAGATATACAGAAAAGGACAAATCAAAAGAGATAAATCATTATTCTGACGACAAGTGCCTATCCAACAGCTTTATGGTGGAGATTTCTAGACTCTTATATAGCAAACTCCATCCGTTCAGCACTTACGTGGACTAAAACAACTAATAAAAAAGGAAAAGCTGTGTACCAATTAAACACCACTTATCAATTCTGAACAGGTTTTCAATATAATGTGCTGAAAACATGAAAAATGTAAATATCCCAGGATGGACAGTATGCAAATTTTAGTGATGATTGTGCTGTTCTGGGGGATTATTGTTCACAACAGAAATGGAGGAGCTGCCGGAAAGAATTAACATTAATTTGGATCCTTCCAGAAACAAACAAACAATAAAAATATATAAAAATAATAAAAACTATTACTAAACTTAAATTAGATTTGTGAAAAACAATGAAATCATAATGAAACACATTATCATAACACAGAGACAATAATTTGTACTTGCAGTTAAACTAACATGAGATACATATGTAAAAATGGTAAAAAGTGAAGTACATTAATGCCCTGTATGAAAACTGAAAACACAGCATACTATAAACTACACTGTATCTGCAGTAGGCTACACATTATGCACTGTATTTGTATATAGTATGAACATACTATACACAATTACAGTTGAAGACCTCTTCACTTACTGGTGGAGTCATCATAGACATAGTTGTAGTTCTTCGTCCCATTGACCCCCAGAAACACCTTGTAATTGTTGTCCTCATACCAGTTGAAGGACAGGACCCTGGAGCCGCCTCCCTCTGGGTATCCACAGAAGAGGCTGGACACACTGGACATCAGCTGGGTGAATGAGGACGGACCCCCAGCTTGAAACAGAGAGGTAACCTCCTTCAGGAGCTCCTGAGAGCTCTCCCGCTCCACCAACTGTAAAAGTCATACAGACAGTCCGTTGAAAGAGATTCTCTCAGTGGTCAACGTACCTGTTAACTTCAGAGAGTCATCCATTGTCCATAACAACTTCAAGTGTTTCCCTTCAGGTTTGCCTACCTTCTACCTCCTTCTCACAGTGCGGGTACAATGCTAACAAAGAGCCACAGTCCTAACTTCTATAGTTCATTAAAAGGTCTCAGAGTGTACAGCCGCCTGTGCTAAATGCTAATGTCAGCATGCTAACATGCTCACAATTACAATGTTACTGTAGATGTTCATATTCACCATCTTAATTTAGTGTGCTAGCAAGCTAAATTTTGCAAATTTGCCTTAAAAACAAACCACTATTTTGGCTGATGGGAATATCGTTTCACAAAGTTTTGCAAGATGGATTCATCCTCTGTTGGACCAAATTAGTCTGGACCAAAGTGGTAGATCAACTGACTGACACTGCCATCCATGCTGCTAGCTTTGCTAAAAATAACCATTTTATAAGTATGATTCTTCAAAGTTATTACATATCAAAAGTCCAAAACAACTTAAAAAATGTTATTGTACAATTTTGTTTACTTAACACAGTGTAAAACAGATTAGCATGATTAGCAAGATTAGCATAAAAGGTAGCATGATTTAACACAGACTCAAAGGCCTTATTCCAATCCAATCAGATTGCAATCATGTAGAGCTTGACCACATGAAAGTACAGGTGTAAATGCACCCAAAATGTACTGAGAATGGATTGTGATCCAGTTGGCCAGACAACCTCCACAGGTGGTCAGGGAAACATTGTGACTGCATTAGACATGTGTAAATGCAATCGTGTTGTCAGTCAACAACTACGTGGGCGGAAATACCTAATCACATACAACTTTTTCGAACCAGCAAGGCAGCAGCGGCTCTCCCACACCTGACACTGAAGCTGCAGGGTACATGATGGTCTCCCATTTAGCTGATCATAACAGTATTGCAATGGAGATCACTGTGTTTACAACTCAGTAGGCCTGTTTCATTCTCATCGACCTTTCCAATATTGTCTCTGAAAATGCAGACAGCATCATGATGTGCACTCTATGTAATTGTATTTTTTAAAAAATGTAATCAGGTTAAATCATATCCAGATACAGTCTGGATACGAGATGCATTTTAAGATGATGATTTTACTGTCTGTGCTCTCATAGTTAAGTTAGCATGTTGACCGCGGAGCCAACATCCCAAAGGCTTGGTGTACTGTAGTTCACAAAAACACCTGATTAATGTCCTCTAAAACATTACAAGTATCTGGGTGTTCACATAGAGAATAGGCTGGACTGGACAAAAAACACTGATGTTGTGTATACGAAAGGTCAGAGCCAACTGTATTTACTCAGGAGACTCAGATCTGTCAACATCTGCAGAGCCATGTTGCAGATATTTTATCACTCAGTAGTGTGCTGGTGCAGCAGGGTGAGGGCAGCTGATACTAACAGACTCAATAAGCTCATCAGAAAAGCTGCTTCTGTCCTGACAGTGGAGGTGTCAGAGAAGAGGATGCAGGGGAAACTACTCAGTATTTTGGACAATGCCTCTCACCCCCTGCATGCCACTCTGGAGTTATATCAGAGCACATTCAGCCACAGACTGAGACCACCAAGGAGCACTACTGAACGCCACAGGAGATCTTTCATACATGTGCAATATCATTATTCTCCATCATGTGCAATGCTGCTTCTCATTGTTATATCAAAGTCCGTATAACATTGGTTATCAGACACAGTCTGTTTTGCCCACCATGTACACTTATTGATATTCTACCAGGCACTGGTTTTTGCTTTTGCTCCTAGAAAACACTTCTATCTTGCACATTTTTATATTCTGCCAGATATTTAATACTCTATTGTTCTAAAACTGGGCCAAGTGAGTGACCCTGACCTGGGGAACCCACTGGTGTTCTGGTTGGTACGGGTTATAACTTATTAAAATTGTGGTTACTGTACTTAGTGTTACTGTCATTTGAAGCATTCTCTGGCACAAGAATTTCCTTTGGGGTAAATAAAGTTCTATTGAATTGAATTGAATTGAATTGAATTGATGATGCGGTAACCCCAAAAACACCAGATGCTACCAAATTGTAAATTACAACTCTTTACGTCCATAAATGTTTTGACCCCAGTTTTAATAAAAAGTACACACACCTACACTAGCCAGGTTATGTGCCCCCCTCAGAGGTAATGTATAGTTGTCGCCTTGACATTCATATTCTTTGACTCATGTCAAGTCATCAATCAGTATGTTTACATGCAGCTTGAGAAAATTGAATTATTGGTTTAGTCCGACTGAAATTGGACTTTTAAATGCATGTAAACAGCTTAGTCCAACTGAAATTGGACTATTCATAGCTTGACTAACACACATAGATAGTTCAATTGAAAATCAAACTATTGCTGCATGTATCCACTTAGTCCGACTGAAGTCGGACTGGCGTTCTGTTCACGCACCACTTGTCAGACCTACTTGGTCAGAAATTCAATATTCTCCTCTGCATGTATACTCAGACAAGATGAGAAGTCCGACTTAACTGATTAGCTGAGCTATGAGCTTAGCTCGACTACTGCGTGCATGTAAACGCACTGATTGTGGTTTAAATATCATCCCATCTCCAACAGGATGAATGAATGTTGAGTATTGCTATAAAGTGTAAATAATTAGCCTTGAGCTATTTGACCTTGTGTCAGATAATTATCTACATTGTAGGGATATTTATGTCCATCACATTCATTTATACTGTGTGAACAGAGTAACATAAACCATCACTAGAAAACAATAGTTTGAAAGATAAGCAAACATGTTGGACGGACGCCTCTCCTTAAATGATAAGGATAGTCTGCGGGTGGACTAAATATCCTCCTATTGATAGAACAAAAATAGCTTCATCCAAGCGCATTTCTCACCAGTGTGTATCATTTCCTTTCTAAAGAAATAGCATGGAGGCTGCCAATAATTTGAGTTCTTCTGAAACATTTAATCCAAAAATAATGAAATCAACCTAAAATGTCCTCAAATGTGGGAAATTACTTTAAATGATCTCATAAGGTATCAGATTTTAGGTGGAGTTGAGTTCTTCTGGGAATGTTGATTCATAAGCTTCAGCTTTATTAGCTTATCTTTACTATCCCTTAAACAGTTTTAAATGTAGACTGTATTACAACACTGATAATCAAACTGGTTTCAGAAGTCTGTGATGAGAATGACTCACTGCTTTTCAACACTCAGGGCAAACTTTTACACACACACATTCTTGTACTTCTATCTTTATTAGGACCCTCATTGACATATTGCATTCCCTAGCCCCTTACCCTAACCTTAACCATCACAACTAAATGAGCCTAACCTAAACCTAATTCTAACCTGAACCTTAAAACCAAGTCTTAATCCTTATAACAGGCCTTTGAAAAAGTGAGGACTGGCTAAAATGTCCTCACTTTGCAAAATGTCCTCACACTGTTGTTAAAACACGATTTTTGGTCCTCACTACACAGAATGTACAAGTACACACACACACACGCTACACCCCTGATTTATTTCACTCTCACTCCCTTTTCCTCCCTTTTCTTATTTATCATTTCATACACGCAGACTAAATTAAACAGAAGGAGAGGTGGGTAATGAGAGCATTTGGCTCGCCTTTCTGTCACCACGGTGATATGAAGGTCCCACCTACAGGATGTGTCACCTCAAAGGAATGCTTCCCTCTCCCTTGTCCCCCCCATCCTCACCCCCACCCCCCCTCTCTCCCACACCCTGCCTAAGGTGACGATGGAATACACCTCCCCTGGGACATACAGTGAACGTGCCGAAGCACACAGCACATCCCAGGCATTCTGTCCGTTTCTGTCTCTTTGTATGTGTGCACGTCTGGATTAGTGTGTTACCATCATATTCCATTGTATTCTGTTCTATATATATCTTCTGCAGTATCTATTCTATATTTCTAAAGCGTCTATTTTATTCTATTTCTCTACAATGTCTACTGTATTCTCTTCCATTATATTCCATTTCTGTTCTATTTGATTTGTATTTCCTGTGTGTTTAATAAATAAAGTGATAACGACACAAGCAGAACTATATGTAAATACCATGCGAGACACAATGTGTACGTACATGCACACACAAACACACGCAACAATGCATGGACATATATGAATGCACATACACACCCTCACACATACATATTACATCAGCCAACAATGACACATTAGCACTTGTACAGTTCACATGTAGGGTGTTAACACACACTCATGTACACCCCACATTGCTGAGCCCATCACTCAGCCTCCTCTGTGAGCGATTCTCAAACTGGGAGCAGCGGAAGAGGCGAGTTTCCTGCAGGACTAAAAATACTGGTGTTTCTGATCCTGCAGGACCGAGGAGAAGGGGAGAAGAGCAGGAGTGAAAAGGGATCGATGGATAGAGGACTTACAAGTTGAATCTTTTCCGACGTCGCCTTAAGAGCCTGACCCCAGAAGTGCAGGTCAATCCCCTGGGAGCTGCTGTCCATAACCTGAGGCATCTGGGGAGACAAAGTCACAAGATGCATCAGTCAAGTGAACGATATTCATGCAGTGTTTCTGAAAAAAAAAAAAATAGATGAATACAGATAAAATGAGAGGTTAAACACAATTGGTTCTTTGTTCTTTCGTATCAGAATCATTGCTGCTCTGTTTAAGTCATGTCCCGTGATAACCTTAGACAGATAAACAGATTTATATCCAGTGAGAAACCAAACAACAACCCTTAAATGCTGGAAACACCTCCAGTAAATGTTTGTTACTCAGAGAAAAACACTATTTGCAAACTTTCTTTATGCAGACAATACAACGAACAACCTGCTAGTGAAAAAACAACTTTTCTTGGCATGCAATTTGTGTATCCTCTGTAGTAAGTGAGGGAAGTAACCAGTGTCAAACTTGAAATTTCTCAATATGGAAACATGCTTCCCCTAACCCTCCCTCAATGACTTCATCTTGAGAAACCATTAGCAGTAGGCGTTAGAAAAGGCCTGGTCAGGGCAAAGTGCTGAGGACTACGGAAACCCCGAATGCAAAGACAAACACACACATGTGATATCCTTCCTCCCGCATTCCTTGCACTTGCATTTCAATGAATGAAGGAAGGAGGGAGGCGGTGCAGGGGGGGAAAGAGAGAAAGCGAGGGGATAGGAAGGGAGGGTGTTGAGAGGTGGATGGGAGAAGGGAGTCAGGAGCGTAACATGTTGTTGCAAGGCAGAGGTCAGTGTGGCAATAGGCTTTTAACTTAACAGAGCTAATGGGTTAAACGCACAGATCTCCTCTAAGATGCTACTGTAGTATAAACTAAGGAGTACTGGACATGTACGCCTGGTATATGAGTCGTGCAGGTCACATAATGATTTGTCACATGTCTCCGATATTCACTGAGAATTTTACTCCAGATGATAAAATCCTACATGAACATACAAGTTTCTGCCATGATAAGAACAGTTTAAGGTGGGCAGGTCTCATTTGCAAAAAGGTGATATCACATACTTCAGATCAATCAGAGTGAAGCAACATTTGAACCAGAATTTGATGATAATAGATTTTTTGGTCACTGCCGATCCAATTTGATCGAACCACACCAACACAATCCTGATGAATGGGTGTATGGATTCATGTACAGATGGGTATATTCATTCATTCATTCATTTTCTGTAACTGCTGATCCTGTTAGGGGACGCCGGGGGGCTGGAGCCTGTCCCAGCTGGCACTGGGCGAGAGGCCGAGTACACCCTGGACAGGTCACCAGACTATCCCAGGGCTGACACATAGAGACAGACAACCATTCACACTCACATTCACACCTACGGGCAATTTTAGAGTCACCAATTAACCTGCATGTGTTTGGACTGTGGGAGGAAGCTGGAGTACCCAGAGAAAACCCATGTTGACACAGGGAGAACATGCAAACTGCAAAGGGCTACCCCAACCCAGGGTTTGAACCCCGTATGCAATAACACATATTGGTGAAAAAAGTGGTGCTAAATATGCTATAATATCACCAAAAACAAAAGAGAAATAAACAAATACAAAATGAAAATTGATTAAATAACTTTAGAGCCAAGCTAATGAAATGACCGCTCTGTGTATTCGCTTCATCACGGTCATTTTTGGCCAGTAACCCAACATCCATTACATCTATCAAGGTTATAATTTGATGTAAAGGCTGGTTGTGTTAACATTAACATTCCTAGTCTTTGTTCTCTAAGTGGTAATGCAAGATGCTCTTACTGTTACAGTCAAGCTCTCTAGCAACCAGATAACCAGGTGTGCTGGCAGCTGAACGCTTTAGACCGGCACATGTTGGTAATGTATTTATACGAGGCGACGCAGCATCGCGTCTTACAGAATACCTCACAGGCTGTAGGCGGAGTCGAGCTAAGCCCATTAGAGAAACAGGCCAAGAGGGTTAATGCCATGCCAACACCCTGAGCCAGTCACCTGACACACTCAGGCTGAACCTGAACACATTTATAGAAGAAACTGGAGGGAGTCAGGGGGAAAAGAGTTTAAATATAGCACAATGTGTTTACGTATCTGTTTTCATTTAAGGCTACTTTTACTTTCTTTATTCTTCTGTAAAATATGCTGAGATACATCTGCTTTTGAGAGGGGATATATATATACATATATGCCAAAAATACTTTCAAATAAACAACAAACAAAAATGTCTTCATTTCAATCATCCTTTCATTGCAAAGGATGATTGGCCATCTCATTGTTCCTTGTAAATACATGTATAAACAGTTTGAAACAGGGCCCTTTAATGAATTCCAAGCCCCAAAGTGACTGAGTGAGCAGATCTGGCAGTGTCGCCTGCAAGCCAGAATCAGCCACTAGGCCTCACATGCAGTCCTGGCTGTTCTGCATGGAACAATGAGCCATGACATCACACCCCAATCACTACAAAAATCAACTTTTCTGAGCACAAAGGAGCACCAGCACATTTGCATTCATAAGGAAATACACAATCCAGAATGTTTGTATCAACTTTACTACATTACTTTGCTACTGTTTTGTTACTGTGAGAAGGTCCAGTCAGGTATTTCCAGACCAGTGGGGGGACGGAGAGTTCTATGAAGGTAAGCGGGGCATGTCTTCCCCTCCAAAACCTGTTAAGCTTCCTTTTAATGTTGTTACCATTAAAGGGTCAAAGCCATAGACTGTATAAAACAATGGCCATAGCTACCGTGACATCTGCTGTTTTTAAGCCTTAGGTTTGACATTTCAGCCCTCGCCATTTCAGCCAGAAGAAGAAGAAGAAGCCAGAATGAGAGGCTGGAGCCGTGGCACAGCGAGGGGTGTATCTGACTGTAGCAACGCCTCGCAAGAAAGCCTGCCACTCAAGTGCCCCCCCAACCCCACCCCTCCGGGCCAGCCTCAAGTGTACATTTGAAGACCTGGACTTCTGCTTTGGCGTCATTTTTCAGCCCTGGAGGTTGCCACTTTGTCAAAGCCAGCAGAATTAACAGGCTGGTTGCACTCGACAATATTCCTGTTTTGATACATGGATTCATACTGTATCTAACCATCCATCTTCATTCTCTCTGTAACTATATCACAGTAAATATAAAGGCATGTGTGTCCCAGAAGGATAAGTCTGGTGATGTTTGTAAAAAGACCAAAATCTGTGTATCCAAAGCTAGATATACTGTATCTTATTACGCTGTGCCATGGAGCTCAATTGTCCAAAAATGATTAAAAATGCATCAGTGAGCCACTGTTGCACTGGGTGACGTCTTCATTCATTACCATGAGCACACACACTGTGGTGTATTTTGATTCAACCCCACACACACTGTCCTACTGTCAGAAATAGTAGCTAGTGCACCAAATATGATTCAATTCACCACTGAAAATAATTCTCTACAAATGGCACTATTATAAACCTGTAAAAATCACCTTTGCTAAAAACTGCAGTGCCCAGCTGTTTTAAGAAATGAGCCTTTTCTAAAGCTGAAACTATACAGTTGTTGGGTGTTTTTAAAGATTTACTTCTTCAGAAAAGAACCAATGCCCTTGGAGCTGAGTGCATCAGACAGGGAAGACAGACAGTACTGAGAGACATACGAACATATTAGTCCGTCTGCCGAGACAGTCAGAGGGACATAATTTTCCAGTGAATACAGCCTTCACAGGATCTTACAGTGGAAATAATAACTACCATGTCAATAAAGAAAGTAAAAACACAGGGGGGAAAGGATGGATGTAAAAAAAACAACATCCGCTTTACATCAGAAGCAATAAAGGTGACCAGAAACACAGGATAATAAGGAATATATAATGAATAAATCATGTAACACTGTTTATTTTTTAATTTGGCAGTGATGTACCGACAGTCAAAATATTTCTTTGAGCACAACTCACCGCTTTGAAGATTTTAAAGAAGTCCAGATTAGCATAGAGGACATCCTCTATCTTCTGCAGCCTCTGCTGGCTGAGGGCACACATGGCGTTGCGGACCCCATGGAGGCCCATGCGGCTAGGGAAGATGATGAAGCGCTCCAGCAGGGCCTGGCTGCAAGCAATGTCTTTCAGCTGCAGGTCTGGGATACCGAAGGCAAACTGGGGAATATTAAAAGGGGGAATGGTGGGTTTATTGTGGGTATATGTCTCCAACAATCATCAAATATTATTAAAATGAGCTCTTAAGTTCGTCAACATCGTTCTGAAAGAAGCCATCCTTCAGTCTGCACCTGTTCTAGTCGTATCTCTGCATTGACAAGCTGGTAGACTATAGACTCCGAGAGGCTGGCGTCTCGCAAAAGGAAGGCCGTGAGAACCTCGTCATCCTTCAGAATATCATCTATCTTCAGCCCACGGCCTGGATGGAACATTGAGAGCAGAGATAGCGAAAGGTTAGAACCACTAAAGACAATATTGACCCGACGAGCATTGGACTACACAGAGGAAATGATTCACAGCACGACAGATTGGCAGGGGTATTCAGGATGTTTCAGGGAAAGTCCAGCGAGCGACAGGATGTGTGTTTATATCCCTGCCAAAAGGTCCAGTTAATTTCATTTGAAGTAATATTAAGAATAAACTTTTTATGTGTGCCTTTAGGCCCGGTTATGAACAATCCTGTGCGTATGAATGACGACAATAATGTGAAAAATACCAGGAATGAGAGGTCTGACAGAGTAAAGGGGAAAAGACGTTTATCCGGTAGCTGTCTCATGCTTTTATAATATGGATAAGTGGCCACCCACTACTACCTACAAACTATTACAGCAAAAAGGTATGTAAAAACAAGGCATTGAAAGTCAGACAGATAATTTCTAAAATGAAAGAGAAAGAGAAGTAATACTACGACGAACACAAGACATGAAACACAACCAGAAAGAGGATGTACAGAAAACACCAGCACAAAAATGTCAAGATCAGAGTGTAGTCAGTGTTTCCTTTAAGGCTAGGCCTTTACAAGAAACTTAAAAGGAAATAAACTTTTAAAAGGAAAGATGTTTTTTCTCTTCTGATTGAGAGGGAAAAAAGGCTTTTACTAACCACTTTACACTCAAGTAAAGTGCTGCTGTCTGAATCACTACATTTGAGCTTTACCTGACACCACAGATGGGTTGTTGCGTAACGTTTCCATGAAGTTTGAGAAGGACGACACATCATGCCAAAGACGGCCGAGCTGCTGGACCTCGGTCTCATTGAGCAGAAGCTCCTGGGCATCAACATAGAACCGTGCCAATCTAGAAAAAGCCGACAAATTCACCGCATTAGTCAAATTTAGTAACTATTCCAGACTATGTAGAGTGATATATTGTGTTATCTAATTTTATACAGCCTTATCATATCGTCTGTCTTTAACACTAGAGCAATAACAATGGTTAGAGAATTCTGTGATTAGGCTTACACTGAGTTGTTATAGTTGGAGACAACGCCCGGAGACTCTCCTCTGGTTGGATATCTAAAGCAGGGGTTGTTGACGTTGCAGAAGATGCCCTGGATCCAGGGCAGAATCCCTGCCGAAGGCATGGCCTTGTTGGGGAAATGACCTGAAGGGACAGACGACACATTTTAGCGCATATGAGCTGTGGTTAAGTGTTTTTAAAAGAGATGTTTAAAGCTTAACATGTTCTCTCTATGATAAAAACTTTAGCACTCTCATATTAGTATTGCCTCTTGATTTTTTTGCTTACATTCATGTTGTTGGTACAGTGGATTAGCCTTCCTCAGCCAAACCAGACCAATGAACAACAACATAGGCCAGCAGATCTCGACCAGGAAGCGGACCTGGACAGAAACATTAGAAGTAGTTATATACACAAAGTAAAACTGGAACACCTATACAGCTGGTGGAAATGGCGAAATTGTATCAGAGCGGTGTCAGAAGCTGTAGTTTGCTGTGTTACTATATTGGAGGGCATCAGTGCTGTGCTGAGTTTCTAAGGTTTTGTCCGACCCAGGTCACATAAATGATATCACCTTCTGTCTCTTGCGGAGGGTCCAGTTTTTCCACAGTAACAGGCGGATTTGAGAGCCTGTCTTCATTGCTCCGCAGCTTTACCCCTGGAAGGGGTCATCAGACTGTGACAAACCTGCAGATACACAACTTTATCAGTGATGGTACTTCTCATGACGACATTCAACAATCTACACCAGACTGACCCAGAAAGACCCTGGACTACAGTTCTTACGGTCTGGTCTCAGGACCACTTGACTTTAATTAGGTTTTTGTGCTTGGCTTGACTTTTTCATGATTTTTGAAAACATTTTAACATATTTTTTACTGTGGATGGTCAACAATTGTTTTGTATCTCTACTACTATTACTGCAGATCAATGCAGTGATCTATGGACAACTATTATTCTTAGAGGAAGGACCAAGTCATTGTTTTGAAAATCACAAGTACGTCTCAAGTCTTTACACTTAAGTACCAAATCCCAGAAGGTGCACCAGGCATTGAGGCTGATTCTTGTAGTGGCCAAACAGTGTAGATACAACTGCCGGGTCCGTCACGTGATGCCCTGTGGCCCAAAAGAGATGTCTGTAAATCAGTGCATACACATCTTTGAGCATCGGATCCCCTCATAAAATAACTTGTTTCACTACCAGGATTTGATCCATTCGGTACGATAACATTTGGAAAGTGTAGGAGAGCTGCATGGTTGAATCATTTTATCTCCATTGAGCACCACAGCAGACTCTCAAGTCTTTACACTCAACTACCAAATCCCATGTCAAGACTTAGATATTCCAAATAAAGTCCAAATCCTTCAATTTGTTGAAACAAGTTTCTTGGAAGCCGTTGCACCTCTGTTTGTAATATTCAACCCACATACTTTGCATTCTGCAATTTGTTTTCGCTGACCACCACATTGTTTTTGTACGCAAACAAAATTATCTTTGGTATCATTTTTTACATCTGGCGCTCAGTATCAGAATTTAGTTTGAATACAGTCGGATCATTCAAACAAAGGGGATCTGGGCAGTTAAGTCCACTTGTTGGGAATGAATTGCGTTAATGTTAGTTGATTCAGGAAATAAAGGGGAATTAATTGATTCACGGCACTTATTGATCAAGTTGCAAGTCTCTTTCGATTTTGTCGATTATTCTGGCTTTGGTTTTGGACTGATCTGACTCAAACAGACCGTATCTGGCCTTAGTGTTAACTTGGATGTTACAGGTGGTCTTGACTACACCTTGGACAGACTGTCCTTTAAACTATATGTCTTGAAAAGCATACACTCGACTGAAGTGCCCCTGAGCAAAACACCACCATTTTTAAGGTTATTTGTATAGACATGTATAACATAATCAAATTATTAAAATGTATGGCCCACTACTCTTATTATTTACATATAAACATGAGCTGAGACTGATAAATACAATTTGTACCTGCTCTATCATACTGACAGATTTTGGAACTAAGTACTGAAAAAAAAATTCAAATGGCAATCACATACACACGTTATGTACAGAGAGCTCAGAGAATGTCGGACATGAAGAGTAATTTGTTCAGAGTGACATGTCCAATAGATTACCACAGACTGGCAGACTGAGGATGCAGGGACATAAATACTTGTCTAGAAAAACAAAGGGACCTGGACTGAGACTAAAACAGGAGAGTAAAGGCTATTATTATGTCTGACTTCTCTGAAATCACCTTATTACTCAAACAGTAATTACACATGACAGGACTTCCCTGCAAGATTGACAGAAACGTGTAGAAATGTTTTGAATTTTAAAAACCACAGCTCCATTAGGTAAAGATACAAAAAGCCATTAGGGTGAAAATATTTTTAAAAGCATCCACCTGCATCTCTGTTGTTACACCCTTATGTTTGACTATAGGCGAAAGAAAAACAGTAATTAGCCACCACATACCTGTCAGCTCTTACATGGTCTTACACCACATCCTATTTTGGCAACAAAAGAACAAAGCAGTTGATCCTTACCTCTTATGGAATGATATAAAAGTCGTACGACATCGAGAGAAACGGGTTCACAAACCAGCTGAAGTAGTGAGAAACATTAAGCAAGGTAGAAGAGCTCTGTGTGACTCCTAGCTGCCCACTCTCTCTCCTCTGCCTGCAGGTCAGCAGCACTCTTAATCTGATTGCTCTAATCTCCCAGCTCAACATGGGCAGGCAGAAAAAAGACAACAGTCATCCATTTTGAGGCAGAATTAGGGGGATATCTGCTCGGGAGGAAAGGAAGGATACTGGTGGGGAGTAAGACTGCCCTGTGGGAGAGAAAGGTTACAGGTTTTATCACAAGACGAGCCGAAATGATCGACAAAGTGTCCACGAGCAAGATTTACCTGCATGGTTATTGTCACTCAAGAATGTCTTTCAGCTAAACAACCACAAAATTAATCAGATTTTTTACTTCAGGACACACCAGACTGAGAGATAAGATTTTTTTTGGGTCACACACACGTCTGAAATGACTCACTCCTCTGAGCAGCTCGACGAGGTGGAGCAGGTGACATGGGTAATTAGGTTTGGACAATTTGAAGCCTCGACAGTGGGACACTAAAACCGCTTGAACCTGCTGTGAACTATGTGTACAACACACAGCTTACCCCAGTCCTGAGGTGAATTCAAGGCTTAAAGAGGTACATTCGGATTTTTTTAAGTGGGATTGTGTGAGGTACTCATACATAGTCAGTGTATTACCTACAGTGGATGCTGGTCAGCACTCCCCTAGTTTGGAGAAACAGGCAGGACTACTGCCACTGAAGCTAAGAAATGTACTGCTGCAGATAGAGACAGCACCAAAGCACCTAAAATAATCAATTTCAGGTCAAGTGTACGCTGTATTTAGAATATTTTTAACAGCTTTACCTTGTCATCAGACAGCCCTTTCCTACGAGGACCTGAAGCTGTTGTGCCCTCTTCAAAGCCACCAGACTCCTTTGACAAAAACAGTAATTTTATCCCACAGAAAACCAGAGCTGCTGGTCTACCTGCCGCCTCAATCATACAGTTTGTTTTCGTTATTCTGTGACTTTGGTGTTTAAAAGGATTAGTTAGGATTTACCACAGTCACACAATAACAAAAACACAGTGGCTGATGGAGGCAGCGGTAGACCAACAACTCCTGTGCTCTTCGTGGTAAAATTACTGTTTTAGTCAGTGGAGTCTGGTGGCTTCCAAGAGAGCATAACGGCTGCAGTTCCCTGTCGGAAAGGGCAAGGTAAAGTGATGGAAATATTCTAAATATAGCATACACATTAAGTGATATTGATTTTTTAGTTGGGCCTCTTTTAAGGTGGCTATGTTTAGCTGCTGCCCCCCTCCACGTCAATACATTGCTCAGCTTCTGTGGCAGGTATTCCTGCCTGCTTCTCTGAACTGGGGGCATACCGACCGCCATTTACTCTAAGTACCACACTGACCATGAATAACCCCACTTAAAAAAATCTGAACTATCCCTTTAACTGTACACACACCTGATGGCTCTGGTAGTTTGGTGAATACATGTCACACAAGTCCAATGTGTCTTTCTCTGATTTGTCACATACAGCAAATTATAGCAAAGAATCAGACTGGATCCACGGTTGATACACACAATAGGATACAATGTTACAGGTAGTATAAATAATACACACAAAGTTAACTTATGTTTACAGATCTATGGGGGGAACAGTTACAGATATAACCCTGGTTCTCTGAGGCACTGAACAAACACTGGAGCAGAGCTCAGCTGATTAGTTGATAAGTCGATGGGCAGATAATAATTTGATAATCCATTGTTTGAGCCGTTATTCAAGCAAGCAGATTCTTAAATGTGAGAGTGTTCTCCTTTTCCTGCAAATCCATTATTTTGGGGGTTGGGTGCAGACAAAACAAGTAATTTCAACATGTGTCTTTAGGCTCTAGGAATTTGTGATGGTGTTTCACTACTGTCCTGCCATTTTACAGACTAAAACAAAAAATCAGTTGATTGAAAAATTTGTAGTTAATGAAAATAATCAGCAGTTGCAGCCTTGAATCTGCCACCACCCCATTGTCTCTTTCTCCAGTGTGTCCAGTATCGCAAAACACAGCCAAGATTCTGATTGCATAGATGTTTGAAATACAAAACAGGCTTCAATTTAAAAAGAGGGACAAGGGGATTTGTTCAGTAGCATGAAAACATACATAAAGTAAACACACATAACATATAACCCTGATTTCTGAAAAAAAAAATGAAGAGAAATAACTGTTTAAACTACATTTTTAATTTGCAGCAAGCACTGTTGCATGTCATTTTTCTTCTGTATAGTCACAATAATGCGATGAGACAAAGTTACTGTGACAAACACGGAGTATGTATGAATGAATATAAAAAAAACGTAAACAGATACATAAGGTTTACATACTGAGAAAAGATGTACCAATCACAGGCGACAAAGGACAAATTTTAAGGTCTTTAAAATGGAAAACCTTGAGTTAAAAATACTTCCATCCTTTTCTTGTGGAATTAAACAAACTTAAGCTTTTTTTTTAACATTTAAGGCAACACTAGAATTTGAACCTGTGTTAAGTGCATTGTGTGATTACAATAAAATATAATTTCATAAGAAATCAAACATTGTACATGAACTTAAATTCAAACAATGAAAATGATAGACTTAAAATTCTTTACAGACAGATGTCACTTTGTGGTTGGCAGATTTTCTTTGACATTAAAACAAACAATTCATGCATTTGTTATTTTAAAAACATGACACCAAACATTCAATGTTGGCATCACACTTATGAGTTTTTGCTTGTTTTGAATATTTGGGAGACCAACCACTGTTGACATTCTGACTGAGACATGTAAAATACAATATATTAGTACTTATAACACTTTCATGGTTTATTTTCACAGGCCTTAGTTTTCTCCCACTCTTAACTTGTATGATAAAAAATGTTTCCCCTGTATACACTATGGCACAGATACATTAATATTTACAGATATAATATGTTTTTTGGCGTCAGACAAAGTGGGCCTCTCTGTGTTCAAGCTCCTGCAGCCGCCGAGGTCGCAGTCTTTGGTAGACGGGTTTAGTCTCACTGGGGCTGAGGTCATCGGGGCTGCTAGGGGGTGGGGACTGTGGGGGTGAAAGGCTAGCAGAGGTCGAGACCCCAGGGTCAATGGCACTGTCAGTGGAGTCCTGTGTCTGGAGCCGTGTCTGTGGGGGGCTTGTAAGGGCAGGGGACGGGGTGACTACCTGGGCAGGGTTGGTGGGGGCGAGCGATGAGGTGGTGGTGGTGGTGGCAGTGGTGGTGGTAACAGTTGTAGTCCAGTTTGAAAGCGTCCTAGCTCTACTGTTTATGGAAACAGGGGGCTTGTAGAAAGTTCCAGGAGGCGGCTGCAGAGTTCTTGGTGCCCTGAGCGTTAGCGGAAGGTTTGGTGAGCTGCTAGACTCACTGGCTGAGTTATCTGAGTCACTTTCCCTTTTAGAAGTCCAGCCAGGCTTTACTGACACAGTGTAGGGGCTGCTGGAGAATATGGTGCTCACACTACTTGTGGTAGAGACCACAGAGGTGGTGGTCACAGTGACAGGCATCGTTGCCTTAACAGGTTGTACTCCAGAGTTGGCAGATGGCAGATTGGCCACAATCATAGCAGTCCTGGGTGTGACATCATAGTGCTTGTACTTCCTGTCCCACGTTCTCCTCTGCATTGTCTGTGTGTCGATGAAAGGAGTGATATAGTAGGTGCTAACCCTTGATGAGCCACTTTGGCGAGTCTTTTCTGGCTCTGGTATCTCCTGTATCGTTTCAGAGACGGGGTCCCGCTCAGCAGAGCTTACATCAACTTTAGCAGCAGTGTTACGGTAATTCCTCTCGCTAATCTGGGCGGGGGTGGGCAGTCGTTCAAGCGGCATGCTGATCGGCCGAGACACATGTCTGGTGCGCTGGGTGCGTAGCTGGACCTTTGGAGCCACAGTGGTGGTGGAGGGAGCGGTAGTGCTGGGACGGCCAAACACTAAGGTCGACCTCTGGACGTCTGCTTCGCTAGATGCCTGGATACCGTTGAGTCTGTCTGTGGCTGACACCTCTGTTTTGTCGATCCCTGGCTGGACCTCCTGAACCTCGTCCATGATGTGTGAGGATGGGATTACTGATGAGTATCTTTTGTACACTTTGGCAGTCTGGAGGGACACAATGAACAATTAGATTACAATCTCTCTATCACATGTTAAGCTGTTTTCAATTAAGTTCACTTTGCTTTAATAATGTAATTGTCATTATAAAAGCCCTCAACCTTAGACTCATGTTGGACAGTTTGAAAAAAACTCAATGCAGCAGAACCCACACATTCTTCTTCCTTGTCCAAATCTGGCTCCTACATTACCCAAAAGTCAACTCGACCACCATAAGATCTGAGATGTGTTATGCTGGTAGTGGCTAATGTAGCTTTAAAAAACAAAGATGAGGAACAAGCTACAGAGGTTTGGTGACCTCACTTCTTTCAAACACCACACCAAGCAGCAACATCCGGGGCTGAAAGATGAAGCCAAATATTGCAGTTCTTTGAATGCCTGCTTGAGGCTGGCTCCGCAAGCCAGTCAATCCCATAGACCCCTGTGTTAAATGCCAAACTTAGCAGCAGAAATAAACATGTTTACAGTCTGGTACAAAAACGGTTTAGGTCTCTATAGCAAATATCCCCTTTTCTATACAACTTTTTTGACTATTTCTTCCCACTTGGCTGCTCATACTCACATTAAAAATAAATATTTGAACAGCATTATTCATACCATTGAACCCTTCCTCACCTCTTTGATGTCCATCAGGGAGGTGGAGTGTCTGCTGAGCCGCTGCACCTTCTCTTGAGGGGTGAGTCTGGGGGACGCCTGGCCGCTCGTGGTGATGTCGGAGCCAGACAGAAGTGGTACGTCAAAGACCGCTTGGAAGTGTCGCACCAGCAGCTCCACCATCAGGGCCTGGTACGGGTAGTCCACCAGGGAGGACAGGGAAACCTCGGCGTCTGTCTGCCGTGGCTTGACCAGTGTGGGGCCAAAGATAATGCCCAGGTTGCTCGCAGTCATCTTGTTCTCCTCTGCCTGCTCGGTCACTCTGTGACAGTAAAGAGTGATGATGAGTTTAATTTATAAAAGGACATATGTCAGGTTTTGTTTGAATATTTTATCTGGGTTGTGAGGAACAGAGTAACAGATAGACTGGCATTGTACAGACCAATGTTGGCCCCTGTTTTAATACTTTAAAATTTGCAAGTCTCTGCAATAACACCAAATGTTTGTAATTTCTATGCTTGGAAAATCGTCAAATTGAAATATACAGCATATGTCAGATTTAAAAACGAGACTATGAACAGAGCATGAGTTTTATGTATGTTGTGATACTTCCTCTATGCTATAGGGAAGTCTCTGTTTCCCTTTAAGTCTAATGAGGAAGTTTGTGCATCTGAGTATTTTTTCAGAGAACAACAGACTGAAATCCTTACACTAGACTAACTCTGGGTGTTTATTTGGAGCCCTTACTTGTTTAAGTGTGCTATAAGGAAGCGCAGAGTCCTGTAGTTGGCTGTCGGCAGCTGGCGGAGAAGGTCTCTGATCTTGAAAATGACTCTGTTGAGCTGGATGCTCGGCCCGCCTTTCTCTCCCGTTTGGGGGCTCTGAGGTTTGTCAGCCTCCTCCACAATCACTCTCTGGCACTCTTTGGCCAAGCCGATGATGTCGTTGTAGTATCGATAGAGGATTAATGGCTCTGGTAACTGTACACAGAAGGCAAGCGGTGATGTGTTGTGTGTTCTTAAAACTGTTGCATACTAGCACTACAACATGATCATGTTCAGTAAGAATCTAAGACCCACCTGTCTAAGGTAGAGTTTAAGGACATTGCTGATGTCGTGAGGTGAGAGGTCAGACAGTTCAACCAAGTCCTTCCCGTTTTCAAACGCCTGGCAGAGCTTCTCAACACGTGATTTGGCACCATTCACACGATAAATCCCCTGTGAGGAAAAAAAAAGGCACACAGATTAGTATATTTCACTATAACGGACAATCATGACATATCCATGTAAAATAATACAATATCTCCAATGTGCGTAGCTTGAAAACAACACCACTATGTACAAAAAGAACAGCGTTTACCTTGATATTGAGGGCTCGACTCTCAATCTCAGAAGTGCACTTCTTGATGATAAAAGGGATACCATCTGGGCTGTTCTTTGCTGCTTGAGCAAAGTCGATACCAAACAGGTGCAGTCTGCCTTGCAGCTTTTTATGGCCACACTGGATAGCAAGCGTCTCTAGACACTTCTTATGGCAGGCCAGAGAGCACTGGCAGAGAAAGGAGACAGAAACATTTAAATAAAGACATATAAAGTGATTTTTAAAAATAAAACTGATTTACAATGTTTTTTGTCTTGTCTTTTTATTTCTTAGCACAATATTTTTCATCTCAAAATACAAGCAGCCAACTGGCAACACATAGCGGCTATGTCTGCTACATTTACTTTATTATTTGTTACTTCTGCTATGTATAAGAAACAAGAGCTGCTATAAAATGTAACTAAATAATGCATCATGAAACAGTAACTCACTGTGGCTGAAAAAGCTTCATGCCACACACACCATTATCATTTCTACGGCTAAAGAAAGAGTATATGTACTGTACCTCCTCACACTCTGCTCCATGGAAAACCACCAGACTATCACACTCTCTGCACTTAGATGGGGCTCGTAGTTTTCTCAGCTTATGGGTTTGAGCAGCTTTGGACATCTGAGCGTTTCGGAAGGGACCCGGAGAACTGGCTGTCTCTGTCACCATCTCTGCCAGACCTGAAAATCAGAGCAGCTGATAAGGGAACTTACTAGACAGGTGACTTCATGCTGACTTCCTGTTAGTACAGTTGGAAAAATAACAAGTCTTGTTGATGTGACATCACTACATAAATGGTAGCTTGAGGTAGTTTTTATTTTCTGGTTACGAACACTTTGATTTATAGCCCAATTCAGAGATTAAAAAATGGAGAAAAAGTCAAAACAGAAAAGATTAAATCAAGATGTGATTATTTTAGGATAAAATAAACAGAACAGTCATGGCCATTTAACCAAATGATAAAATAGCAGAACACCTCGGGGCATATAAAATTAGCTGAAGCCATATTCTGCTATAAAAATACACAGAGCTGATATTTTATGCATACTTGTACGTCTTTATCATGCGCATGATTAAAAGTCAATTCACAAGAATATTTTCAAAAGATTAGGTTGAATAGAAGAGCCGGTCTGCTGCTTCAAATCTCAACGAGAAAATAAGCACATACGCTGACTGGGAGAGCTCTGCATACACGCAGGAAGTGTAAGCTGAGGCCATACGCCAAAACTAACATGACCCCAATCTGTGCAGCTCTGTCGAGTGTAAAAACATTTGATGTAAGCGAAACCCACGCACAGTCAGGCCCATGAAAAAGCACTATATGAAGTGTGCAGTAACCTCTCACTATTTCTCCCTCCACTCCCTGTCACATAAGTGAACACACATTGGCTGTGTCACTGCAGCTATAAGCCAAAATCGGAAAATGCATTAGCATGCATTTGCCTGGGGATACGGGGACGCATGAAACACAGTCATGGAGTCAAAACACACACACACGCGCCTTACCATTGTCTGAGGGTGATGGTGGCTCTCTCTCATCCAGGTCATCAGCAGAAGACATGGTCCCAGTGGAGGGAGTCCTCGGCAGCCGTCGTTTAAAGTCACCTGCACATACAGATGAAAAGTCATGAATTTGTACATACAGTAACAATTTTTACTGACTAATTGTAGTACAGTTTTAGCATAGATTGGCACAAGGACAATATCCCAGTGCAGCACAGAAAGCAGATTAGCTCTACATGTCTTCATTTATTGTCAAATGTCATAGCTTTGTACAGTGTGGCGAGTCGTTTCAGCTGTAGAGGGAAGTGCATTAACTTGAGATGAGTAGTGCGTGGGTCTGCTGTGCAACGAGGAACTAAAGACTGTAAATGTAAAGAAATACATCATGACAGCTTCATTCTCCTTTTAGCTTTGTTTTGATCTGGATATGGAACTCAAACTATTTTTGTCTTCTCACTGTTTATCATCTCACTTAAAATATGTTTTTATCATCTTTTGAGTAAGATGGTTTGAGTGGTTTTCTGTCTTGATCTTATCTCTTATCTCATGTACATGTGCAAATATCCACAAGTTGTTTTACCAGTTAACTTTCAATATAAATTCCTCTTACCTGGACTGGCGGTGGGGGAGTCCATGGACCTTGACTCGCTGCTGCCTCCCGCACTCTCTGAGTCACTGCACATCCCGCCCTGGCTCCCCTGACTGCTGGAAGCCCAGGCTCTTAGCGTGGCCTGGCTTCTGAGCGCTGCAAGAAAACACACAGACCACAGGTCACACACAAGCAGAATAACAAGGAAATACAGCTCAATGACAGCTTCCCGTTAAATGATATTCTTAGTGTCAGTTTCAGTTATTTTAAGAGGGAAGTGGTTACTAAGATATTCTAGACTTATGACAAGCAAGCAGCACACAACTGTTATGATTTTAGTCCTGAGAACATTTCCATGACTCAGAACGCAGGGCCAGTCCCTGAAAGGATCACATATAAAGATCCATGCAAGCTTGCAGGTTTGAGTCCAACCCCGAGTAACAATTATTTTGGGTTTAGGGATCACTCAGTTTCTAAAATGCTTTATATTCATGCTAGAAAAAAGCATTACCTGAGGTTTACTTCAACATGTTCTGTTAAAATGTGCTAGTTTTATCCTAAACTGACAGACTTAACACCTAAATGTGTCATAATGTGCCTTGTACTGCAAAAGTAAGTATCACATGGGATGTTCTCTGAAGTCTGCTGGCAGTCATAGCACTTCTAAACACAAAGGCCGTCTTTGTTTGGCTTGTGATCATCCCTTGTGTTCACATTAACAACTGAATGAGCACCTTGTATGTCCGTGCTGCTGTTAGACCTCCGTTCGCCTATCTTTGCAGGCCGGTGGAGGAGAATGTCCATCTCGTCTCCGCTCAGCACGTCACCGGAGGTGATGGATGCCTGCGACAGGTTGCCATGGGAAGAATGAGTGCTTCCCACTGACCTTTTGTTGAACACAAACCTGGGGAAATAAACAAGTCGGCATTTGAGGTCACGAGTGATTACTTCACCAGTAAGACAGATTTCTATTGTCCCAAAGCTCAGTGTTATTGTATTACACAGTGTGTATCTGTGGGGATTAGAAAAGATTGGTGATCAACACCAGTAACTAAATTATAACTTCTCCAGGCACTGAGATTTTTGGCTTTCATTTTCTGGCATGTAATCTGTTTTGCCAACACCCACCACCAGTGTTATGAGCAAACAAGCCCGACACATTTCAATCTGATATGCCAACTTCTGACAGCTGTGTTATTGAGAGTATTTCAGTGCATTATATTACGTCTTTATAACACACCTGTGGGATTTCAGCAGTATTTAGCTTGCCAATTCATTCCAAAGGACATGTGTTTCTGTCTATTACAGCCTAACTAAAGCTGCTCTGTGGACCCCCGGAGGTTTTTATAATTCTGTAATTGCTAACAGATGTTGATAAAAGTCATGCAGTCAAAAAGACTCTGTTTTATTTGTTCTGAGTAACTTCAAAGAACTTCCAGACATGGAAGCTGCACTATAGGCAGGTAATCATACTGAAAGAGAAGATCGGGAACAGAAACTGAAAAAAGCCCAGCTGGCAAACCACTGCAACATGTAATGTCATGTTAAACACGTCAGTGGCTTCACAATAATGGAAGCACAAACTTGACTTAAGCACTAAATTTACATTAAAGCCACAAAGGCATGTGTCAATCAATGTCAACACTTCTGATTTACACTCTACTATACCTAATAGAGCTACAATAACATCATTAATCTAACTGCTTGCTCGCTACTAGGAAAGTGAAGGTTTGCTTATTTTCTTTGCAGTAATGAGTGTGTGTGTGCGTGGGAAGCTGGTTCTGACACTGCTTTAACAATTTAGGCAGAGTCTTAGGGACAGCTCTAACCCAGAGCCAAACTCTCACGCTCACAATCTCCCCTGCTGCATTCAGCCTGCGCCACAGATATTTCCTGAGGAAGGGCAACAAATTCAACACGCATTCTGTCTCTCCTCGATTCTCTCTCTCTCTGCTTCCTCCAACTCTGACTCAGTGTTACCTTTGCTGAAAGAAGAACTTGGCTATGAACAGCTTCTAAATGAGCAGGAGTCACTTGGAGAGATTTTGAAACACTCGCCTCTAAAACTGAAGTTTAGTCCAAAATAACTTTTCATCCTAAAACTATGACCTCAGCTGGACTCATTTAACAATGTCTCATGATATGGCCACATGTGCAACAATGTGCCCTCTGATGACGGCATTTAAACTACAATAAACCTTAATGAAGGTTGTTTTTTTTATTTCAAATCTTAGTGTGCATCCGCAGTTCTTGGTACCTGGTATTATCAGAGGAGATGGAGTCTAAGTGCACACGCTCTCTGGGCAGATTTTTGGGCAGGTTCCGGACAAACTCGGCGTAACATTCACCCGGTTCGTACAGCTTGGCGCTCTCAGTCAGGGCCTGGTAGTGGGCAGGGAGCGACACAATCTGCTGCTGCTGCATCTGAAACCAGTTCACTGTCACCTGAGGAATGACAGGAGGTTGAATGAGTGAGTGACTCACTGACAGTATGAATGAAAGAATAAGTGATTGTAAATAGATAAAAAGACATAAAAAGAAATACAAGCAGACAAACATGCTTACATGCACTAAAGATTCTATTCTATCCATCCAATATATGCAAAATAACTATTTAAATCAGAGAAATATACAAACACTGGGTAAATAAACAAGATTGAGAGCCTGACCAAGAATCCAGGACAGCAATCTGTAATATGGTAAGCAATCTGTCAAGTTCTAAAAGTATTTCTGAAGTCTGTTTTTAATACTCAGTTTGGCAGACACAATTAGATTGAGTTTAGACAAGAAGCACAACACGGGGTACAAGTATTTCGTGAATTCAAATTCATTTGAGAAGACTTTAAATTACCAATGGAAGGAAAAACAGCATTTGTGCTTCTTAACTGACTCTAATCGTAAATATAGAGCAGCTTTATATTATGTTAACAAACCATTTAAAACATAAATGTAGTATTGCTGCTAGTGTTTCGTCCTAGTATTAAAATATCGTTCAGTGAAAATTAAGTTAATACTCATGTTTTAATTTTTGGTTGTGGGGCTACTAAAGCCCCGTTTCCACTGAGCAGTACAGCACGGTTCAGTTCAGTTCAGCTTCACTTTCTTTCTGTTTCCACTGTGAAAAGTTGTGGATGGTACCAATGGAACCGTTCTGTACCGTCCCCATTTTTGGTCACCCCTCTGTTGGGGTACCTAGCACACAGATCTGGTACTAAAAGGTGGAGCTGTGTACACTGCAGTCAGTTGATTGGTCAATAGCAGATGGTCACTCTGCTCAGGGCTGAGCTGTGGCTGGTTTTGAGGTCACCCTTCATACCTTAGAGAGTTTTACATACAGTAAGCTGTAACTATAAAATGAAAGGATGTTTTGCTGCCTCCTGCAGCAGCTGTAGTCTGGAATGTTTACTTGTTATATTGACTCAATGTATGAGTTGACGATGAGACTGTCCACTTACAGCTTTGAGTGTGAGGTCACACTGAAAGACCATCTCTCTGATTTGTGTGAGGATGGTGCTCTTGGCGTTGGCCAGATCCATTCTCCTGACGCCTGCGTCAGCCATACAGCTCTGGTACTGGTCCTGGGCCTCCTCCGCCTGACCACAACAATGGACACAGAGAACAGTGTGAGGATGTGGAAAAAATGCTGCATTTTTAAGTACAGTGAGCATGCAGGAATTCAACTGCAATGCACGGCTGCAAGGACCAATTTTGACAGCTAATTATTCCCCCTATCTTCTCGCCTTCATACCTTCTGCAAAGCCTCCTCCTCTAGCTTCCTCTTCTTCTCCAGCTGTTTGTTACCAGCATTAGACTGCTCCTCCTGGGAGCGGTTGGTGGATGAGTGGGCTTTCTGGTACTCCTCTTTCCTCTGGGCCTTCAGCACTCGTGCCTTACGCAAGGTTGCATCTGCCTCTTGCTGCCAAAACCACACAAATCAACCACGTAAACCCATGTGACACTGGTGTGCAACAGTTGGCATATATTATCATCAGGCATGCCTTTGTGTTTGATTAACTTTGCATGTGAAATGACAGTAAAATTTGTGAAGAGCCAGGGTATTGAGAAATGTAAAATTATGAAACAAACACTGCAGAGAGAGCAAAACAGACTTTCAATTCTCATTACCATCCAAAAGGCATATTCTTACATATCACTAACAATGCTTATTTAAAACTGATTTTGTACTTTTGCCGAATTGTTTTCCGTTTATTTATCTATACTGACTTTTAAGCATCTGACAATTTCCTGGCTGGCTGACCACACTGTAACATTTAATGTGGAATGCTGCTTTGTCTGCAATGCAGTGAGAAACACAGGTCGCAATGCTATCAAGCTAACAGTGTGTAACCTTATAGTGTGTATGAAAAAAAGGGACTCATTACGTACCATTTTCTTTTGCTCCCTCTGCCACTGCTCCTTGATGTCTTTCCTCAACTTGTCAAGTTCATTTTTACGGGCCAGAAGAGGCTGAGAGGAGATGGAAGGTCAACAATTACACTGAGGTACACAATTTCAAAAGGCGTTTTTCTGAATATTCTCAAAAGCTTCACACTAAAGATTAGGACTTTAAATTTATCAGTGGAGCTTGTTTCCTGATCAGCAAGTGCTGTCACAGAATATTGCTGTTGTTGACTGGAGGATCACAAGAAGGCTTTCTGTCTTGAACTGCTATAAGATCTGGGAGTAAGTAAAATTTTTTATGGACATGACAAGACCCAAAAAGGCACAGAAATAGTGCTTTAACAAGAAATACACAAATAAAGGTAAACAAAATTAACAAATTACTGAATTGAACACGGCTTCTTGGTGTTCTAAAATTGTGCCCTGTAATTTAAAGGTATACTACGCAGGATTTTCCTGAGAATTAACACATAGACTCATACAAATGTAATCCCTCTGATATTGTATTTTTACTTTTACCGACGAGCACTGAAGGAGAAGATGAGGATGAAGAGTGACGCGGAGATAGATTGTTTTCCATTGGAAAGATAGGTGCAGTTAGCTTAGTAAGCATTGCACTTCCATGTGATGTTAATTGTACAGTAGCTTGCAGCGTAGGGAGGAGCGGCCAAGTTTAAATGTTGCGTTTACAAACAGTAACCCACTATTCCTGCATAGTATACCTTTAAGGGCGTTAAATTTTGCACAGGAGGCACAGTCTTTTTTTGAGTGAATGTCACCAGAGGTCTTTAATTTCTGAGTTCTCTTTCTGTGCCTAAGAAAAAAATCATGCCTCTGCTCCATGAGACAGCCACTGCCTGTGAAATGCTGAAATGAATCCAACAACAGAAGGTCTGAGGTACGCCCAACTGTTTTGAAGCTGGATAAGGTAACAGACTCGAGTGCTCTGTCTGAGCTAAAGTACACTTCTTGTCAATCTTACCTGCATGAATTTATTGGTTTGAAGAGCCATTGCGGTTTGAATAAGCAGCTGTTTGTATTCAATGTCGTTCTTGAATGTGGAAACGTAGATGTCACTGAATGGCATGTAGTCCTTGGGTAAATGAAGAGAAGAAATTGACATCAGAAAAACAATTTTACATTAATACTTACTTTAATAAGGTAACATGAGGTAATAAGTATACTAACTGCACATTATAAATAAATAAATACTCAGTTACCTGTTGACTGGCCAGTGTCTTTGCAGACTCGGCCATTTTGGCATAGCTTTTGGCATACTCAATATCTGAAAGAGAAAAGTTGTACAAAAGGCAGGGGAATTATTTCAAGTAATGTGCAGTGTATTTAATCTAACTGCAGCTTCAGGTGATACAGAAATTTATTCTGGTCATTGCATTACACTAATAATATATACTATCATATATCTTACAGTGAGTGAAAGTAAGAGCACTGAGTAGGTATCACTATACATGGAACAAACAGTAAGGCAAAGAGGCAAATTGCTCTTGCCCAGACTGCAATATAAACACACATTCTCAATAGAGATCAGCAGGAGCTGTGGGATCCCAGTTAAGGTGTAGCCCTCTAAAGGCTTGTTATTTGGCAGCTGAAGCATAAGCATCCATGAGCCCCTCTTACAAATAGATTCTGCAAAACTGCTGAAAACGAAGTTGAACATTACGCCTGCTTTGCTTTTTTACACTGAACCAAACAATGCTGGCATAACGCTGCCCCAGTGCGTTATTTTACATAGAATGTCAGCATTCAGGAAGCAAAATAGGTGTGATGTGAGATAGAACAGCATCGGTGTCCTGTGTGTGTGTGTGTGTGTGTGTGTATGTAGTCCCCTTGTGCTGGCTGTCCTTTTTACACAGACGTGGATTTGACACTACAGCTACCTCCGCTGCCAGCATAACAACTCTGTCCAACCACTCTGTGTTCATACCTTCATTACAGAACAGCGAGATAAAATAATGACGGAACATTCCTGCCTTGATCAGGCTTTGTAAAAGGAGCTTTAGACTCTATGATGTTGTGAATAATGCATAAATAGTAGCAGCATAGCATATCCACAATTAGACTGATTTCAAAATTCCAGTTGTCTTGCTATAGCCAATTAATATTCTGTAATTAATTATTTCATTATTCCTGAATATTACAGTTTCATGATGTGAAGGAAATCATTGTCTTTGCATTTTAATGAAGTTTGCCATTAGGTATAAAGGAGCTAAGCCCTTATTCCTGACTGACTGAGCAGAATTGCCTTCTGTAAGACCAAGTTAAACCAGGACTAAATGGCTGTAAAGTGCCCACAAACTGTTCTAACACTTCTAAACTCTAACCTTAATTAACAGTCAAAAGGCCTATAATGTCTCAGGGGTCAATTTGAAAAATGTTGCTTCAGTCTTGGGTCAAATACCAATTACAGATAACTCTCTTTGACTTGTTTCCACTGCACTGCAACAAACGATGGGGTGAATCTTTACCACAAAATTCCAATTCAGAAATTATCAATCATCAGATCCTTTCCCATAATATTTAGAATTAAGTACTACTGCAGTAACCCTGTTTTGCAACCCAGTGCACTGTCACTAGTCTAAATGTCTCACCCATAGCCAGTCGTTTCTCCATCCAAGCCAGAAGGTCTTTGATATACTTGGACCAGGCCTTGGCGTAGAGTAGAGCGGACTCCACCCCGCTGTCATTCTTCAGCAGGGTCAAGTCGACTTCTTCCTCCCGTGACAGCAGCACCTCTGGGCCTGCAGAGTCTGCAGAGAGGAGACACAGATATCAAAACAAAGTTAACCGAAACACATGGTATCAAGAAAATTGCAGCGCGTTGGATTGATGTGTCTCAGTTCCACTATCCCAACAGACGTGTGTGGGAGGTGAATAAAAAAAAGAACACATTCAGGTTAAAGTGGTCAGTGTAGGAGGATATGAAAGTGCTGGGAATCTTTTCAAATAGTGCAACAGCGTTGTTTTCTTTTTACTGGTTGCACTGATGCACCTCTCCCAGCCACCCGCCATCTGATTTAACACAAACCCCATGTGTTTCCCATCCCACACGGAACTACTCCTAAACAGGCAAGGAATGTCAGATATGTGGACGGAGAGGGGAAAACGAGCAGCTAGTATGAAAAAAGCAACAGAAATAACAGGGGTGGAAGCAGAGGCTTCGGGCGGGTCTACCTCAGGCATTCAAGAGTCCACAACCTAAATCACTCAGTTAACTCTCAAGCTGTTACTCCGGGCTGCCCTAGGCTACAATGCAACTATTAAAAGCTTTGTTAAGCAGCCATTAATAGCTATTACATTTCAGGACTCATTTATTCTAGTATTTTGCTCAGAGGTAAATAACAGAATGTGAATAACACTTACCCACAAGGTCACTTTTCTCTGAAACATATCCCTCAGGATCCACAGAGAGATTGTCAAAAGACTGTGAAAAAGACAGTTCCGATTATAAGGAGGGAGTAGCAGACATACAATCAAAGTTAGACATCAAACGCAGCAGGGTTTTCAACACCCCAATTAAGTACAGAAAGAAAGTCTCTGAGGTTTTTTTAAATGGAGGCGTTGTAAAATTGCTGCTCTAAGTGCACCCTGTTGAAAACTGTCATGTTTCAAAACAAAAAAATAGCAAGGCCCAAGAGCTGGGAAAAGAAAGATAGTGTCTCACCCTGGTTCTCCTGCTTTGGGGGATCCCCAACCCTGAGCCGCTGTCCACATCTCCCATAAGGAAGTCAGAAACTCTGAGGGGGAAATGTAGATGTATGTCAGAGGTAGAGTTTGACTTGGTCAAAACTGAAATCTATTCAGCAATAAACTGTGAAGTTTGTGGTTTCTCACTGTGAACAAAATGCAGCTCTACAATTCAAAACACAGATATACATAGGACAGAAAGATTAACTACAGATTTACGATTGAAAAATCAGCTAAAGTTAGCCCTGCTTTTCTTGCACAAAAAGTAGTAAAAACCTAGTGGTGTTGAAAGTATACAAACATTGTACTCACACATTGCCGAATGTGAATGCCAAAGTGTCAATGGATGCGTGTATCTCGCCAAATATAGTTTTTGAGTTTTCTGGGTTCACTTCCTTGAAGTTAATGCCTGTGGGGAGAGATAAAATACACAAGAACTTCAGCCAAAGTTGAATTGTATTACACACCAGCTTATGTCAACACAAGGATACAACAAATGTACTAACACAGCTAAGCCTGGGCGATGAGGCCTTAACCTACTGATAAAATAAACACAGGGACAATGACTCAAAATAGAGTCAAAACCAACAAGAATGTGCTATATGCAGATTAAATGAAAGCAGTGTGCCCCATTGCATTGTTTTTGTTTTCTTTTTGCAATCCTAAGTAATAGAGGCCATAGTTAACTGTCTGGCTTTTGTGAGTGACCTGTTAAAATAGCCTCTACAAGGGCCAAAGTTGTTTCAAGTATGTGTTGACATTACCCTCGACGACAGACAAACAGTTAAACTCCTGTGCGGTTACACGGGGTCAAGTTTTAAAGACAATGCTATGAAAACAGCTTAAAACCACAACCATTAGAGCAGAAGCAGTCCAAACACAATGACGTGTTCAATCAGCATCTTCCCACCAAATCAGAATGTCTTCTTCTCAACAGCTTCAAGGATCTTCAGGGATGGATATTCAAGGAATATTCAGAAACAATCCCAAATTTTCCCTCCTTTGTTCCAGTGTGTTATAATCCCATAGGCCATCTTCCACGTCGATCATGCACAGAAAAGGCAATTGATCGTACACATTATTTTGAGATCTACTGACAGCCAGACATCCGCCTATTTTACAACCGTAAGCTTGACAAATCTTCGAGAATGCGTGCACAGAGCTTTCTTTGGCGGCAAACAGTTTACTCAGCAAGAAGACATTTGCAGAAAGCAATCAGGGGAACCAAAAACACAGCGAAATCCGACTAAGCTGAGTACTTCCTGTCTGCCCGCAACAGGAAACACTCGCACAGCTTGAGTTCTGTGACATGTAACACTACACAAAACTGTGACAACACTTACCTTTTCTCTCTGTCACCTAACATCGCTGTATAGCAACTGAGACCAGAAAAAAAATGAAGCTCTAATCAGTTCCAGTTTCCAGTCTGCTTTCTAGCTTTTGTGCTTCCATTTTCTCTTCATGAGAGCAAATTCGATCCATGTCAGTGGTGGCTGGGTAACTGTAAACTTCCAGCGTATGACGAAGCATAGAAGGGTCATGGCATCCTGGGATGGGGAGGAAACCCCA
The DNA here is from genome assembly GCA_019142605.1 of Cephalopholis sonnerati. Classification (NCBI taxonomy): domain Eukaryota; kingdom Metazoa; phylum Chordata; class Actinopteri; order Perciformes; family Serranidae; genus Cephalopholis; species Cephalopholis sonnerati. The sequence continues at coordinate 24,587,885 of JAGQAX010000010.1, read as the reverse complement.
CAATCCAAGGAGACTCTTGAGGACACCAGACGAGGAGAGACGACGAGGTGCAAGCCTCCCTGCCGTGCACCTCTCTCTGGCCCTGAATGCTAGCGTACAACTCTGCGCTGACTTCTTCCTCAGGACATCCTGTGGGTCTCATAACAATGATTCCAGAGCTCTGCCCCCCTTGTCACGATTGAAATATGGAAACTGCATCATTCGAGTACAGGGGCCATTGTTTTCTCACGGCTGAGCCGTTACTGGGACAATTAGCCCCTGAAAAATGTCTTTAGTGACTAAAAAGCATGTGATAATTCTCTGACAATCCTAGCTTGACATAACTTGACTTATCTGGTGTGGTAGGCCATTCAAGAAATAATACAGTGTTACAGATTTTTAGTAAATTAGTAAAAGTGATTAGTAAACTAAAAAAAAACTATGTATTAAAATGCATACAAGAGCGTTCATAACATGCTTTTCTTAGATTAAATAAAACTACGATAGCTTTATCAGCACAGGGACAGAAAAATGACTTTGACACACAAGATTGATTGCAGTAAACAAACACAGTCCGTCAGCTTCAAGCATTTTCCCTAGACATAGGGGGACAGAGACAGGGAAAGAATTTCAATAAGTTGAGGAAGTTGACACTTTTATTGCAGTGCCCTGCAGGTTTTCAGTTGGAGAGAAAAATGAACGCTCTCTCAAAATGTGACCAGGAAAGAGACCTTGTCTGGGTCTGGCTTGAACCAGAGTCTGTGAGAAGATCATATCTTGGATGACACACAAACAGAGAAGACGTATGGGCGATACAACAATAGCTGTCTCTGTCTGACATGAAACATTTCACATCATACAGCTGAGTGGAGCTGATATGTTCTCAGTATTTACAGGTTAATTAAAGTTTGCCTACAGTTTCAGGTGATAAAAAACAATGGTAGAGAACAGTCTGTGGATAAGATCTACATGTAAGTGGCATTTAAAACTGGTTAGGCAACCATGTGTTTGGAGAGGGAGGGAGGAGGATTTCTTTCCAGTAAATTCTGGCAGCTCTCCAAATGCCCCAGGTGTCACAAGCATCAAAGAGCAACATGAGTTGAAGAGACGACACACTCACAAGACACTGAGACGCACAAGGCCTGTTATCATCCGAACCTTTGAGTCCTCATCTCTGATGTCTCAATGATTCATTCCTCTTTCAGCCTCTCCTTTTCGGGCCTCCTCTGGCTCGCTTGGCTGTGTCAATATTGTGTTACCTACTGGCCATTAGGGACAGTCCAGCCAGGGTGTGCAGTGATGTAAGGCACCCCCTTGTGGACAGGCAAATTTCCAAGTTTCCACTTGTCAGCTTGATATGTAAACACTGTATTTACTGCAGGACTTAATGACAGGGCTTTCCTTAATAAATGGGAACACTGGCACACTGCACTGCCTTACTGTGCAGAGGACGCCATCATTCTTTGCTGTTAGGATATTAATGCACATTTTTATGAGATTTAAGCGTACAGTATAATAAATATCTGGGTAATACGCTTTCCTGACAGTGATAAAGTGGTAAAACCTTGAATGAGTTATGTATTTTTTGTATTTAGGGATAAATCGATCCAACTTTTTCTCTCTCACTAAAGATTCAATATCTCAACTCAGGGTATATGAGTGTTCTCTTTTCCCTAAATTTAAGACCTGTGCACCTCACTGCATAGAACTCTATGAAATCCTTTGTATTACCCCTTTTCAACCAAAATTAGCACATGTACGCAGGTTTTTTAGATGCAGGAAAACGTGTACACGGCTCTGCAGTAGACAAGTATGCCTTTCTGCTTATTTTGTTTTGCTTTGTTTTTCGGTGTATCATTTTTTTTTTACCTGTTTCTGATGCACCAGAAACAGGTCAGTTAACAGTAGAAGGCAGCATGGAGGTCAGTGAAAGTGTTGTGATGGTTACCTCTTTTTATATCTGTCAGTCTCGCTCACAAACTCAGGAAATTTGTGGTCGCCCAATGTTGCATTGCGCCAGCAAAGAAACTAAAATTAACACATCCACCTGGGTGTCGCATTTCCATTTTTGCCGATCGGAGCCACTCGGAGCTGGACCCGATAAATACCCATGCCTATTTCATCACAGAAGTGAATGCTTAGTGATATCTTTCCCATTAAATACAAAAGCCAGGTGTTAGTGGGTGTTAGTGGTATTTTGTCCAGAAGGAAAGAGGCTTATGTCAACTCACGTGAGATCATGTATTATTGTGGCACAAAAATACCCCGGCCATAACCAAATGAACGTAACTGATTGTGAAAAAAATAATTTTCTAATGACATTGACACATGTATTTACTGTGGATCGATCACATCATCGCAGCTACCCAATCCACTTAGAAAGGCCAGTATGAGTGCCGATACCCCTGGGTGTGGATCTGCCAGAGCGTACTGACATTATGCTTTCCTTTCAAGTGAGGAAATAGAATATTTGTAGCGTGCATAATCTGGTTGAGATTCATACACATTTTTTAAGGGCGTAAAGATCCAATCATCACTGGAGCCTATGTCATGCAAGAGAGACAATAAAAACTGATAGAACAGCCAATGTTGTCATGTTGTCATTTAAGGCGTGTTGACTGATTCATGACACCAATTCATGCATTAAGTTACATGCAAGAAACTATTCCTACTTCAAAGCTGCCCGTAGCTGCCGCCAGTAGCCTTTGAGCCGAAGAGTGGCTTTAATTATTTTTCTGAGTCTATAGCTAGCTAACTGTTAACTAGTAAAGATGAAACAGCAGCAAAACATCCTTTCATTTTATAGTTATATTTGACTAATGTATGTAAACGTGCCACCATAGGAACACTGGTTACATAACTTCTATACGGCTGCAACAAATAGCACTACACCTCTACCGATGCCTGTGTATTGGATTGCTGCAACACTGTTGGTATTATCAGTAGGGAATTTTAAGTGCTTTAGAAAAAAACATGCTCTACAAATGTGTATAAATCATATTAACAGTTATTGGTGATGGGTCACTGTCTGTGCTGTCATTAGGCTAGTCTCAACAATACTGATAATGCCTTTTAGCTGATCTAACACTGGATCTCTTTTGTTTCCTTTTTGCATTCTAGGCATTGTCAAAGCACTACTCAAAGGACTACAGATGCAGACATGCATTCTTGAGCATTCTTGAGGAGTAGGTCACAGCTCAGATATTAAGATAGGGCAGGTGAGCCGCCAGACAACCGCACACCTCACAAAACAGGGAAAAGAATGAGGACACGTGGATGTGCTTGACCGACAAGCAACCTGCCAAGGGGCCTCCGCAGTCGCTGAAATATGGAATGCAAATTACAGCTATGTAGTCTCTGCTGTAGAGATTCTTGTGTGCAAGCGAAGTGAAGAAATACCCTTGCAGCGGATCACATTTCTAGCAGACTGAACTTGTGAGTTGAGATTCCTTTTGTTTGTATTCATTCCAAAGAAGGGAAACAGATCTGTTGCTGAAGGAGTAATAACTTCTCATACTGTGACCTTTTAGAAACAAATCTCCACGCCAACTCTAACCTAGAACAGAGTAATAAAATATTACCGCAAGGTATTTCCCACACTAGTCTTGAAGAGTGACGTGGACCCTTAGCTTAAACCAGTAATGCAACAATGAGATTCCATGCCAAGATAGCTGAGCATCATGTGGGTGCCTGTGTGTTTTTACCTGCATGTCTGTGTGCGTCCATGCATGCTAGTGAGTAATTACTCACCTTTGACCTTGGCAATGACCGTGCCAGCCGCTCCCAGGATGTCCACTGAGTTGAGGGTCTGATGTTTGCCGATGACAGGCCTTGAGAACGCGGAGTAACTCTGTCAAACGTTCCTGCACCACCTTCTGAAGACCTTCTGGATTCTCTGGAAAAGAGGATGCACAAGTACGTCAGCCAGGTTAGGTCATGTAAGTATCAAGACCTTGACAAGACGGACAAAAGCTTAATTAAATCTGAAACCCAAACTGCCATGCACAGCTTGCAATCACACATTTTCATCTATTAGTCAAAGCCACCACCATTACACTACACTTTGAGTCACAGGTCAAATCAATTCTTGGCATTCCTTTGCGCTTAGCCACATGTGTTACTTGACAAATACTTGTTGATCTAAAACTACGAAACTCTGCTGTCGTCCTTGTCTGATCCAGACAATTCCTTCAGGGCAAGTAATACAGTACATGTTCCATTATGTTTCTGTGTTCGCGGTTGTGGATTCAGATGAAAAGTGTGAAGACGGCTGAGGTTGAGAGACAGTGACTAACTCAGTTGTTGCAGCATAGAGCAAGTGTGATGAAACTTCTTCTCTGCTTCCTCCAGGCAGAGTGACACCACATACAACGGAAAAGGCATGTGTCTATGTAAACAGGTCACGGTTTTCACATTCTCACACAGGTAGAGTTGATGAATACAGAGATGACGTGCTTTTTGTGCAACTGTGATCGCAAGTAAGGCAAAGTCAAACTTGCGCTTCAGAGAAATGCCCCAGTTATCAGAAAAGCCACACATTTAATCTGTCAGTCAGTTAAGACTGACAGCTAAGTGCCATATTTTTTATTAGACTTTTTACTGCTAAACCACTGAATGAATACAACTGTGGTGCAGAGCCTGAGTTTATGTACCATACAATATGTAAAATGCCATCCAATAAAAGGGCACTCTCACTAAATAGGGATACAGAAATTACATTTTCGAGGTGACTGAAGTGGTGCACATGGTAGCTATTACACAAGCATATTTTTTCATGCCGCAATCAGAAGACAGTGTGAGCAGCAAAAAAAGTTGAGGAGGATCGTGCATATCTCTCCATTACCGATGAGGTTGCAGATAATGACACTTGAGGAGGAACAGAATATACAAAATGCTATTAAATTTCACCCATCCCTTTATTTTGCCAACCTTATCACATTCTATCAGTCACTCTGCTATGATGGGCATGCTTTTCCTGTAGAAGTACGCAAAACAGTGAAGGGTTAGAACACCATTGCCCTTTATTTATGTATTTTAAAGAATGCTCTTCTTCACAACTGTATAGGTTCTCTACATTGATTATTTCAGAGCAACACGACAGAACTTTTAATATTAGTGCAACGGTGCATTTTACATACAGTTAAGCTCTTTGGATAAAATAAAAGCCAAAAAGGAAAGCCGTAACAGACGAATCTTGTCCAAACAACACGAGAGGAAGATAGTCAGTCTGTCTCCCACTCTGATGCAAGCTAATCAGCAGAGCCTCTGCAAGTTGGCACCAGACAATAGGTGAGTTCATGTCTAACCCGCTGCTTTAGAAGAAGCAGGGACACCGTCTGGAAACAGAAAAGTCATCTGTTTTTCATCAAGGCCACCCCACCAGGCAGTAGCATGAGATGAGAGACTGAATTTATTGGAACGTTAAAAGGAATTACAGAGGCGAGAAAATGAGAGCCTCTGTGTGTGTGTGAGTGTGTGTGTGTGTGTCTAAGTGTTACCTATTTGACTCCTCTCTTATTCAAAAACATGTTCACATTAATTTAATTGGCTGGTGTAGAACATGGTAGAAGAGAGATAATCAGCTACCGAGACATAAGCCCATCTGTGACACTATTTCACCAGACACAAGGAGAAATAGAAATTAATGAAGACACGAGGCAAGAAAAGATTTTGATTATGAATTAGTAGGGATCATAATACAAAGAAGACTTAAAGATGCTTGCCAAATATACACGAAATTAAAGGACACGAGAAACACACCAGGGTCCATCTTGCTGATTAGAAGCTTAACAATCCCTGTCACTAGCCTCCAATCCAACCCCCAAGGATTAGAGAAGAAGTGTTGTGTAGAGTGGAGTGGGGGGGGACTCACCTGCTCACCTGCCCCAGGGCGAGAGGTCCCTGAACCTGCAACACACACTTTAAGGCACCCCTCCCTACTGAGGATGACAATGGGCCTTCATTAAGCACCCTCCCCTTACTTTTAACCTTCCCTCTCAGTTGTGGTCATCAGGGTACTTTTGGTTAGCTCAGTGGCGTTTGAAGATTCCTTATCAAAAAAGATGACCACTTGACCATTAGCATATGACAGCCAGCCCTAATGAGGTCCACACCTGTGAGTTTTCAGTTAGCATGACAGAAGTGTAGCATGGCTAAAGGTGCTGCTCTCAAATCACAGCAGTAATGTTGGTTAGGATCACCCATTTCCCTGTCCTCTGTAAAGGATTTAATTAGGCTTATCTGTTCTTCAGAGAGGCGAAGGGGAAACAAATTGGGAGGAAATAACAATAGCTGTGATGTTGTGGCAACAAAGGCAGAGGGATGTCCTGAACCAATCTGCTGGATTGGAACTGAAGCCAATCAGGGCATGTTTTTTTTCATGGATTTGTATTGGCTGTATTTTTTTGTTTACTGTCACCCACTGCCAGCTGTCAAAAATGCTCCACTGTGCAGAGTCAAAACGGTGTAATGGAGTGGCACAAACAAACAAATAGCAGCCAGCAATTTCAATTAAGGATATTCACGCTGACAGCCAGCTTCAGCGAACAAAGACCATGTCCATACTAATGAGAGCACAGCTACTCTGGGGGTTTAAAAACATTACCTATCATGCATGAATACCAGCAGCATCACGCACAACTACTCAAACTTCAACTTCCTCAACTGGGGGAGAGAGAATGTCCAACTCCTGTATATTTCCTGAAGACTGTGTTTCTTGTAGAGCTGTCAAACATATTATAGTCAGACTTATCTCCAAAGTGCAGTGTCAGCGCTAGAGAAAGGCCTGGAAGCACAAATTATCATTCTGGTACAGGGGGGAAAAAAGCTCTGGTTTGTTTGTATTTCTTTTAACCAATCACAATCATGTTGGGCAGGACAAGGGCCGGGATGTACTGGCAATGCCCTTGCAACTGTGTGATTCAACTTTTACAGACAAAAAGACAAACATAAATTGATAATCAGTGCCCTAGAGGTGAAGCCTGATTATACTTAAGCTCTGGAGGAGCCACGGATGATTTGCTAGCTGTATGCAGCCCTTACAGAACACTATTACGACAATATCACAGAAGCTCGTGGGAAAAGATGTGGCAAATCAACTCCACTGTGTCAGAGACTGAATCAACATTGGGCATGAGAGTCCTGCAAGACGGACTCTGGGCTTTTCTGCAGTATGTTCACAAGTTGTTTGATTCATTGTAGAACTTAACAGCAAAAATCAAAACATGCATGCCTTAATGCACAATTCAAATCTTCATCAATGCCTGCCATTTTTGGCATGTAGGTTGGGTTTGGTAAAGCTGGCCTAAACAACCAGCCAACGTCCGGCTTGCAGCCACAGTCTACATCCAGTGAGTCAGAGTAAACATATTCAAAATGCTTTCCTAGTTCTAGCTCCAACATGGGCCTACTTGGGCTAATCACGGACTTTGCTGCTGCTATACGAAGGAAAATAAGAAGACCGTGACTATAGTTTTTAGTTAAATCATTTGTTTTATTTGAAAGTAAGGAAAAACTGATTTTCTGATGGTTCAAATGTAGATGACTTTTCGTCAAGTACGAGTGTGCACATAGCTTAACCTCCACAGTTCGTGTGCAATTAGGCTACTTAGATCACTGTTAAGTCTTCACCCTAAAAAAGCAGATTAAAAAATTCAAACAAAAGGATTGTATTTAACAATCAGACATGGGAATAAAGTTATCAAAACAAGGTCAAATTTTGTGTGACAGCTCATACTGATCACCACCATTGTTGCCCCTTGAATTGTGTGAGAGGATCTGTGCTCACTGCAGCGTGAGACAGCTGAGAGAAAGCTGGTTAAAATCAGTGGTGAGTGGTTTTGTCACAACAATGGCATCAGAAAGCACACTGGAAATTTGCAGCCAATTGTGGAGGCCATGCCATTGTTTTGGTAGAGATAACAGCACTGAGGCATAGAGATGGGCCATATTGTTTAAAGGAGGACCCCCTGCCAAAGCCAACGCAGCTCAAGGCTGCCTTGTCTTTCTTTACAGTGGTGGGATGAGCTGGTGTCCCAGCCACGCTTCACGCTCAGTCTGCTTCATTTATTCTCCACAAGACCACCCTCTCCTTTAGGAAAATAAAGTCACAGTAAAAAGTAGTTCCAGTATTAGGAAAGTTGGAGACTGCTACCTAATAATATGCCGTAATACAACTGTAGGAATGACAAAAATTATGCATATATCTCTTAACCCTGAGATTACACCGAAAACTGGCCAGTAGTCTGAAACTCAAAGATATTCAGTTAACTACAATGTAAGGTGGGAAAAGCAGCAAATGCTCAGATTTGAGACAACTGAACCGTCAAATATTTGGCATTTTTGATTGAAAAATTATTTAAACAATTAATTAACTACTTCTTTTCTTTTGATCACTGATTGACTCAGCTCTATAATAGTTTTGTACCTGGGATGTTGCAGAGATATGCATTACATGTACCTGACAATCATACTTGAGATGCCTCCAGTCTAGTCTTTGCTGTTACACAACTTCTGACAGCTGAGTGTTGAAAATACAATTATAGTAAGTAGGTTGAGCTCGAACAGTACAGAACATTTTGTTATTCAATCTGGAGTAAAAAGTCACCCTGTCTGGCAGCTTCAAGGGTTTTATTTTTACTTTACTTATCATTTAGCAAAGTCAGTGTTCCATGGTGTGACTACACCAAGACTTTGCCACTAGACATCTCCAACATCTCTAGTCTAGTTTGCAATGCAACATGCATACTATGACCAAAATATTAAATGTGTGCTATGCAGGACTGTTGGTTAGTTTGTAAACAAGCTTGCCAGCAAAAGTGAAAGCTAACCCCAGATTCACTCTCGTTTGGCTCTTTTTGGCACTGTCTTTTGGATTCCTGTTGCTTACAGTCTAGCACCTGTTTGCTACCTTTTTATGAAGCCTCAACTTCACCTGAGCGCCGTCAGGGTACATACCAATAGGCGTCCCAAGCAAAGAAATTAAGAAGAAAATTAGAAAATACAGACAGAGGGTAGGGTCTGCAGTGTTTACCACACATTCAATTATTAGTGGAGGCAGATCGCCACAGATTTTCTGTTCGGAAAGTTAGGTGCGCTGGTGGAATATATATACCATATACATTTTTCAAGGAAAATCCCGCATAGTTTATTTTAAAGTTTGAAACATCTCTGCCTCTGAGGTGCTTTACTTTATAAGAAGTGCTGCTCAGTTTGCAAACTGATTGAAATTAAAAAACAAAAATAAAGTAACAAAATTCACTATACAGTCATCTGCAAACAAAACAAAAAAGAAGTTTATCTACATGTCCGCACGTGTTTTTAAGTCTTACTCCAAAAGTAAACTGTAAAATCAAGTATAAACAGATGAGGAATACACCCTGGAGACTTGAAAGGTGGCTGTAAAAGTTTGAAGCTTCAAGTCATGTCAGTAACAAATGACTCAACTAGTGACCAGTTTCACCCGAAAAGAGGGATATAAACGTCAACAGAAACTCCTCAAACCACTCATCCAGAATAATCCACTTCTCTGCTGTTGATCTAAGTACTGAGTGATGTGCAAACAGTAGAATATTGCTAAATACTCATAAGACATATTGTGTTTGAACTACTACTTTCAAGCAGGTTTAAGTGGTGACTCAACTTTAACACAACCCTGTACCTCAAACATTTGCCTTTTAAATTAATGTCTCCCCCTTATATTGTTGTGTGTGGGGGGGTCCCATTGTGTCTAACAAAGCTCATTGTGAGCCTGGTGCAGAGAATGACCAATCTAATCCAAATCTTCAGGTGGCCTGACAGAGGTTACAGCCTCTGCTCCCCCCACTGATAACAACAGGCAATCAACTGGCCTGTCTGGACACGCGATCTGCTCGACATGAAACAAGCCTCGGCAGTTCTGGTGACACAGTGCTGCTTGGGAAAAAGCCGCAGGGCTTTACTGAAAGACCAAGGAGGCCACATTTCTCCATCAGCATCCCTCCTCCTCCTCTCTGGAAGGAGGGTGACGGATTTACACCCACAGCAGAGGATTTTCAGGTTTTCTTATAGATGTGTATCCTTCTAACTCATTCCAGGATGGTGACGCATTGCTCTCTGTGGTGACTCAGTCATCACCCCGAATGCTCCCCTACAGACGGAAATGGCCACATTTCGTCCATCTCACAGAGACACTTGGACTAAATACTCGGATTATCCACAAGTCTCACCAATCACAAACCACAAGGGCAAAAAACATTAAACACTCACTGTAACAGACTCCGCTTGCATTGTTGAGCTGCCTGCAACTTGATCTGCGACAGGTGGAATTGTTTGGTCAGGAAACCATCTCCAAATGCTAATACCCCCCCACCCCCACCCTCCATCCAAACAAACGCAGCATTGCTGGGTGCCGCTCTGTCTTTCCCATGCCTTGTTTGGAGACAGAGCGGGCCCCAGACATCACACAGACAGTAAACAGCAGGCACTCCATAAACAGCTACCTGCTCTCAGCCTATTAGTGTACTACACTCTGTGAGGTCTGGGCGTCACAGCCGGGCTAATTCTTTAACACTTCATTACAAGTTTGGGGGGCTTTACGGCAGGTGCATGACAAGAATGCATTCTTGAATCAACACATTCTATCACAGGGTAACAGGTACAAAGGGATGTGAGGCAAACAAGATAAGGAGGACGAGAAATAAAAGTTTGTGCACATTAACCACTGCTTAAAGATCCCAGTCCAAATGCACAGAGTTTTAGACCACTAAGACAGTAACTAATCTACTTTGAAGTTTAATTTTACTGTTATTAAGGCTGCAACTAGTGATTGCTTTTATTATGATGAACCTCTCAATAATTTTCACCACTAATCAATTTGTCTATAAAATGCTGCAGTGACATTCAACTTGTTTCTTTTGTCCGACTGCTGCCGTGGTAATCAACGTCAAAATCAGTATTTAAATGCTCTGTTTTTTATTATGTGTATAAATATACATGAACCCCCAAATTGCATCAATGCATCAACATTAATTATTTTTAGTTATTCTTAAACTTAACGATGGCTCTGTGACTCCGACTTTTCCCACCAGCAGCCCGGCCCCACTAAGTTGGACCACACATGAAGGGGTTACAGATATGCTAGCAAGATACTGAAAACATCAAGCGTCTGGAGTAGTTTAAAATTTTCTGAAGACAACCCCCAAAAAGTGCCAGATATGCCAAAGAAAACGAGCATAGCACAAATCTACAACAAATTTGACAAATCATCTGAAAACTTTTAGTAACAGCTTCACTGTCATACAAAGTATTTTTTTGCCAGCAAAAACCTGCATGCAAGAAAAGGAGCTACTTGTTTTGTTGTTTACGAGCATCAACTGATGTCCTTGTCCCTCATTCCTGACTGAGTGATGTCACTTCCTACAGCAGTGGTTCTCAAATGGTGTGCCATCATGCTAATCCAGTTGTGCCCTGTGATTTTGTGATTACCACTCATTGTTATTGCAATAAAACTTATGAATGAATTTTTAATTGACTGTATCAGTCTGTTGTATGCACCCATTGTCTTAATAAAGAGGCAAACTTTAGCTAAAAAATGTAATTTAATTTAATTTAGAAAAACCTTCACAAGGAACCTATTTGTCGCTGTTTGTGCATGGGAGTTATAAGTGTGTGACACATCAAAAGCCCTGATTGGCAGCCAGTGTGAGGGATGATGACATTTAAAAGGAGACAGCAGTGAGTGGGACAATGGATTGTTTTTTTGTATGGAGAAAATTACAACAAAACACCAGCAAAAACGACCTGCCACCAAACGAAAAGAGAATAAAAATGTCAGTAGACAGTAACACAAAAGCTACCTGTCTTATTTTTTTCTTTTTATTGTCATATGTCGTGATTAGAATGATACCGCGTTATAGGAGCTATTGTGCACAGATATAAACACAGGTGTGCCTTGAGATTTTGGCTTCCCCGTTGGTGTGCCTTGGGCCCAAAAAGTTTGAAAACCACTTTACTACAGTTTTAAATTTACTGTACTACAATATGGGAATGTGTGTTGGAGACTACTGTATTGGGCAACAGAAATTAGTCATTCTTTCAAATGTATGACACAAGGCATGTAAGAATTTGTTGGGGCAGGCATAATTATGTGTTTGTTGTGTCTCTCAGCTCAAAGCTGAGCAAGCATAATGTTAGCTGTTTTTGGTATTCTACAAAAAACAAATCTGACTCAGCCCCCTCTCTGCTCGGGCCTGATCCCCAGCTGTAAATTTCAGCACGTAGCTGCCCAATCGCCAGCAGTGACGTCCCCCTGCTAGCAGCAGCTCTAGTGGCCAATCCACCCCTGGCCATGACCAATCTCCTACATAAACATCCAGAGCCCATAACCATAAATCCCACCCCAGGAAACACACCCCAACCACAAGCTTGCACAAAAACATCCCTCAGCATCACAGGGGAAAGTTACTGCCCAACAAATCTCTTCTTTCTTTCTCCTAAGAGCAGCAGGCCATTAAACTATTATGTGCTAGAATTTGGCTTTTCTCTCAATTGAAGGCACCACCCGCAAGTGGCCACTTTAGCTGGCACAGGGGCACTTGTGTGAGAAGGGGAGATATTTGTTGCTGGATGTGTTTTTTAGAGAGTGGAGGTGGCTTTTATAGCCAGTAAACAGGGTTTTAAATTGGTTACATTTTGAAAATTGGCCTCATTCTTCAAGAACAGGATAGATGGATAATGCCAGCATTTACTCTGGTAAGTCTACTAAAGGCCGTGCAGTTTATCATTTTCTATTGACCCTGTTATCATGTTACTGCAATCCTATTTTTTGAGCAGAGAAAAACAAGTCCATGAATAAACAACTGTGTTACAATCGGTAGGAAGGTAAACAAGTGCCTCTAAGATACAACCACTTAAACATTTTATCATATACTGCTCTAAAAAAAGAGCCGGCCCTTGTGACAACAACCACACAGATACAGACTGGGACTGTGAAACACAGAACAATGCAGTTAAACTGGGGAACAGCCAGGTCTTATCGTGTCATGATGACACCGACAGTCGAAAAAAGCCACAGTTGTCATAGCGAAACAAGGACTTGTGAGTCAGCTAGACATGTTCCTCCTCATTTTAAGACATTTAATACCCCTTCTTCTCACATAGCACCACACTGTATGCAGAACATGTTCTGTTTATCCCTGGTAAATAAGCTTTCAACCTCATGTTCCGCAACTATGCCGAGTTGTTTGTTCAACCCTGAAGTAGAACTGTAAAAGAGCTGGTGTGAAACACTTTTGTTTCTCTTTTCCACCTGAGGCTAAAAGGCTAAAATAAGCAAAGCAACATTCAAGGAAACAGAATTTCAGACAGCGTCCTGCTGGCTATCTGTTGTTGTACAAAAAGCCATTTCAAGTTAAAACCTCATCCTGCTCAACCCTGTTGGCCTGTACACTATCCATAACTTCCACCACATATTTCTCAACACACATTCCTAAACTTTTTTGGCTTGATAATAAAGACCACATTTTGTTTTGTTCCAGCATATTTGAGAGAACCGTACACTTGTTCTGTTCCTGTGTGGTCACAAAAGTAAAAGCAAAACAAGGATGTACAAGTATTAAGAAACAGAGCTTGTGCAACAGTAGTGTTTTGTAAAATGACTCTTCGTAGTTGACATATATGCTCACAGAAGTATACTGGCATGTTTACTCTATTACAAGGTCTGCAAGTGCTCCCTTGAGATATTTCCCTTAGATTCCTTAAAAACAGGGATCAAATTTCCACCTTTCTGAGCCTGGAATTTTTTTCTTGACACAACCTTGACTTTATTTCTCCTGGTGAGTTGCAATTATGTCCACAAATCTAAGCTGAATTATTTTTAGGGAGAGTTTTCAGAGTCAATCTGCCTCACACCTACCATTAGTCTATTGAAGGCATTATAGCTACAAGTGAACATTTGTTCTAAAGGAATGCAGAGTATGCAGGAGAGTGGGGGGATGGGAGGGGGACAGCAGCTCGGCTGTGTGTGGAGGACTCCTTTTTCATCCTGATTAAAACCATTAACCGAGCAGTCTTCTGCGAGGCAATGCAGACTCAGAATGCAGAAAATATCATGACATTTACATTGCATTACTCTTGTAATATATTGGCCCAGGAAATGCTGTACAATTACTAGTCAAGTGTTATTACTATTAAATGCTTGTAATGTTGACATCAGGGGAATTTAGGCCACATTCTGTGTGCTGAGGTTATTTCAACATTAGAAAAAGTGCCTCACTGTTAACGCTAATCACACACTGATACCACAAGAATGTTCTGAGAGGTTTGATGCATCAATATGATTGTTTTCTCTCACTCTTTGACAGGAGACATTTAACTGGGAACTGGGATATGTTTTATTTTGTTAGTACAAGCTGTGAACTCAGCCAAATCACAGCTGTTCTTCTCTGTTGTCCACCCTCCCCGGTAAAATTTGCTATCTACCATTTTAGGTAAATTCATCTGAAATGTTATGGTTAAACAATCATATCAAATTCTGAGTGTGATCCAAATCAGTGAGAGGTTAAGGTTCACTGATCAACAGCGTGTGCTGGAACGTGCGAGTGGACAAAGATCATCTTGGGACAGCATAGAGACGGGGACAGGGGTCACCTGCTCAGTCAAAACTCATACAGCCTCGCATTTTTTCCTCGGGTTACATTCTTTGACAGCTCAACTATTGTTGGGCAACAATTCTTGCGAGCGATGTGACTGAGGGCCCAGTTATGGGAGAAAGTGTAAATCAACACCCTAAATCTGACCCTGGGGAATCTATAAGTGTGAAACTGTGGGTGTGAACGTGGTGGGTCTAGTTAACTAAAGCTTACGGTCACTGGTGGAGTTCCCCTGTGGGTTTTCCGTCAACCGAACACGCTGCGTGCATGTGCCTCCAGCTAAAAACTGGTGGGTGTCCTGAGAGGAAAAATAAGCATCTTCCAAGCTAAACTCTTCAGGTTTTCTCTGTATGAGGCACACACTGAGGGGAATACAAACCTGCCAGATCCCAACGGGCGCATGCCTCTCAGCAAAAAAAAGCATTGTGTCAGTTTCACACAGTACTCCAGTGACAGACCTTTCCAAATATGAAAAGAATAACATGAGAGCTGGCATGTGCCTCGCTAACCTCTTCCCCACTTGCCTCACTCCCTTGTTTCTGTAGCTTTTTGAAACTGCATGGAGACCTGGTGCAGCAAGCAAAATCACACCACAATAACACTATAGGTAGAGACATAGCAAAGCAAAACACTGCCTCAATGCAGTCTAGCAATATTTCTTTTAGGAAATAGTTTACATTTCTGTCAATGAAATTGGTCAGTTCTTTTTCATGAAAATTTAAAAAAACAAAATCATATATAGGTAATTGTTATTGCCATACATTTTGATTAAATAGAATTTTATGACACATGAGCACTGTTGATGTGTGTGTGTACATTAAGTATTATAATTGACATCGTTTTGAACTCCTAACAGGTCAGGTGAATTGTAGTCACCATTATTCTTGTTTATCTGATGTGCTTTTACTAAAATAGACACATAACCTGTTTTCAGTAGTAATGAGACATGTGGCTGTTGCTTTTTCCAGCCTGTCCTGACCCTAAGACCAAAAAACACAAGTCATTAAGCCAATCTAATTATGGATGTTAACACATACACACACTGGACATGATGTAGATGATCATATCATCATTACGTAAACTGACACAGGGGACCATAGACAATTTTTTCCCCTTAAAATAAGTAAATATCGTATTTTCTATAAGGCTATAAGGATCTGTGTCTTTGGACATTGAGGTCATGTGAGCCTGGTCACAAGAACCTTACTGCTAAAGAAAAACAAACGTTCAACCTTGATAATGAGTGTCTGTCTTTAGGAGACAACCCAGAATTGCTCCAGTGCTGGCAAACAGGAGTCAGACTGATGACTAACCATTCTCAGGATATACAGTTTATGGGGCTACTGAATGTGTCCTCAGAACTGTCAGCCTCTAAGTCACACTTCAGTTCAGAGATGATACATGTCTTGTTTCCCTGGTATAGCTTTAACAAACATGGTTGATGTTTCATTTTTGGTTTACTGTCTCAGATCACAGTGTGTATTTGCAGCTGGGAGGACTGCTGACTTGGATTTTATTTAAACTGTGACTGTCTTCCACCGGTTTTTGTTAACAATTTGTAATGAAAATGACTCAATGTTTACTTCTGACTGGACAGCAAACCACATTCTGGTAGCAGCATCTTGCATGAACTGTCCCACCAAGCCGCTTGTGTCAAGGCTCTGTGAAAAGGCTAACAAAAATAAACCACTAATCCAAATGACAAATAGCTGAATGATATTAGAGGGTCATATGGTATGATTTCATCCCCACCTGCTCAATAAGAGCCGTTGTTAACGGGGAGGCGAATATCCCGAATGTTTCTGCGATGGCTCAGAGCAACACTCAGCACGACGCAAGCCAAGGCTTACTCACAGAGGCCTCACTCCTCCAGCCAGAGGAATGGCTAAACAACTCACTCCCACTACCAGACCTGCAGATGGACCTCAGCATGTGTGAATGTGTGTGTGTGTAGGCCTACGTCTCTTTTAGCAGAACAGCAGGAGTAGTAGTTGTAATAGAGGAAGTCTCACATTTTAATCCACAGAGAGAAATTCCTCTGTCAATTAAGAGACACCAAACTCTAAAATCAGAGGTCTGCTCACAATCATATGATTAGCAATAATATATTGCTATTATACAATAAATAAACATATATATCAGTACTCTATGATAAGTTGATATAAATGCTGAGTAAATTTAAAATCTCTAAGTTTTCAGCTGGACTATTTTGTCATGAGAGACTTCATTGTTGAATTTACAGAGTAAATGATTAATTAAGAAAATAAAGGCACAGATTAACTGGTACTGAAAAATAATACTACCCACTAAGTTACTATTAGTGTGTACGCTACTGTGAAGCCTTTTTGAACACTACGTGAGCACTTGTGTGGGTGGAGTGTTTCTGTGTGTCTGCAAACAAGAGCAAAGCCATCCAAACCAAGTGAGAAAAACAGAGAAAGTACGTAACCTATGGCTGCTTGGGTGTCTTCCGTGTGTGGTTGGGTTTGTGTAGTTGTTAAAACGCTGACAACACTGCACGCGCACCAGCACGTTCGCGGTGAGGCTGTTATTCACGCTATGAACTGACACTCCACAGGTGGTTCTGGCTATCCGCCACAGTGACAAACTTTGAGCTTTAGTTATCTATCTGTAACATCACAAAAACACACAGAACAGATCCTTCCTGGACCTTAAATCCTGTATGAGTGAAGCAGCTAGGCCTATAGTTTGTGGGTGTAAGCACAGAAGGCATCAAAGCAAAACAGCGGCAGTGTTTGTGTGGTATACTACCTGTGAGTCAAAGAAAAATGTTCACTGTAACACTGTTTAAAAAGCTGTTGGCGTGTTTGGCAACTGTGATTCCTGCGGACAACTGGCCTAACAAAGATAACATGACATCTTGTCAATACATTCTCAGTGTAACTGCAACAGAATTTGCTGGCAGAGTATTTTAGCTATCCATTGCACCATTGGATTCTGTCTAGACAAATGGTTAGCAATTACACAAAGAGAAATCCATTACAGAAGAGACAGTTATGCTCTTTACAGACTGTAGCCTCTCCTCAAAAGGACTTACTCAAGTGGAAAAAGTCAAACTTTCTTGCTCTTATGATGCTATGGATTTGCTCTTTAGGCCAACACCTGAATGCAACACACTCCCTTCATTATCTGGGGTTTGTTGCAAAGATATGTAAGAAATCCCAACTGAAGTAAAAGTGGGTGAGTGGAAAGTGACGCACACAAAAAAATGCATTTACACTGTTATCAGTATGTAACCCAAGGATCACACTGAGCATGCAACACTGATTATAGGAAACAAGTATCTGTAGGTGGATTTTCTTTCTTCAACTATGTCATTTAATGGTCTTCCACACCCCTGACCCCCCAGCTTCCCCTTAACTCACCTTTACACTGAAAAGCCTCCTTGAGATGTAGCAACACATCGGCGAACCCCCGTACATCATTCACAAGATGCATTACATACTCCGGGTCCACTCCTGGAGCCCCCATCAGGTTGGAAGTTAGCCCCATACTGCTCAGAGGGTTGGGGTTCTTGCGGCCTATGTCCCAGGTCTTGGTGGATCCAGCAGATAGAGATCCCGTGTGGGTCTTGGGGAGATGTCGTGGCTGACCCTGTGTATGCTTAGTCCCAGCGCCACCACTGCTGCTGCTGCTCTTTCGAAGCATCCCAGCAGCCACTCCAGCTGCCTCCCTTTACAGGGGTTACAGCAGGCCAGCTAGCCCCTGAACTTAACACGCTGCCCTGGTCCCTGGATGGCTGAAAGACAGAGAACAGAGAGTGAAGATGATGTGTTTGTGTGTCTGTGAGGATGAGGGTCTCCTTTAAAAACTTAATAATCTGCTGTGGCTTGTTATAAACCTGTTACACATGCATAGTAACCACTTAAACCAGAGGACCCAATGTGTACACTCAAAATTCAATAACTCAAACTAACAGCACATCCATTTAACCTGTTGATAACCTCTTCACCACTCCCAATTACTCATGTCTTTTCTGTTTTCTAAAAAATAAACTATGTGTCTGTCACACTGAATTTAGACTTTACAGCCAGCTTAACACAGTTTATGGATATTTATGGCATTTAATATTTTCTTTATGCCGCAATGAGATTTACCTAACTTCAGTATTTTATGCTACCTGCAATGGTTGTGACGTTGAGCAACTGTTTGCTGTTAACGTTAGCTAGCTTGTTTGTAAAATAACGTTATCTATCAATTCATAAACCCACTGCTTCACATTTTTATAAAAGAAGAATGCTAATAAAAGTTAACATATGTAAGTTAAATAACAAAAATGAAGTAAAATCTCAAGAACAACCTCGACAACAGCGCGACCTCAACATTTCTTTTTCCGGACAGTTTACTATGAAAAAGTGATGCTGTGTCGACCGGGGTTATAAACTGCTTTGCTGGCACAGCCAAAAAAAACGATACTTAAACTCACCTGCTCTGCAGTTTACGGACATAATGGCCCCGGTATATGAAGAAAACTTTACTTAACGGAGCCTCTGAAAACACAAGGGCATTTCCGTTAGAAAAATTAACTCCAACAACGGCGTAAAGTTGTCCGCGTTGAGTCACTGTACATCGGAAAGTAGCCTACAATCAGCAACTCTCAAGTCAATCGTAATTTACGAGTCGGGTTGTCACGTGACGGTACAGACGCCTTTTGATTGGTCAGATCCTCTCAAGGGAACGGAGCTGTGGTGCCTTCAAGTGCAGGCGGACGTTTGACTAACTGCTTGTACCGGTGTAGTTTACATTAACTTTCTGAGACGGTGTAATGCATTTTTATTAAATATATGTAAATACACGTTAAATTTGCGATTTCACTTCCAATAAAGCGTCTCTGTGATTTTAAAGTTCTACCTCGACTAAAATATTATCATATTATCATATCACATCAATTTAAAAGGAATTGTTCGATGGTCCGTGAATGCGCCGAAAAACAGTAAACAGTCTCCAGAATAATATAAAGATAATGATAATAATAATGATAATAATAATTCTGGCATTTGGACTTCTGCAGTGGCATAATAATGATGAATAACTGGTGAATAAATCAGCAAGTCACATCTGAAACGACTGTGTGACAAACGTGCCACACCTAATGATTGTGTTGAAATATCCTGTGTTGCCCAAATTGCTAAATTATAATGTTTTTTTCCACTTACGCCCTTTATGTTAATATGGCTGAATTAGTTGACACAAACATTTCCTCATTTCTTAGCTGAACTAAGTCTTAGACATTCACTCATATTCCAAAAGACACTCAAAGACCTTTATTTTCCATTCAACTTCTCTTAATTAATTTTCACTGAAACACAGAGGACCATCTCTTTGAAACAACCTTCTTTCATCTCTACAATCATCATCTACATTACTGTTATTCAAAAACCTCTAAACAGGACTCTTAATTGCGAAGACTCAACACTTTATTGATTTATTTGTAATTTGTTTGTTCAATTATGTAATTTTTGTATTTATCCTTTTCTTTTTATGTATGATTGTTGATATTTAATAGGGGAGGTTTTTTATAAGCAATTTTTGGCTTTGAACCTCTCCTGCACAACTTTTAATTTCCTTTTTCTGTTTTTTTTTCTCTACATGTACGTGCAAATAAACTAAATTAAAACTAAACTAGATCCTCCCTCAACTCTGTTAAATCATTATCATGAGGGAGCAGTATTTGACACATCATATAATTTCAGTATGTTTAAACTGGGCACATTGTGAATGTATGGAGTACACTTGTTCTGCTCCTGTTCAGCAATAAATAAACAAATAAATAAATACATTTTTGGATCACAAACATGTCTAGACAACAGTTTTAGACCCTATATCACACCTAACAACAAGATTTTAATAATATATCACTAGTAATTAGATGAGATTGATCATTGTGAAAGGTAATGCAAATGATTAAATGAGTAAGAGGCACTCTGATATATTATGTGGATCAAAAATACTGCTGGACTGGATTTTTAATAGCTCTAAAGGTGCTGTTTTCATGTCTAGACAGGAAAATGAATGATTATACAGCCTCATTAGTCTGGTTCATTCACAGTTTTGATCAATGGGCATTGTCCCTGACAAATAAAATGAACTAAACCAAACTACTGTTACTAATGCTGCCATCTAGTGTACACATGTAACAACAGTGCACTAACAGTATGTCACAGGGTAGTGTTTGGGCATGTTAGATATATGCATACTTCTATATGGAACAAAAACAAAGCACGCTCTCATTATTCATGTCTTGCTAACAGCGTTATTTATGATCTTAAAAAGCTTTTTGTATTCTAATTATTATTTTTGTATTATGTTGAGGTGATATGTGAGCTAAAAAAAAAGCAAAGGATTCCATTTACATGGTTAATCAGTGTTTGTCTTTATTTCAATATACAAAAAGATGGATGTATTCTCATCTAGTTTATATTTCTAAGCATTTCAACTCACAGATAAAGTCACCATTCGTACTGTTTTAGTGAAACAAACCAACATACACGCACACCGCACACACACACACACAGTTCACATAAACAGGGAAGGTCACACGATTCCAACATCCACTCAGACAATGAGAAATGAACAATATGTCGACTGTAAATCAAAAGAAAAAGGATTTTGCTTTCACAGGATTCACACATGAAAAGGAAGAAACCCTTTACATTTGTCAAGTAAATATATACACGATAATTGATATTTTTTTCTTCTTTTTTTTTTTTTTTGAAGATGAGACTGACTCCATGTTAGTGTTACTAACGAGGTACTGCATGAGGTAACTGGTTTTTCTGTTCAGAAGAGCTGGGTGTAAGACAGCATTTTGGAGGTAACAAACGATCGCGGCAGATTTTTCCTTCGCAACTCGTCGTTTTTCTGGCACAATACGTGAAAGCACCTGGGTCACGTTCAGCTCGCACACAGGAAAATTCAACCCACAGCATTGTCTTCCATCAGGAGGTTTTTTTTGAACACGTGTCCTCATCAGAACATGATCCAGGTGTGATGAGATGTACTTTATTGATCCGCAGAAGAAACCTGCTAAGTCACAGCTGAGTTTAACTACTTAAACTATGATATTCAAGTGACTATTGCTGTATAATAAATATTGCTGGACTCTTGGACCACGCACATGCCACGGTTTACATGAATCCCAATGGGGCTGCATTATCAATCATGTAGTTATAGACACATTGATGATTTCCCAAACACTGAAAACATTATTCTGTATGGATTGATGTTTTTTTTTTTTCTCCCACACGTTCTTTACCAAAACTGCACAGGAGCAAGCGTTACAGACCACTGTTAAAATCACCATCTTTCCACAGCACTAATCAAAGCACAACAGATGAGCCTGTGTGTTGTCCAACGTGGTTTAACTATCACCAAACAGAGCCCTGTTCCTCACACGTGGCTTAACATGCTGTTATCAGGTTAAATAACACGGCTTTGCAGTTGATTTGGTTCTTTGACAGCAGTTTGAAGTTGGATTTGTTGATCCCGGATGAAGTTATCTCGAAAAACAGTGTGAGCACCTTTTGAAATGAAGGCAAAATGAGTCAAAACCACGATCAGCATTCATGATGGCTGATCATGTGACTACGGTTACATGAGGTAGGTGTGTTGGAAACCCCACCAGCATGCACTGCTGCAATAAACTCAGACATAAGTCTCATTTTATATGATTTCCTGCATTGTTATGGGTGCCAACAAACACTTAGATATTACCAGTGAACTATGAGTGATGCTGGTGCATCATAAGTGCTTCCCAATGGACATGCATAAGTCTGCAAGTCTGCCATGAAAAGGATACCTTGCCAAATAAATCTAAAAAGCTGCTGTAATTGCATGAGCAATTTTCAACTCAGTAGACCCCTTAATTAATAATTTAATTAGTTTTCAAATTCATAAACGTCCATTTTCATGTCAAATTAAATGCCATATGTTGTGACTCCATTGGTCTTTTATCTATTAAAATATTCACGTTTGTGTTTTTGATTACAGTTTCCCAAACTAAATTTGGCTTGGCTCTTTTTTTAGTGTACAAACTTATTGTGTTGTATATTTTATCATGTTTAAGTACATTAAATATTTCATTGAAAAAAAACAATTGTGATCATTACACCAACAGATAATAGTGTTTTTTTACGAGAACCAGCACATTCTCATCAACTCTCTTTCATTATAAATCTAAGAGCTACTTGTATTTGAAATTTCTTTCATACATGTTTGGGATTCACCCCGAAATGTCTCAGTTATGATCTAGCTTACTGTTGAAAAGCTTATCTTAAGGACTTGTTGCTATGACAGCACCTCCGGATCAATTTCACACAGCTTCAAAGAACCAAAAACATTACATCAAATCAGCATTATAATCTGGATAATTCAGTTATCCACATACGAAGAACAGGGCTCGGATCTGAACATCACATCAGCGGGTCAATATTGAGGTAATACTGTTCAAACTGGCATTTCCAGCAAGTGGCCAATCACAGAAGCCGCCAGCACCGAACCATCAGGGATTTTTTTTTTTCTATTTGTTTTTCTTTTTTGTCTGTATTTCAATGATATACACACTAAGCTTTCTAATGCAAGTGCTACCTACACAGCTTCTGACTCAGAGGAACTGATACCATTATTCATAGAAATCAGTAACACAACCACCACTCTTGAAAAAAAAAAATTATATATATACTGTATATATATATTTAAAAAAAAAAAAAAAAATCACAGGGCTAGTTGTCAAAATGACCTTTAAATATGTTTTAGTGGAACTGAGGAATCCCTTTCCGTTTCTGTGAAATGAGAACGATAATGCCCTGATTTTTGTATTTTTAAAAAACAGATCAGTGTTCGGCAACTGTGTGTACAGGTCTATTTACAAGAATCTGCCTCTCTTCTTTTTCGGTTTGTACAGCATTAACACCGTGACGACTGGTCAGGCTCTATTTTTAAAAAAATCTCCACAGACAAAGAGGCCCAACCGACAATAAAATATATCAACTACTAAAACACAATAAAATACATAACACAACTTGATATACATGTAGAAAAAGCCTGAGGTACTTGTCAGAATATCTGAGGTCAGTCTGGAGGAGTAAGCAGCTGAGGGCTTACCCAGTCAAAAAACACAAAAACAGAATATTAGCCTCACATAATATCATTAGCGTTATATTAACAAAGAATACATGTACATCTACAAATCCTTGAGTATCCTGGAATAGTCACAGCAGCATAACGGACATTCAATGTATGGTATTCATGTTATGGTACAACTATGGCATTGCATTTGAGACAAAGGCAACCATTTGAGCTCTCCTTGCATGATGTACAGTGACTGAGGTATCTGGGGACTGGTGTCCGACTGAGTCTATTGAACAAACACCCATGAAAATTAAAAACAGACATGTTGCTTACTCAAGTATGGCCCTCGCAAGGATAAACCCCAACTATCTGTCCATGGTTCTTACTTTAAAAACACGCTCTATCCATCTCACATCATTTAGTCTTCAAATTCTCGCTCACACACACACACACACACACACACACAAGTGCGCGCACACATTCGCTCACTCGCGCAGACAGTTAAAATCAAGAATGTGTAACATTGCAACTCCAGACAGCATCCGTCAATGCCCCTGGCACTGGCAAAGGAGTAACTCTGAATTTCTACAATTAAAAAACAAAATAAAATCCAGGAATATGTCCATGATAGCTAGCTGGATAGCTTGGCTCTCAAATTAGAGAAAATGTTCCAAAGAAGCCTACTGGATACCTGAGAGGTAGTTCCCCGGGGACAAGACGCTTGTCCCAAATCTTCAAAAAGTCCAAAATGTCCAATACAACTGCTCAGCTCCCGTTTTAGCTCCTCCCTTGCGATAAAACAGCTGTGCTCCGACTTTTTTTGATCTTTTTTTTCTTCTTTCATTCTGAGGCATTCACAGGTTTAAAATAAGGGAGCACACTCGAGTTTAAAAATCGAGAAGCTTCGACCCCTGAGGAAGATGAATATATTTTGTCTAACAGTCTCAAAACGGTTCCTCCGAGGTGTGCAGCGCGTCGTCCGAGGTTTGGAGCAAAGGTTCGTTTCATTTGGCCGCAGACGATCATGACCAAGACAGGAAAACGACAAAGATAACAACTTATGAGGTAATAAAAATAGACTAACACAAAAGAAATACATGAGGTAATGACGACATTTAAGATTTGACACATGGGTGTTATCAGATGTGCCCATCGCATAACTTATTACTACTTCAAAACTACAGCAGATGGATGTGTTAGTAAGATCCGACTTTTAACACCAAAAACATTAAAACTGAAAAAAAAAAAAAAAAAAAAAACAAAACATACCAGTATTGGGATAAAATAGCAGCTGCATTCAAGTTGCTAGTTGTTTTTTTATGTTTTTAAATATTCGCGGAGATCTGCTGAGTTTGGATTTTCAAAAAATAAAAAGTCAGGAGCTCAGGTGAAGGATGGTGTCACCCGTTCAGGTGCTGGACTCTTTGGGAGGTAGGTCCTCGTTGGTGAGAGACGTCACAATGCAGACAGGGCTGTCTGAGGTAGTGCTGCTGATCGTCCTGGCGATCTGGCCGATGCGCTCCTCGACGCAGCCGGCGGACAATCGCGCCTCTGCGTCGTGGTCCCAGCATTCTTCGATGGTCTCGCACATCTGGCTCAGACCCTGCAGCCACAAAGCAAAAGTTTTAGAAGAGCAAGCCTGTAGTTCTACTTTCTGACTTTATTAAAAGGGCATTTCTTTTAGTGTTTAAGTTTTGAACCCAAATATTAAATAAAAAAATCATAGAACAGAAATCCTCTCGCTGGATATTTGGCCCAAAGGTGTAAAGATGACTGACAAAGTTTCAGAAACAAGAAAAACAAAACTGATTCGGAGAATTAGGACCTCACACCACTGAGCTGTATTCACTGGAAAAAAGGATGCATGACATCCTGGTATTGCTGCAGAAAACTGCAGGAGCCATTCTTCCACTGTTACTCACAGGATGTTTGAGCCAGCAGTCCTTGATGGCTGGACGCATCTTCTTGTGCACAACCACATCCTGCAGATCCTCCAGGGAGGGATGCTGGCCTATTTCATCCTCAAACGGCAGCATGTACTCGCAAACTGTACCTGAAGAGGGGCAGCAGGGGCACAGGATGGAAAGCATTACACAGAGATCAGGTTGAGGAAATAGTGCGGCATTTGGATTTTAAAAATCTGAAACTTGCTCTCCGTTGAAAGAGTAGCTGCCCCAAACACACCTTTAACCCAGATCAGATGGCTTTCTCAGGCAAAACGAAAACTAATCCTTTGTTTATTAGGTCAGCCTGAAGCACAGTGACCTTTTCACCTGCTGGCGAAGCAGCATTCCTGCACTGTTTGACTCACCGTCTGTCTCTGTGCAGCGGGACACCAGCTCCCACAGCACCAAGCCCATAGCATACATGTCTATCCTCAGGAAGGAGTCTCGCTGGAAGTTGATGGCTCCCTCCAGCACTTCTGGAGCCATGTAGCGCCTCGTACCCACCTGACAGGAAACAGGAGGTATGTGCATGAATGATGTTTCTGAAGAGTCATGCTGGCTGCTGACAGTTCAAGAAATATGTTTTTTTTCTTTTATACGTTTTGAAACTTTATTTTTATTGGCAACAAGCACATTTAAAGGAGCAGTGTGTAGAATTTAGTGTCATCTAACCATGAGGACTGCAGATTGCAACCAGCTGAAACTTCACCCATGTGCCAAGCGTAAACTCCTGGTAAAGATTTTACCAGGAGCTAAATAATCTGCAGAGGTCTCTCCTTCTCGAAAACAAACAGAAAAAATCATTGAGGGGCTGCTAACAACAGCGGCCGGAGGAAAAAAGAAAATGGCCCCTCATAAAGCCCAGTTTACACAAAAGATTCGCGACGAGACGAGCTGAAACATGCAACTTTCAGCCATACTGTAATGTTCTACAAACTTGCCAGTTCACACCAATGCAACTAGATGAGATCATCTCTATGCAACAACTCCCTGTGCTTCTGTTCTGATTGGCAGCTTTTTGGCATTATTTTGCAGCTGACTATAATTTGTAGCTTCTTAAAATATGAATGAGGATAGTGATAGTGAGATACTGGCTACAGTTGCATTTCTAGTAGTGATGAAACGGCGAAAAACATAAACAAAACGAGTATCAGATGGACTGTGTTCATGATAAATACATCACAATGATATAAATAACCATAACAATTAGTTAGTCAATGAGAATATGTGTGTGTGGGAGGTGCATAAGCACATACAGCGAGCAACAGTAGTGACCCATCGTCCGACGCTGGCCCAGGTGAGGTAGGAAACAGAGGGCTCAGCGAGGACGGAGCACCTGCCGCAGCAAGCGAACATGCCATCTGTGGTCATTTTGACTTGACCAGCGGACATCACTACAAGCCGACTGGCTGTTGAAATACGTTCTAAAACCAGCGGAGCTGCAGCTGACACCATCACCAGAGCTTGAGTCAAGCTCAGCTGCAGCTTTTCTCTGCAACATTCTAAAACAGTTTCGTTTCGTCTTGTCATGAATCTTTGGTCTGGTAGTGTTTGGTTTGTCCATTCTAGGCAACTGTAAAAACTTGGCGGTGCAACATGGTAGACTCTGTGGACAAGGGCGCTCTCTATGAAGATATAAACAGCTCATTCTAAGGTAAAAAAAACTTGACTATCTTTATTTTTAGGTGGTTATACTCTAAAGAAAACAGTTATAATATTATACTCCATTTCTGCCAACAGACCCCCCTAAATCCTACACACTGGACCTTTAATGCACCTGAACATGATCCCGTTAAAGCGACGCAAAACAATGTTACTATCAAACAACATCCTGCTTCTCTGCTGAGTAAAGTGGCTCCACTTGAAAAGCAGCAATCTCCAAACTTATCAAGTTATTCTGCAGCCAGGATAAACACTTTCCAATTCTCTTCACGGTGAATTATTAACACCATCTCTCAATGTCAAACCCTACAACAGTTAACAGCCTCTATATGCTTTATTTTTAACTCCCACTTATCATAAAATCACTGAGTTTTTAATTAGTCACTTGTAATCAGAGTGTGTTACTGAAGCTATTTGGACTCTCATCAATGGAAAAAATATCAAAATGAAATGAAGTGCAAATATGAAGCACTGTAATTGACTCCATAAATATTAACTATTCAATATTTACTGAGAAACATGCACTTTACAGTATCACTGCATATTTCAGATAAGTCAGGTCTTGCATCAGAGTGCCAACGTGGAAACAAAAACAGGGTAGCATTGTGTTTGAATAGCCCGCCTACAGACAGTTTGTAGAGTATTTGTAACATTTGCACAGCTTATTAAACAAGATTCAACAATTCAGCTCTTTGGTTTTATTCTACAGATGTTTAACAGGTTGTCTGTACAGAAAACATGACAATTCATGAACATACCTACATATTTTCAGAGTAATTTAATGGAGCTTGAACTATTAACTCAAGCTTAGCTGCTTAGGTCAAGTGAATAGCTCAAGCTCAAGTAAATTATTCTGTCACCTATAATCTATCGATAACCATCTGCAGAAAAAGTGAAACAGTTCGAATAAAGAAGCTCTTGAAATGTTACAATACTTTGTGAACTAAGTGTTAAAAGTACGAGTGAAGTGACTCCATACCTGGCCGTGAGTATCTCCTGGAGGTTTTCCTGGTTCAAATCGCACAGCGAGCCCAAAGTCTCCAATGACTGCAGTCAGATCTTCTCGTAGCATCACATTCTTGCTCTTGAAGTCCCTGGGAAATTTGTTTCAGGACAACTTCATTAAAATGCTGTAATTACAGAGACGTTTAGTCATGCGCATTAATCCGTGGACTTCAGGCTAAATTACTAAATCAAGCACAACTAGAGGAGGAAAGAACTTAAGGTTTTATCTAAAATGAAATGTAGTCTGATGTTCAGTTTTTGTGAGGTTTATGTTTTCTCTACCTGTGCGCAATGGTGGGTTTGGGCCCCTCTCCCTTGTAGCTGGGAATGTCCTCATGGAGGTAAGCCAAGCCGCGGGACATGGTCTCTGCTATGTGACACAGCTCACTCCAGGTCACAGTGTTACCCTTCAGGTGGTCTGTCAGTGAGCCCTGCACACACACACAAAACACAAAAGGTTCAGGAACAAGGATTACTAACTGAGGAATCTAATTTTTAACCAATGTCTCAGAAATTATGCAGGTTAGTCAGTGTCCAAGGAGCCAAACAAAATACACTGTTTCAGTCCTGTGTTTCATTTTCTTTACCAGCCGAACACTGCAGTCTGGAACAATTACCAAAGGCATCTTAACTCACTCAATATAGCCTCAAATATCATTAAAAATACAGACAAAAATGGAAACATTAAACCAAACAGATGACACATGCACAGATGGCACTGAGACAATTACTGGAACTAAATATGTTTGTGCCCCTGCCACGGATAGAAGGTGCTACGAGGACGAGCCGTGAAAGTCATTACACAAATGTAAAAGCTAAATTTGTGGTTCTGGTTATTATTGTTTAATCCTGTTTTGATGTATTAATACCTTTGTTGAGAAAACCAATGAACAGGATATTCTGGTAGCCTCCAGCTGTTTAATCATACAGCATTATTTCAGGCGCACACTTGTTATTACCACCATTTTTGACACTACTAGTATTTAACATAATTGCCTGCATTATTTTTACACCCCGTGCTTTAATAAAATACACTGTAGAAATCTAAGCAACACAATTCTATCACTACTTTAAGGTATACTGGGTGCTGCAGACCTGCCATAAGTAATAAAATCCGCTTTAATAAAAGCTGTGATGCTCTTTTGTTGTGGTAAATAAAAGGCCTCTGCCAATATTGGAAAATGTCCAGCATGAATTTGCTATATGGGTCTATATGGGAGTATATACAGGGAGATGAGCACTCACCCTCTCATGAAACTCTGTGATGAGCCACAGCTCAGTCTCCAGGTTGGTGCCGTGTTTCTCTGCAGCGATGTAACGCAAGAGGTTTTCATGTCGCATCCCTGGAGTCAGGAATATGTCCCGTTCGTTTTGCCACGACTGTTTGTCCTGCACCAACACACACACACCAGAACATTACATTAAGATCTTAATGATTTGTGTAAGCATTTTTAAAATATAATGGGGTCCTTTATTTTATGTCACACAAAGCCTACAGCAAATCCACGGCGTGAAGCATCTGATCCTCCAAAAACTACAGAAACACAGAAGTTAATTTACAATACTTACTGCTGTCTTAAAGGCATTTCCACCGACCTCAAAGACTCTTTTAACCATCTGGATGATAAAATATTCCATCCACTATATGACAAAAAGATTTTTAGTTTGTTTCCCCTAGTTGCACCTATTTTTCCAAACAAAGATGGTAGCCAGACATCACATCCTTTCTCAACTTGTATGTCAAACACAATCAAAAATATCAGGTATACTGGTACTAATGTTGCTTTCCAATCTTTTATATTTCGTACAAAGTACACAGAAGATTTACAGTCCCTTTAGGTAAGATTGAAAAGGTTGACGAGCTCTTGTCGACCACTAAGGCTGCCCCCTAATAGTAGACCAAATGTTATTCGACCAAAAAGGTCATTAGTCGGCAAGATTTCATTGGTCGCTTAGTTGCAGTAAAAAACAAAACACTTAAAACTCTATTAGGAGCTGCGCCTTGTCAAAATAAATCGAAACCTATTTGACTGGACCATGTGGGAATTTAATTTGAAAGGACAGACACAGGAAGTGTCCACGCTCAGCAGTCAGACAGGAGTCATGTTAATTTACAGGGCTGGTACCTGCGGTTATTCCACAGGCTAGTTAATAACATGTCGGGCAGGAAATCCAAAGTGTGGGATCATTTTGAGAAGGTGAAGGACCAACCCAAGGTGATATGTAAACTCATGCGTCGACTACAAACATGACGCATCACCTGACACATGTAAGTAGCTACATGCCCATTAGCCACTTAGCACAATCATTACTGCTTTGTTGACAGCGTCATTAACAGGCGGCTCGCTCAGTGTGTGACGTGCACTTGTAGATAAAATATAGGCCTATATTAATGAAGGTTCATTAGTACGGTTTTGTATTTCTCTGTAATGTAGCACAGTGTTAACAATGTTACTGATACTATTCTTTCTCACACCTTCAACTCAAACCATTGTGTTGCCCCGCCCAAAATATATCATTTAATAATTAAATTGATATCGTGAACATGCGGGTGAGTAGTCGACTAATGGTCCTAAATGACGACTATTGGTCGACTAAGAAAGTTCTTGGTCAGGGGCAGCCCTATAAACTACCAAATCAGAGTTTGCGTTCCAAGTAGTGTTTGTAGAATGGTTTTGTTGTTGAGATCCGAACCAAATGTCATAAATTACTCTGATAAAAAAGTTGAATCAAAACAGCATGTTCACATTTTGCTTGTATCTCACAAAAACAGCAAGAACACATGTCATCTGTGTCTACCTGGATTATGAAAAAATGGATTTAAATCTTTTGTATCGTGCAGCAGATGGAAAATTTATTCATCCAGATGGTTACAAGAGCCTTTGAGGACTTAAAGGATCAAAGGTTATTTCTTTTTCAGAAGTTCAGATGCTTGGTGCCATGACTCATATGTAATGTTAATACACAAACTACAGCTATAACGCAGTATTTGACAAGAAATGAAAAAAAAAAAAAAAAAATCACAAATGCCTTGAATTAACTGACACTGTTGACATACCTGAACAGGGAAGATCTTAACAGCAACATATTCGCTCATCAACTGGGCCTTCCAAACACAACCAAAGCGCCCCCTTGCTTTGATTTCCAGCAGCTGCAGTGGTTTCAGACCCACCAAGGGGGATGGAGGAGCTGGTCCAGGATCCTGGATAACACACCAGAAAAAAACATTTTTTTATTCTCTAGGACAACGTTCTTCTGCTAAATAGCTATAAAAGATGTCGGCACTGCTCTTGACCTTAGCACAAAATCTTTCAGGAACGTAACAGAATAACTGGGTAATTAGGATAAGCAGCGGCGGCAAAAGCAGCCACAGGCAGTACAGAAACAAACATGCAGTGAAAGACTGATCTCCAAGCACCACAGATGTCACAGATTAAACGAGAGCCAGACTAGGGGTACGGCCTCTCTCACCTCGCTCAGGTCTACATGGCCGTAGGGAGGTTTGCGGTGGCGGTACATCCACAAGGCCAGAACGAGGGCCAGGGACAGCACGCAGAGAGGCAGCAGGGAGTACACGAGCACGTTTAGCAGGGACGGCACTCGGGGTGGAGGCCGGATTTTCACTGTCAAGGAGGAACAGAATAATTACAGCGTGTCAGCTTTATGACATGTAGGTTATAAGCAGCGTCACAGGCGTAGCTGGCGGACTTCGAGACCTGATTTTAAAAGAGACGGGTAGCATTTTATCAAGATTGTTCGGCCTTGATCCTTACTGACTGAGTCACTACACTACGACAATCAGGCTAGTGATGGTGGGTTTAAAATCTACTTTTTCTCAACTTGTAGTCAGCTGGAAATCAATGCAAACAGAAGGTTATTAGAGTTTCGAAAAGGCACTTTTAAAGAAAACTAAAATGTCAAGGAGCTGAATTACACAATGCCTTTCACCCACATCCTACACATGCATCATTTAGCAGCATTTAAAAGGAAAAATCACAGTCTGTGTGAAACGCTCAAGTGTGATATACATGATGTTTTTTACTACTGGATGTAAGGCTAAGCTTCACTCCCACTAATCGGAGGGGAAAAGCAAAGACCTATTTTCGCTCGCACTATATGTGGGATGCATTTGCCGCTCACCTCGGTTGCCACTGCCAATCATGTCAGGAAGGTGGGTGAATCGTTCATTGCAGTAGTTGCCCTCGCAGCAGCAGAAGAAGACCTGAGGGTTTTCCTCCATGGAGACACACTCTTGCCTAAAAAAAAAGTAGATGACACACCTACATTATTAATTCGATAACCAAATGTCGAAACAAGATGCATCTAAAGCTTTAAGTTTTAATAATTAACACTTGTGCCAAAATATCAACTGATCTGATCTGACTTTTGTTTTTCTGTATCTTCTCACAGTAATATCTGTCCTGTCTACTGCGAGGACTACGAGGCTTTAACCCACACACTCACGAAGGTTAGTGGTAATGATGCCCACAGAGATTTAATTCTGCTGGGTGCTTAAATGAGAATAACATTTCTTATTGAGAATACATTGTCTTGTTAGCCTTACTAATGACCAACAAACACAACGCTTATGGATCTGTCAGCAATTTAACACGTTATACACAGACTGCAGAACTGCTCTGTAATTCTGTAATTAATCTTGTAACAGCTGGACTCATGCTGGAAACATTATGCCAACACATTTCCTCTTATTTTTGTTCGTATTGATGATTTGTTCTTTTGTTAGTATCCATTGATTTCTAGCATTCCCCGGTGTTTTTCTTATTTCTGCTCTTCTCTTAGATAAAAGAAGATTTTTTCGCTCTTACCAAGACATAGAAAAGCATACTGTTGTCACAATCCTAAAAATTGTTTGTCCAACACAAGAAAACAGAATTTGAATGAATTTTACTTTAACTACACTTTCGAAGGAAATACTGTACTTTTTACTTTTACCCTCACAACAATAATTTAACTTTATTTACCTGACAAATTAAGATTTTGCACACAAGCAATATGAAAATATTTAAGTACAGCTGAAATCACGATTACAGAAATACTTTGATAGCTGTTTAAGTCATACTTCATCCAAAAATATTTCAAGGTTCAAGCTTCTCAGACATGAGGACTTGCTGTTTTTTCTTTTGATTTTTTCAATTTATTAAATTGATTTGAGAAATTCTACATTAAGTACCTTCACTTTTAATAATTTCCCTGATTGTGCTTACATACTTGGTAGTTTTATTGAAATAGAGGATCTGAATACCTCCTCCACCACTGCTGCTGCTGCTGCTGACACAGTTTATACATCACAAATGTTTTACCATTGCTGGTTTTTGATTTTCTTTTAACAGCCGTACTCACACTCTGGGAAATCACATTTAATCCTTTGAAACCTGGAGCGACATCACTTTTCTTGTGCTGCTTTCAGACGCGTTTCACAAGTATTTAAACCTTTGAACCCTGAGCAACGATTTCTTTCAAAAACACGACAAAAAAGGCAATGAGCAACTTGGTAAGTGTCCCAAAAAAAAATAGATTTAGGAGAATTATTTAAAAAAAGGGGAAAACTACATTCATACATATCGTTATTATATATCTAAAATTATGTCACAGACTTATTTTTAAGCACTTTTTTCAGGTCATTTCCTTGTTTGTTTGGGTTTTTAAAAATTATTTTCTTGTTTTTAATTTTCTCTTTTTACTAATTTCCTGCCAATCTTTTGGGTCATTCCTTCTTTCATAGCCTACTTCCCATGTTTCTGAAAGAAACCAGGCTGATTTGCTCAGGTGTAAAGGGTTTATACCTAAATCTTTTTGTAGCTTTTATTTAAATAATTGGTATCAAATCTATTTTGTATTTTTTATGTGTATGTGCAAGTGTGTGATCAAATTTTATTTACTCTCTTATCCTGTCTTTTATGTATATTTTCTTGTTTTATTATGTAAAGCACTTTAAGTTGCACTTGCTGTATGAACTGTGCTATACAAATAAAGTTATTATTATCATTTAGTTTGTACATAGATTTCACTGCTGCTGAATTTCTTCCTCTTACAGCTATTTTTTTTAGGGCATCTCTCAAATTTTTGAGGGCACACCTGCCCTTATATCGTTGTCTTATTTTCTTTCTATTGACACAAATTTAAGAGAAAATATAAGAGACATTTCAGAGAATGTTGCTGCATGAGACCCATTGTCTCCCAACTTGCTCACATTGCCCACCTGCTCTCCACTTTTCATTTTCCGTCTCTAATTTTTAAGCTTCTCACTCAGATTAAACTGATCAGAAAGAATTATCTCTCTCTATAGTTCTAATAACAGGCTGCAGCGCTTCAGGCCCAAGCTATTTCCCCTCAAACTGACAACAAATTTATACCTGCGTCTAAACCTACAATTTGTGCACATCCCATTTCAGCAAAGCTTCTGAAAATATGTGTTTGGTATAATGCAGTCCACGCTAGTCAAGATTAACATGCCACTGTGTCACTCACAATAGCACTCATCTTTATGCTGGCATTCTCAAAAACTGCAGGTCAATCTTCAAACTATACTTTTAACGATAAGAAAGGAAAATTAAGGATAAAAACCTATTTCACTGGTGGCTGATGGTTAATTCTTAATACGTACACAGACAGATGTGTCATCAGGGGCAGATTATTATAGTTCTGTTTTCTCCAGCTTGTCTTCATGAGCCACCAGAGGTCTCCGGCTCGTTCCGACGGCTGTGGCTTGAATATTAAAGACTCAAAAGTTTGATCATGCCACACAGCTCTGCACAGGCTGCTGATAAAGCTAGTTTAAAATTCTCCTCCTGACTTACAAAATCCTGAGTGGCCCTGTGCCACCATATCTGTCCGCCATTATCAGGCCGCGGACACTGAGTTGCACTCTGCACCGTGGATGCAGATGCGGACTATCTGGTTACTCCCAGGAAGAGTGAATATGAGCTCCGCTGGTTGCAGAGCGTTTACCAAACATTAATTCCTACATGTGGAAATCAATTCGCCCCCATCTAATAGAGTCTGGCTCTATATCAAGATTGGACATCTGATTTTCAATTTACTTCAGTCTACCTCAACCTGTTTGGCAGGCCTGACAATTTGGATCGTGAAATACCAAACATAGAAGTATAATTGACATTTGATATGCTGTGTAGTGTATTTTATATGTCTAGATGCTTGCATATGTGGATGCAGAGGGCCACATGTCTACTAGTTTACATTTGGTTTATTGTACACATGCTGTCTTTCGATTTCTCAAGAGCCTTTTGGATAATCCATCAAGTGTTTGAGTCACTTTTCAAGTAAAATTGCTAAACATTTGCTCTGATCAGCCTCTTAAATCTGCATTTTTTTTAGGCTTTTCTCTGTTTAATATTATTTTAATCAAGTATCTGTAGTGTTTGGGCTTTTGTTTTGACAGAACAAGCATGACCCTGGAAAACTGCAATATTTTTTTATGTTTTAATGATTGAGAATGCAGGGTAGATTAATTAATAATTAAAATATCCTAGCTTCAGGTGCAGTGTGTGAGAAGTATCACGCAGGTGCATCCATATACACTAACCGTAGTGGTGTCTGTTTGTTTGCCAACTTGTACAATGTATGCTGAGACACACTCAGCTGCCAGTTTATTAGGTACAACCACCTAAAGCTGCAATAGTCTTCTAAAAATCCTCCCTTCGCAGAGGTTATGATGTTCAGTTGTGTTACACAGTTTTAGAGAGGTGTTGATTCAACTTTAAGATCATTCTGGAGGGTGCAGCTTGTGGTGCTGTTGAGCTGCATTGTTTTATACTGACAGGTGTTTCTCTTATTTTCTCCACCCCATTTATAACAATGAGGGTAGGATGAAGAATACAAACACTGCTCTGTATTATAAACTGGCACGTGAGTGTAAGTAATGTGTGTTGTGACTTATATACCCTAAATCTTGTTCTTTACAGTCGTGTTTGGGTGTTTTTAGAGCTGCAGCTGATGATTTCTTACGCTGATAAATCTCTTGATCCATCATTTACTCTATAAACTGTCAAGCAGAGAAAGAAAAATGTGTTTCATAATGTTCCTGGAGCATTGCGTTTTTTGTGCGACCACAAGGCCAAAGCCCAAAGACGTTCCATTTACGGTGATATAAAAAGCAGAATTAAAAAACAGCTAATCCTCACGTCTGAGGCCAGAAACAGCAACTGCTTGCAATTTTTCAGCTGAACTGACTAATTGACAAATAGTTTCAGCATTAGATGTTTGATTTCTGCACGTTAAGATGCCACAGGTCAAAGAAATATACAGAATTAAGGTTAAATAAAAAGAGAAAGCAATTCAGCCCTCTTGTGTGCACTGCATCTGCTTATTTACTATTAAAATATACATGTATGTGACTACATGTGGGCACTGAGGCAGATATTTGTTGTGCTCGCTGCCAGTCACTGTGGGTGCAAGCCAAACACCTAAAATATAAATGTAAATGCACGGTGGCGACGACCTCGCTCGGTGACCCGACCTGTCATAGCAGTTGAAGTCGTCCAGCCAGCAGCCTTTCTTCACCAGCTTGATGGTCCCTGAGGAGTTGAGCCAGGAGGCATAACAGTGCAGTCGCTTGTCCTTCTCCCCCTCGCAGCGCTCGAAGCCGCTCTGGTTGGTCCTCTCCGTACGCCAGTTATCATTGTAGTACACACACTCCCGGGTCTCTGCTTCGCCCAGACTGTACCCTGAGATGGACAGAAGGCCTCAGTCAGCTCACATCGTAATGAATTGAAAACCCAACAGCGGAAGCACAGACATATGGCGCAGGATCCGCTCGATGCCACGAAGAAGCATCTCTGAGCAGAGCCTCTATCATCACTCTGGCACACGGCCAAGTTTGGGAGCTCTCTGTAGTAAAAAGGGAGTTCCTCTGGGCTAAGAAATTGTTGCTGAATAGTAGTTCAGCATAATCCCATTCACTACGAGATCTTTTCACAGAGTAACAACTAAAAAGGAGGAAAAATGACGGGATTTAATTAGCTTTAAAAAAACAATGGTATGCCCTGCTGTGATATAGAAACACACCACACACCGGCATGCTACTTCTATAGATAAGGACTCTTGTATCCTGCCGTAGTGTGACACATCTGGAGAGACAGATAAGACCTTCTTCTTTAAGGGCTTTTACTGTCATTTAGCAGGAAATACTTCCCCCTAACCAAGCTGAGATGTAACAATAGCTGTCAGTCTCCTAATGTTACACAATTCCTGACTGAAAGGGTTTTTATTATTTCCCTTTGTGGATGTAACGTCGGACACACTCGAGGAGCACATGTAAGACGTGTTTCTGATGAACACTGGAGCAGATAAGGTGCTGTGCATGTCATCCACAATGTCGCTCGGACATTCATGCCTAATCTTTGTTCACAGAAAAAATAGTGCATGTCTCTTTAAATCCCTGCCTATAGGAGGCTGCCCATCCCCCCAGTGTTACCCCCACCAAACCCATTACACACACTCACACACACTCTGAGGCACGCATCCACTTACATACATTTAGCTGTCCAGCAGCATACAATGGATTTCATTATAGCATACAGGGGGATGCATGCAATGACCAAACATCATGCTCATTATTAAGGAAGGAAGGAGGGAAGGAAGGAAGGTAGTAAGGACAAACACACATACACACAGCAGTGATGCTCAATGCTCCATTGAGCAGAGATGGCATTTCTGATATCTGTGGTCACATGATCTGGGAGGACTTTTACTACAAGATCATTCCCCAACCCCCCTCCCTCTGTCACTTACTGAGGCTTACACCACAACAACATGAATTCTGGAGAAGCAGCTTACTATACACTCTGAGCCCCTAATCTATAAACCATAAAGGCATTAGCTCCAGCACTATTTGGCACACATGAGACAGCTGTGCCTCAATAAAAATTTTATTATAGATCATGAAAACAAAAAAAAAATGAAGGGGAAAAGTGGAAGTTATTGTTACTTGAACACACACAGGGAACACCTAGGCAGGAGACAAAGGTAAACATGTTTGGGACACACACACACACACACACACACCACACAACCTCACATTTGAGTTGCAAACGCAGGCAAAAAAAAGCCCAAACAAAAGAAAAACAACCCTCATGCTCAATTTCACGTGGTGGCAAGTCACAGGCTGTGTAACAGTAACCTCAATTCAGGGTAAAGACCTGACTTGAGACAACAGCCGCTGTCTCATCAAATCAAACGCACATTGATTTATGGAAAAATCCTTTTTCAGAGAAAGTGTGTGTGTGTGTGTGTGTGTAAAGGCTCCTCAGTGTTGAAGCTGTGACCACAAACAAGAGTGCAGACCTGAGATGTAGCCTATAAGGTTTCAGGATGTTGATGCAGCTGCTGCCTTCTATTCCTGCCACTGGGACGCAACAGTTTTAAATTTGGGGTTATTTTTAGGGAAATTTCCCAGCATTAAATGGGATTTAATTATATATTTTTTAAATTAAACCACGCAGATATTGCTTGAGTAATCCTAGCGTGTGATTTAGATGTGTTTAAGGGGGCAAACAGAGAAAAGGCGATTATAAGGAAGAGAATAAAATCCCTATAGTGCCCACTGCCAACAAAGTTTAAACTACAAACACACGTAAACTGGTTCGCGGGTGGAAATTTGAAACACAATTACACACATAGGACAAAATAATGTGGTGGGACGCGGAGGGAGAAACACTGTTGCAAATTTCGGAGCCAACAATAGCAGCTTACCTGCGCATAAAGTTCCCAGAAGAAGTGAACAAGTCAGCCATGAAAAAGACATGTTCCGTTTTAAATACAGGACAGATATTTCCCCGGCTTTCCGTCGCGAACATTAAAACTCAGCTTGTCCGAAACATCAGTCCAGGATCAAAACGACCACAGGCCTCCGGTCCCTCCAGCAGCCTAACCACCACCACCACCACCACCACAACGCGTGTCAATAGCCGCGACGCCGCAACAATGTTGCAAGAAAAGATAGGAGCGATTAACTGACTGCCAGACTGCTCAGTCCCGTAATAGGTGCAGCATTTCGCGTCGGAAGTGGATCCAAAAACCGAGTGGGAAGCCGTTAAACCATCCGAGACGAAAGCTCAGCGCTCTTTTTGAGGTTATTCACTTGAATAGTAGCACCGCTGCATCGGGAGGTCGGTCGGGGTTTACATGCATGTTACTGATCTGTGTCCAAAATGGCTTCTAAATGGGGAATGGGCTGCAAACAGGGAAACCCGGATGTGTAAACACAAAGAGGGGAATTCAGGCAGCCACCGTGTGACCTTAACACGACACCGCAGATACACGCCTGAAATGACTTTATTTTTGCTTCGTGTCGATAATTATCACGTTTTTTAAATCATAAAAGAGCCCACAGGAAGGAAAAGGAGGCGCTGGTGGAAGATGTGTGCTCTCCACGTTGGTATTTGTCCCGCTTCCAGCTGATATAACACTTGCACTTTCTGTGGTCACAGTTGGTATTTTATACTCTACTTTTCGCTTGTTATTATTTAGCACCAGGTTTACATCAAAATTTAAGGTAATATCCAGTGATTTTACTGAATATACGTCGGGTATATGTCATATTTTTAGCTCCTTTAAAAAAATAACGTGTTCATGTTGCAATATTTAACTGCGAAGTAAAGCAACATCACCACACTCTTTATATTTTAATTTGATTTACAGAATACAAACACAATTAACCACTTCTGTCTAATTCAAAATATAAATTTGTCAACTCCTACTATATTTATCCTACGAAATATAGTATGTATTATATTGCTATATTTATGTCTGTTTCAATATCTCACAAATAGTGTGATAAATTCTGTATTCTTTTTCCTATCTGAATTATCTTTTATGCAAAAGAATACTCTATATATTTAACTTACAATATACAAACACAATTAGCCACTTCTTTCAAATTCAAAATATAAATTTACCAACTCCTACATTATTTATCCTACAAAATATAATATTCAAGAGAGATTCAAGAGTTTATTGTCATATGCACAGTTAAAAACAAGTTTCCCTGTACAGTGAAATTCTGTCTTTGCCTTCCACTCTGAATGCCGTTAAAACCAGTAAAACACACATGAAAAAAGTGAGCAGAAATATAAATATAAAAATATTTTTTTTTTAAATGAAAAAAGAAACACAAGAGACATAAATAAAGATAAAGATATCAGGAGAGATAAAGAGAGAAAATATAAATAAAGTAACCATTTACAATATACTATGTACGATATACTAATATACATATACATATATATATATGTGTGTGTGTATTATATTGCTATTTTTTCTGTTTCAATATCTCACAAATACTGTGATAAAGTCTGTTTTCTCCCTATCTGAATGATCTTTTATGCATAAGCAGAGCTAAAAATAGCTGACCTAATTTGGAGTAACAGGATACAATAAATGCTATTTAAAATGTATTCCCTCTAATTACTCATTTCACCGCCAGACAGAGTTAAATATAAAATACATCTCACGCAGCGAAACTAAAATAGAGCCAAAGCGTTGCTCATAATGAACTGCCAAGCATTTTTATTTTTATTAATATCACAAAACAGGAAGTGTGTGACCACAAAAAAAAAATCCCCAATTTCAAAACACAATGTTCTGTTGATAAGTGCTAAATAATCTGTGACATGACATTTAAACAAAAGGTGACAATGGATTGGTCAGCCTGCCCACTCACTAAGTCTCCCAGCCAACAGACAATCAGTTTTAGAAGTATTTCCCTCATAAAGGTTAAGGTTCAAGTCATTTTCCTCTGACTAATTGGGTATGCTTCTCTTTCGTAATCTCCCCACTTAGGAAGACAGGCTTACCTCCGTTAGAGCAAATAATCAGGGCTTATTAATAAAATAAAATGTCTATAATGATAAAATAACATTGCACATAGTTTGCTTTGTTTAGTATGTAAGACCCAGTTTTATATAAAATAATAAATCCCCAAAGAAAATCAGCAGTGACATTGTTAAAAACGCCATTAAGCCTTGCTCGCTGGTCCCTCTCTCTCG
Source organism: Cephalopholis sonnerati (assembly GCA_019142605.1). Lineage (NCBI taxonomy): Eukaryota > Metazoa > Chordata > Actinopteri > Perciformes > Serranidae > Cephalopholis > Cephalopholis sonnerati. Next base: position 24,546,551 of record JAGQAX010000010.1, on the reverse strand, counting down.
TCTTTGACATCCAGACTAATGGCATGTTAGTGACACCCAGACAATTCATGCAGCAAATGGCCCAGGAATAAGGTTAGCCATATGTAATCGCCCTTAAACTAGTGCCGCTGAGTGTAACTCAAGACAAAGCATTTCCTCATTAAGCTACCCTATATTGACCCTGTAACTCGATAGAGGCCATGAGCGAAACCTTGTAAAGATAGGTGTTCTGTTGTCATGACAGTCGGAAGAGAAAGCACATGAGTGCTCATTAAAGGTCCACCGGCCACAGCCACGGTGTGACAGTCCGAAAAGAATGAGAGCACGGGGGGAGATGATGCAGTGGTGCATAAAAAACATGAAACTATGAGGTCATAATGTTAAAAAGGGCTGTTAGATACAACTTATGCCACTCTGGTATTACCTATACTGCACCATACGTATCATAAATACATGCTGTGTGCACAGAATGATGAAAAATCAAATATAAGGTTGCTGGACAAACTAAATTCCAGTGGATAAACCCAGAACAGAAAACACTTATCAATACATTGTTCAGAATTTGTGTTTCTGTTCTTCTTTTTCTCTTATTTTTTAATTCAGGGGGAAAAAATCCAGATATTTTCCTGTGTTTTTGTCGCTGTTGTTGAAATCCCTATTGTGTTCACTTTGAAAACCCTGAGGTGAGCGTCACGACTTCACAGTAAAATAGATAAATGACACTAGGTGGTAGCAGAGCTCCCCGGGGCAGGTGCAGATACCGCTTCAACCTGTGCAATATCTCTTCTTCACCCTTGATTTATAAACTGTATATGCAGGGAGGGGACACATAGTTTCTATTGTTTACTGCAGACTGCCAAGCACTCACTGGTGTGAGGGACTGACTTTGTTAAAAAAGGTCGGCGACTGCTTTGTTGTGTCTTTGTTTATTATCAGAATTTTGTTCTGTTTTTATCAGTTTTTTAACCATTAAAGCTGCAGTTGGTAAATTTTATGGGGACAAGGACAGTACTTTTTACAAATATAAGTATCATATGAGGTAAATGTGTCAATATTCGTATTCCTAAAGAAGGAAATTCTTATTTTTTGGGTAGCTGTGAATGATCTAAAGCTCAATTCTAAGATTGTTCTGCAAATCGTTTTCTAATAAACAATAAATACAGTGACTTCTGATCACCCCATAACAGTTTCAGGGTTAAAATAACAACTTCCACTGATGTCTCACCAGTGGCGTAAGCTAGTTACAATTGGCCCCAGTGCACACTATCATGCACATATCGCCTCGCAACATGATCAGAGACTTGACACTGGATAACATCAACATACATATTACGCAGCAATCATCACTGCATCTCTGTATATAACAAAAATAAACAATTTTAATTGTTGATTTATAGTTATAGAATAAGCACATTATTTTGTTGCTATTGACTATTTTCCATAAAAAGAAAAAATAAACATGACGGAGATGGGTTTGCCTTTCTCAATGGCATATATAGCAGTTTTAATTTAGTGAGAGCTCTTCTTTGAACATGTGTATTTTCAAGTTAGCAATCACTCACAAGGACCCGTTCTCCACCAAACACACTGTTGAAAGAGTGGCCCCCCATCTCATGGTCCCCTGCCTGCACTGTCTATATTTACGCCCATGTGTCTCCCCCACTTCTGATTTAAACTCAGTGTAATTCCTTAAACCTCGCCCATTTTGAGTACAGACACTGATACAGATAATTTACTTGGTTGAGGGGTAACTCACTCCTACTGCTCAGCTGTAAAATGAGGCTGCTATGTTCAATACAGTCGACTGAAGTACTAAGCTCTGCCCACTGGCTGGAGCAAACGTTCTCAATTTACAGCTAAACAGTACACTAAAATATGTTTCTGAAAACATCTGAGGTGAAAGATAGGCAATGCAGTGACAGCATCTTGATTCATATTTGATCAGCGCTGCCTAGTTCGACAGTTTGACCACAGTTCATGAGCAGAGACTGACATGATAGGCAGCTGCATTAGATAAACCTCTTCTGATTGGTTGTTTTCATTCAGGTGTGGTGAGGCCATTAGAAGCACCACGATGCAATAGAATAGGCAGGGGAATATGTTTTGTTTTTTGTTTTTTTGGTCCCATTTAGTGTTGTTCAAATCCAGGGTGAGGGGTTGAAACCCAGGATGGGGGAGCCCCTCTGTGCAGAGTTTGCATGTTCTATCTGTGTCAGTGTGGATTTTCTCCAGGTACTCCAGCTTCCTCCCACAGTCCAAAGACATGCAGGTTAATTGGTGACTCTAAATTGTCCATAGGTGTGAATGTGAGTGTGAATGGTTGTCTGTCTCTATGTGTCAGCCCTGCGATAGTCTGGTGATCTGTCCAGGGTGAACCCTGCCTCTCGCCCAGTGTCAGCTGGGATAGGCTCCAGCCCCCCCACGACCCATAACAGGGTAAGTGGTTACAGAAAACGAATGGATTTAGTGCTATGTGCATATAGAAGCAGTTTCAGCAAACATTACATGAGTTTTTTTTAGAATAATTTTTTAATAAGTTACCAGCTACATCTTTAAAACCATTTAATTTCCCTCCTGGATGTATCAAATGCAACTCTGCCTATGTATTGATCTGTTTAGTGGTATCCAGAGTATCTCATGTAACTTGGTAATGGATCCATTAGTATGAGGAAAAGGTTTCGTAGTTATAAGAGAGAGCAATTACCTGAATCATAGCCTGTAGCCATCTCGACAATGAAATGTGTTGGTTAACTTAAGAGTTTCACACTGAGTGAGCATAAATGGAGAAAAAAAATGGAAATAAGATTGAAGATCGTGTAGGATCACTACTTTATTCATCCTTTGAATAATTCAGTACAAAAATAAATCAACAAACAATGTCAAACATTTTCTTCATCTTTTATTATGTTACAGCCCCACAGAGTCAAATTACTTGACGGAGTGGTGTATTTTTCCTCAGTGGATGACCTCATCCCTGCAGCTGTCACATTGCCAGTGACGATGAGATGCTTTAGAAGTAGTTTGCCACCCTGCGAATAGACTGGATGTTGGGGTTCTCTGCCTGCCACTCCGTGTGGCTGCAGTAGCTTCCTCTCTCCACGATGTACATGCGGCCGCGGTAGTTAGGCTCCTCATACAGCACCCAGCTGTTTGGGGAAGGAAATAAATAACATTTAAATACATTTTAAATTACAATTGTACATTTAAAATGTTAAATGTATGATATGTAGTTGAAGTCAGGGGATAGAAGGTGAAGTTGATGACATATTTCAGTGTTTCAATATTTGACTGTCTTATGTGTTGTTAAAATTAATGTTTATGGTTCAAAAAAATCAAGTTTTCTTACTGTTTGTGAAATCTAGCAATGCAGATCGTTTTTGCTGTATTTTGTATTTTTTTAGTTTTTAGTATTTTAATTTTTTTTTTTACAATTTTTTTTTTAATTTCAATTTTTTTTTTCAATTTAATTTTACCTTTAAAAAAAAAAAAGATTTATTTTTTTAAATAATTACATTTTTTATTTATTTTTTCTTTGAGGGGGCGTTTTATCCTCAATAAAGTGTTGAGACTGGAGAGATGTCAGGAAATGAGGGAAAGACATACAAGTTGGTATAAGTGCTCCAGGGACATTGCAGTTCATGGTCAGTGCCTTAAAAATTCCGGCACCTCTGAAATTTCCTACGTCACCCAAACACAACGCAGGTTAATGGAATTTTGTTTGTGGTACTTAAAGCATTGAGAAATGATATTCATTTCATAGACGTAAGAGTAACAAGGACACTGTTTCTAGGAAGAGATGCTGTTGATTTTCTAATGTTGTGACAAATAGTATCGTTACGTTGTTTGTCTCCATTGTGTTGTGATGATGGCCAAAATCTTAAAGATGGACATTTACAATATGTCAAGTCTCTGCCAAAAACAACAACAAAGAAAAAACGAAAAATTTACAAGTGGCAAGTGAGAAATTGTGCCTTTTTGTTTCCTGCCCTGTCTACAGTCTCCTGACAATAAAGGCTAAAATTCCAAAAAAAAAAAAAAAAAAAATCTAAAAATAAATGAATGTTTGGTGAACTGAGTCTTTAAAAAATTAGGATTACATAGTAATTAGTTTCACAGAAGTCCCCTCCAGGTTTGGGCTGAGCTTACAGTGCCTGGCTCTGTTCCTGCAATGAATTACAATAAACTAGAACATTCTAGCTCATGTTGGTGATTATGTGCTCTAAGCAGAAATCAAACAAACTAATTGTCCCTCTGCTGCTGCACAGATACATACGCTCCGTCTCCATAAACCTTGAGGGAGTTGACGCAGCTCTTGGTCAGGCCTCGTGCTTGCAGGAACGGGCAGTCGTCACACAGCTCCACACACTGGCCTGCGAAGTTGTCTCCCTCGAACAGCTCCATCCTGTAGTGCTCTCCATGCTGGGGGAGGATAATGACATGCCCTCTTGCTGAGTCATAACAAAAAGTGTTCGCCTTCAACTCACTGCGAAGGACCAAGGCCTCCTCCTTTGTGTGACAGGGGCCGTATTGTGTTCATAGACGGCGATATGTATAGCCCACGGTCTACAGTCTCAAGTGCACTTAATGTGTGATTTACTTTCAGCTGATGGCGTTAATATGTGATGTGAAAACCTACATGTTGGTAATAAGCCGCCGTGCTGCACGACTAATCCCTGCATCATTATAAACCCGAGTTATTAAAATCATTCCCACTTTATTTGAAAAACAGATGAGCACAAATGAGGCCACACATGCCAGTCTGCTTTTTTTTAACAACCAAATATTTGTCTGTCCCTGGGGTCTCTCTCACACACACACACACACATACACACACACATACTCTTACCATCCTGATTGGCCTGCAGGAGCCCATGTGATCGTTAAGGGCATTCCAGCGCTGGAATTCGGGGTACTCTCCGTGCTCCAGAATGTACTGTTGGCCCTTGAAGTCTGGGTGGTCAAAGCAGACGAAGGCCCCGCTCTCCACGCGGACAGAGTTGACCCTGTTCATGAAGCCACGGTCCTGGAAGTTGTCGCAGTCGCTGCAGATCTCCAGCTTCCTCCCAGTGAAACATTTCCCCTCATAGAACACGATCTGTTGTTTGTTGCCACAACAGTGAGAATTAAAAATCTTTATCTCCTAACAGTTGTATGGAAAGTGCTGCAGATAGTAAGAAACATATCTAAAAGTACTATCTGGATTTGGACCAGTCAGCTACATTAATGCCTTTGTGATTGACATTTGTTTGTGATACACATGAGTAAGTTTGGGAAGGCTGTGCTGTGACTGCATCCCTTGTTGTGGTACTCACCTTTCCTGAGTACTGAGACATTTTCCACTGTTAGCTGTTCCAAACTAGTCACACAGTCTAAGAGTGGAAAAATTTGGACGCCCAGATATATATGGCCAACAGAGAGTGTGGTGGTATCGCGAGGCAGAGGCAACAAAAGCGCAACAATGGGGGGTTTAGACATTTTGCCACATGGACAGTTTCCCTTACATGTGCCACTGCTGATATTGGAGTTTGGCTCTGGGGGAGACGAAACAATGGAGTGAGAGGGATTTTGCTATGATTGGGCTTTGGGAGCGATGTTGCACCGAGTCGTGGTTGCAGAGTAATATTTGGGTGGCGTCCAGACGAGGGGAGGCGAGGAGGGAAAACAAACAGAGAGGGAGAGTAAAGCAGAGGTGAAAGGACATGTATGACCCAGAGCAAACAAGAAATCTGTCTCCTGACAAGTTGGGCAAGTGGGAAAATGTAGAAACAATAAGGTGTGGTCCTAGTCTGAGTTTTGACATCGTACTCCAAATTTCAGATCACTCTGCGTTGTTTTTCTGCTGCTGATCATGACAGGATACCTGGATCTACTTAAACCTTGACCCATGGAAATTTCCCTCTTGTTACAGCATCAAAGACATCCAGTTTTAAGGTTAGACAGGTGGAGCGGGATACAAAACAGATAAAACCTGCTTTTAATGTACTATATGACTTCAGCCCCCCCCTTACTCTATCTACAGTGGCATAGAAGGGAGATAAAGCACACACTTTGAAATGATTTATTGCACTTGAGCGGGTTTTGAGAGATTAGAAAGTTCAACAAGGTTTGACATTCGCACTAAAGCAGTCAATCGAAGCCATAAAAAGTGTAAAACATTTGTGTCGGGTGTGTAGATTTAAGAATCATGAACTTTTCCACCTAATGTAAATAGACGTCAGAGCTTTTTAACAGACTGCATATTTCAGCCAGTCATTCAGGTATTGGAGCAATCATTTGTATGTGTTCTGAATTGGACTTAAAGGTCAAGTGTGTAGGATTTATGGGGATAGATTGGCAGAAATGGAATGTAATTTTCACAATTATGTTTTCATCGGTGTAGAATCACTAGAAACTAAGAAATGTTTTTGTTACTTTAGGCCATGTTTACACGAAAATGATACGCTGAAAACGGAATCGTTTCTCATTTTTGAAAAAAGTTCTGCGTTCAGACGACAACGTTTTGATAACAATCGCCGTGCACACGGATCTGCAAAAATGACCAAAAACGCTGTAGTATACATGCCAGGCCAGTAGTTGGCGGTGTGACTTTGTAATGAAACAACACGCGTCTGTGAACATGCGTCTCATTCTACAGAGCGGTGATGTATAAACACACAAAATGGCAACCGCACTGTGGTGCTGCCACAGTAAATCTACACTTTGCTGGAGAAGCGTTGATGAATTCAACAGGGTGAGCAGCACAAACAGAGCTCGGGAGTCCGCCATTGTTGTTGTGATGGTCGACTTTGTCACGCATGCCTAGTGACTGGAACCGTAATGCCCATGTGCGAAATGTCTCCATTTTCAGAGGAACTGCATACTGCAAGTTTACATGACAACGGAGACGGCGCTGTTTCCAAAAACTTGCACTTTCAAAATGCTGCATTTTCAGGCACCCAAAACGCCGCTGTCGTGTAAACGATCAGCCAAAACACAACTAAAGTTTACCGTTTTCGGGTGAAATCACTGTCCTAGAAACAGGACCTTAGAGTGCGCAGTTTATATCTACAAATGGAGCGGGTCCTTAGCCGTCATGTTGTTCTACAGTAGCCCAGAAAGGACAAACCAAACACTAGCTTTTTGTGTTGTCATGTTGGCCACTGTAAGTCTCCAACAACCTTGGCACACAGGAGAAGTTTAAGCTGGTTGCAACCTGCAACCTCACACCTAGATGTCGCTATATCCTACACGCTAGACCTTTAAATTTGAAACAGACAACAAGTTGTGTTTCCAAGTGGTATTATTGTTGGTGCCACAGTCGTAGAGACAATTGGATTACTTTACGTTTTCCACAGAGCTGAGCAGTCTCCAACAACACAGGAAACACTGATTTTGTTTTCCATTTACTTCAGTTGTTCCACCATCCCCTATTTTCACTGCAGGTGTTTGCAACTGCAAAGAGCTTAAGTTGATACTCTCTGGCATAGGCGTAAATATAGACAGTGCAGTCAGTGCAGTTGCACAGGGGCCTATGAGGGAGGGGGCGCATAGAGAGAGTGGGCCCTCCAACAACGTGCTGAATGGAGAATGGGCCCCTAATGAATGATTGCCACCTTGAAAATATGGCTGTGCTCCAAGAAGAACTCTCATTAAATTAAAAACAGTGCTATATTTGCTTTAACCTCCTGAGACCCGTACTTATGTTTGGTTTGCATTATTACTTTCTTCTAGCTATTTGGGATTATTAGGACCTGATAAGTATGAAACATAAACAAGCCCCAATATCCTCACATGAGATGATAATAAAGTCCCAATGTCCTCAAAGGATTACTTTCTAATTAACATTGTCTTAGCTTGTCACTGTTGCTAAAATTGGTCAAATTTGTTGACAAGCTGTATTAATCATAATAAACACATTTCAACCATTAAATTTGATCAGGTTTTGGACCTTGTCTACTTTTGTGTCAGGATCAGCTGCAGGCTGACTTGGCCGTATTAGTGTATTGTGCGCTTACTACCATTAGATGGCACAAAAAAGTGTCCACGGACGAGGACAACAGGCTTAAGTAAAGCAGAATTCATGTATAAGGTCCAGTAAACCCAAAATGTGATGTCTTCATATGAGGACACAGGGTCTCAGGGGGATGTATGCCCTTGAAAAAGGTAAAGCCATCTCTGTCAAGTTTTTTTTTTCTTGTCATGTCTCGTCATGTGACGAGACAATATCTGCATGCACTAGGGCCCATCACAACTATCTTACACCACTGCTCTTTGGTAACTGGGGATAGCTACCAAGAGTTATCAGGGAAGACGTAAGCATCATACTCTTCCTGTTTCAGTCACGCAATGGTTGACACACTTCCTTTGTGCCATATCAAGCCTTTATTTTCCCTGGATATTGTACGTGGTGGCAAATTGAACTAAATAGTGAAAACAAGGCTTAAGCGGGATTTATAGTTGTACGGCAGACCCTATGCCGTTGTGAGCATTTATACTTGTGCGGTGGTGTGTCTGTGTCACTCTGCAGTTACACTTTCAAAACACTAGTCAGTGGCGGAGGTCTCTGTGAAGTGCTGTAAAGTTTAGTTGATTCAAAACACACATTAAACATGTCTTAATAGAGACAGTTTCAAACACAAGTACACAAATCAGCTTCACTATAACTCGCAGCATTCACAGACAAAGTACTTGTCTTTATCTGGACACATTTTACCCACAGATACAACATGCTAATGTTATTAGCACAAGCCTATGGCATTTTACATTGTATAAATTAGCCCTAGCAGCTAGCAGACTTTTCTTTTCATACAAATCCAGGGACAACAGCAACATTTAACAAAGGTAACGGTACATCATTTGGGTCCATTACAACTCACAAGGTTCACTGACAAAACAACTGTCTTATACCAAACATGTTTTCCAAACAAATACAACAAGCTAACATTATTAGCACAAGCCTATGGCATTTTACATTGTATAAATTAGCCTAGCGACGAGGGGAGATTTCCTGTACTCATATGAAGCCAGGATAAATCACACACAAGACTTAAAATGCTATTTTTGTGGAGGCTTTATTGTCTTCACAATTTATTATTTATTATCTGTGAAATTAAAGTAAATAAAAGCTTCATTTCCACTGAGGGAAATGGTTTCAGCTTACAAATATAGACAGGAGGTCTGCATCACCGGGACATGTAGTTACATTTCTGGGGAGGTGCACATCAGGTTATGGCGTCAATTCAACGCAGAAGTATAAATTCCACATTATAGGGAACCAGTCTAAATGCCCATGGTGCTATTACTCTGTAGCCTTTACACTGTGCCATCAACATTTACTTGATAATGTGAAGTTAAAGTAAAAACTTGTCTATTTCCACTTCAAGTAAAATGTGATGTCGGTGATATTTCTTCTGCAGCAGAGAAATATTTTCCTTGTAATAGTTAAAGGCATTTGCTTTAAGTGTTTGACTGCTGGTGAAAGTGCCGGTTTTTCCTTCTCTGTCATTAGTTTTATTTAAGTGCTAGTTCATGTCAGATTTCTTTATAGACTTGATTCATGAGTCTGGAGACGAGGCTGGTTAAAGAGCACTTAGCTAAATGTATTAAACCTTATAGTGGACATAATCCACCCAAAGCAAACTTGATGTACCTTTCACTAATATCCTCTTGTCCTCTTAAGGTTTAAATCCAGCTAATATAAATCTTTATCTGAGTATGTGACAAATGCATACATTAATATTTGCCAAGGCCTCATAAATTATATACAGTGGTGGACAAAGGGTGGATAGCTCTTGCATAATGCAGGAATCTGAGCATTGGGAAACTGTAACCCCTGAACACAGTGCACCCAGTGTGAGTGAGGTGCTAAGCATATAGACTTAACGGAGATATACCACTTAATGGGACGTTACCATGACAGGACAAAGTATGAACGGGTATAAAAGAGGGAGAGTGGATGAATACATCTCAGTCATTGTCAGAAGTCGACACAGACGAATCAGCAAGGTATGTGCTCAGAAAACTACTGCAGTTGTCTTATTTTGTGTATTTAACCTTCACTTCTTGTGTGAAATATGTTAATAAGAATGTAAAATCAATATTAGATTGACTTTTCTTTGCTAATGCACCTGTTTTTGCTCAGATTTCAGTTCCAAAAAAATCGTGAGATAATCACCTCTAACTATAGACTTAGACTAAAACACTATTCAATGAGACACACCATGAAATCTGGAGTACTGCAAGTATTGTACATACTGTATAATGAATTGTGTGCTTTATCTCTCATAGGCTGCAGTACTGAGCAGAACAATGAAGTTGTTGGTCTTGGCTTTAACCGTCGCCCTGCTGTTTACAGCTGGTGAGTCTGTCACTGATTCTCCACTGAATAAACACCACCTCTGCTGCTGTGCAACAGAGACGTCTGCTTTCTTTCTCAGTCATTGCTGAACACCAACACAATGCTGAGGCAGCCTCTTCCATTTGCAGATTTTAAGAGTCATACCTAAGATGTGAAAGTAGTTGACGTACCTGTGACAGCTCAGTGTCATCCTTTGTGGCTCTGCGCACACCACAAATTTCCAAGCAGAGTAAACCTGACTAGTAACTTGGAAATGCTCATTTTCCTAAGCTAGATTCCCTGCAGAGAACACATGGGCCACATTATGACAGAATTTAATCAGGCCACAGCATGGTTGGGTTACTGAAGTGGCCTACAGGGCAAAGAACGAGGGGTCCAAAGTGTCAGGGGCCCCCCTGGCCTTGCAAAATGTCACTGAACAGAAAGAGACTGACCTCAAACAGATGCAAAGGAACTGCAAAGAGACACAAAACAACCAAAAAGATGCAAAACGACAACAAAAAAGGGGTCAAAACCATCACAAAGCTGATGTGTCTTGCATCTATGGCTGAAATATTGTTTTGCTGGTTTTCAGGTGAAGCTCTGAACTGCCACCGGTGTCTCTCTAAAAAGGCTGGAGAACCCTGTGAGCTCACTGTGGAGACATGTAAACCAGGGAAGGACGGCTGCGCTGCTGTGAGATTCCTCAGAAAGCCATGTGAGTTTCTCAACGTGCTCAAACTATTCTATCATTAACAACGAATGATAGTCGTGTTAAAGGGGAAGTTTATTGGAGAAAAACATTTGCATGAGTATCGTGGTATCAAAATTAGACAGCTAGGGCATGATTGATGGTGTAAATTAATTAGTTTATGTTTTTAAAAATGTATAAGAAGAGAAAATTGCATAAGACCTCTTGTGGGTAAACAGTAAGGTACACTAGAAAGTCAACTGCATGCCAAATAACTGACACTGTTTGTCAGATGTTTGGGAATCAGGTGTCCAAATATATTGGCACTACTACCCCAAAAAACCTTTTCCTTTTTTACTTTCTTAGATGGCCAGTACCAGAAGTGCATGGCTCTGGAGGACTGTAAATTGCTGAAGCTGAACGCCTACATCGATGCCAACTGCTGTGCCGGAGACATGTGCAACATCTTTTCAAATGACAATGTATCGGAGCATGTTTGAGCACGGCACTTAAACCCGATGACTCCCGCCGACTGCTGCAAGGGGCTCCCAGGTGTGACTACATGCATGAATTCAAAGAAGCTACAGTGCCTTTATAAGAACAACATTTGCTCTGTCAATCTTTTCCCATGATAAATAATAAAAAAACGTTCAACAAAGAGAAAGTTCCTGTTCTCATTCTTGCGTCTGGAAATCTGTAGAGTCTTCTTACTTTTGGAGAGCCACATCAAGTCAAAAGTCTGCATACTATGAAACATACAGGGAGTTAGAGGGTTCATGTTCAGGCAAGAGTTGCATTTTCAGCAGGTTGGCTTATTGTAATTGCCTTTCCTCTCGCTCATTCAGAAAACTGCTGCCACTGTTAGACATCTGGGCTATCAAAGATAAGGAAAAGCATATCACAGCAGTTCTCAGGGCTTTGCGCTGACTTTTGACCTCATTTCTCTTTAACATTAAATATTCATGACCAAAACTGACCTCAAAGTTTAAAAGAACGTCCTCGTATCATTTATTAAAGGGACAGTTCATGCCAAAATCAAAAGTACATTTTCTGTATTCTCTTACCTGTAGTGCTTTTTCAGTCTAGAGTGTTTTTGCGTGAGTTGCCAAGTGTTGGCGATATCAGCCGTAGAGATGTCTGCCTTCTCTCGAACATAATGGCACTAGATGGCACTCGGCTTGAGGTGCTCAAAGCACCGTAAAAGTATATTTGAAAAACTAAACAGCAACGTCTCTGTTTAGAAATCATGACCTGGTTACTCAAGATAATCCACAGACCTTTGTTGTGAGCAGTTTCATGTACTGAACCACACTTGCTAACCATGTCACTGCGTAGAAGGACGCATGCGTTGACTTATGGAGAGGCTGGTGACAGCACGAGATGTGAACATTAATGGCGTCCTCTTCAGCTGAGCTGTAACATTACTTAGCTCAGTGGTGCGAGGTTAGCTAATAGGTGCATGCAGTGATACAACTGGCGGATGTAGTTTGGTAGAAAGAAAAAAGATCCTTCATGACATGATTGATTGTCAAACAGCACAAATAATGTTCAAAGCGAAAAAGACTTTACAACCAGGAAACATTCAGGAACTGTTCAGTGAGCGAGAAGGGGGTCATAATCTAAGGGGTAAGTTTAATTTCAAAATACACTGCACACGCACAACGAGGAAAAGCTTTTGTTTATCAGTTTGTGGGGTGACATTATGGAATGGGTTTACTGTGGAGTTGAAGGAATGCACAAATATGAAACAATTTAAAATGATGTACAAAAACATGGTGTTTACGAGGTACAGGGAGGAAGGAGGTGTCTTAGGGGTTAATGGCTATTTGGCTGTTTTCTATGAATTGGTTGTGTTCTGTGTTGTGTTGTTTTGTTATGTCTATGTGTATTGTGTATTTATATGTATCTATGTATATATATATATATATGTGCATATATATCAATATTTATTGATTGATAAATATTTACTGTGGCATTTTATAGATAATGAATTATCAAATGAATAACATATAAACATAAACAAATAATAATGTACTGTATAATTATTAATATTATTCTTAATTATTATTAATTACGAATGGATATTACAATATTAGTGGACATATATAGTGATGTATTTGTTACAAATATATAGCGAGAATTATTAAGTTATTTAAAAATATATTTGAAAAAAAATCATTTGTATAGATATATAACCTAATTTATGATCGACATGGAATATTATATTTCTCACTCTCTCTTTCATTTATTTGTTTTTTCCTGTTCATTTGTTGCTATGCTTCTGTTATATTTGTTTTCCTTGGTTTTATATTATTTGCATATATTTGAAATTAACTTATAACTTACTTACTAACTTAACTTACTAAACTGCACACAACAAGGTCTGTGGATTATCTTGAGTAACCAGGTCATGATTTCTGGAAAGAGACATTGCTGTTGAGTTTTTAAAATGTAGCTGTTTTGACACTTTGAGCACCACAAGCTGAGTGCCATCTAGTTCCATTATATTGGAGAGAAGGCAGACATTTCTATGAGTGATATCTCCAACACTTGGAAACTCACTCCAAAACTATCTAGACTGATAAACAGCACTACAGGTAAGAGGAGAAATATGTATTTATGATTTAGGCGTGAACTGTCCCTTTAAGAGAAAAACTCTGCTGACCTGCTTCATCAGGGCAACATAGTAAAATGTTTATTAAAGTAGAACTGCAGGTGAACTGCTTTTTTAAACTGTGGGGTTTAATTCAATTCAATTCAAAGCAGCTTTATTTACATTAATATTGCCAAAGCCAGTGTGAAATAAAAAAAATTGTATGTACAATAACTAAAGATTTACCAGAATTTGGTATATATATGTGTCACTGCTGATTAGGTGACACATCTACCAAACAAGAGAAAACCTCAAGGCACACTGTTTCAATGAAACATGTTCAACCTGGAAACTGTAGCACACCATTTTCAGATTGAACGTGCCCCAGGTCTGTGAGGGTGTGGCTCAATCAGATATGACTGACGGTGAGCCAACGACCCACCAGCTGTCCCCAGATTCAGATTTTAGTGTTGTTAAATCCTCACTGTGAAGTATGTGACATTATTGTTTTCTAAGTGAGCCCCGCCCAGTTGAAACCAGTAAGAAGAGCAGACAAAAACCTAGGCAGGAAAATTGTGTGTCCATGCAGCATCACTCACAACAAAAAAAATGCAATGAATGAAGGGACCTTTAAAATACATGGCTGTCTATAAAGCTACCATTGATACCACACATTGCTCCTTTGTACTCAGTCTCAAAAACTTAGATCATTATCTGCTGTGCTCTTGCTTCCCTCACCCTCTTCAATGTATTTTATCCTTTTAAAGTTGTGCGCCTACTGTATTTATTACTCCTTTGTATCCCCTCTGTGAAGCAGTATGAATGATCTTAGATAGCTCGTAAAAAAACCCTTGCCCTGCCTCCCATGTGACAAAAATCTCACTAATAAAGCGAAGTAATGATCCACACTCAGCCCTGCTTTACATAACCACTTTTTGCTTTAATGATTACAATCAAAAACATTTGTACAACATTTTCAACATTAGAAAATGGATGCAGATTTTTTTTTTTTTTGGCTGACAGTAACCGCTATGAAAACAAACTGAGGGGACAGAGAAGTGGGTACTGTGTGGAGATGAAGTAGAAAAAGAGCTGTATATATTGGAGGGACCAAACAGCTGGTGATGTATCAGAAGAAACGTCCGTGTTTACTTATCCGTTTTCAGAGCGTATGCATGGCAGACATGACATTTCTCTTATCTCTTGTTATTTAAACAGAGAGGGACTCGTTGCCTATATGGGAGCTGCATAATGAGAAGCTAAGATGCATCAAGCCACTACTATCTCGGTTGTCGTTATTACCGAGCACAGGAAATCATTTTTTCTGATACACCCAAATGAAGTTCTGTGTTTTGCATCAGTGCTGAGCACAGAGATGGAGGAGGGGTGGATTGTGGGAAATAGAAGACAAGGGAACCGCCACTCATCCTTTCTTTTTGTTTTTTTATCAAACACACAAAGAAAAACGAGGATGACAAAAGGGAATCGGAAATACTGATAAATAACAGTGGAATCAGAGCCATAAATAGACAGTATTGGATATTTAGGACCCTGGAGGGGTGGAGTCAGCTGAGGTGGAGGAGAACTGGCAGCTAGCCTTCAAGTAACGGGATATCCCAGTGCAGTGTCCTGTGTGTTGATTGGGCGGCTCTACATCATGGAGCAGGACGTTTTTCCTGGCTGCACGCCGCCGTCCATCTTCTCTGCCTCCAGGATCATCCTCCGGAAAACCTCCACGGCCGTCTGAGAGAGAGAAAGCGAAACACACACACACACACACACACACACACACACGAGAGAGAGAGAGAGAGAGAGAGGACGATGTCACATGTCTCAGTCACACCACTTTGAATTTTCCAGAACACGCTACATCCGCTGGAGCCTCGCTGGTTTTAGGCTCAACAAAGATGGCGTTGTTTTTCTGTGCCTTTAAGGACAGTCAAGCAATGTTTTTCGCTAACTTGATTTCAAGCAGATCAACAGACTTCCTGGATCTCAAATATGATTCCTGTTGTTCGTGTTAAAAGTTTGTTGCATAATTTAAGGTCATGTTGGCCGAGCTCGAGCCTCTGCCTGGATGAAATTAAAGAAAATCTACGGAGAGGTGAATACAACATGCTGTGTCTTGGACATGATATTTTTGGCCACTTGGGGGCAGCGCAACAAGCTGAGAACACAACATTGACATATTATCCTTGTGTTGACAGAGCAAACCTGGTAGCAAACAGTTAGCTACACATCAAAAAGACACATTAGCATTGATTTAGAGTCTTGCTTTTGGCCATGTGATGAATGTAAGTTCAATATTCACTCTCTTTTAGCTGTGGGTACTGTGGGTTTTTAGAGCTTAACGGCTGCCCGCTGCAGCTGGAAACAACACTGAAGTTGGGTTAAACCGAAACAGTGTGCTAAGAGACACTAAATTGCCCTTATTCTGCCTTAACATTATGGAATATGGGGACAGTGTTGTCTCGCCTTTAAGCCGGCAGCGGCGATAGCAACAGGGCTGAATTGACGTTTGTGTAAAAAGTATGACCCTGGCAGGACAGCACAGGTGTAATGTTTTCACAGTGTGTTATGCGTATGACCCAATGTCAGGAGATTCAAAAAGCAGCTAGCAGCAGTTAGCAGCTAACTCAAAGAAGAAGAAAAGCAACTGAAAGTCCTTAAATTATGGAGAAAAGGAGATCTTGTGGTTCCTTATGCTCCGAGAAGAGGACAAGATGGGCGGTAAATTGCTATTGTTTGTTTATTTATTTATTTTCTGGGGGGGATTTAGTAGTTTTTGATAGGACAGCCAGATAGACAGGAAAAATGTGAGAGAAGAAGCATGACACGCAGCAAAGGGCCACCACAGGTTGGCAATGAACCTGTGCTGCTGCAAAAGACCCCGCCCCCATGGGGTGCACACTCCACCAGGTAAGTTAGAGGTCGCCCCTCCAGTGTCGTTGTTTAAAGCTGCCCGACACATATGTTACATGTCACACTATAGGCTGACGCTGTTGTTTCACACGTCACACCTGTCACGCCTCTTTTGTTTCCGGAACGCCTGCATGCTGTCTATTCATCGACTCCAGCCTGTACAGAATTCAGCTGCCAGGCTTTGACCAGAACCAAGAGACAGGATCACATCATTCCAGTTTCAGCCTCTTTACACTGGCTCCCAGTATGTTTCAGAATAGATTTTAAGATTACTTTTAAGGCTCTTCATGGTCTCTCTCCAAGCCACATCTCCAACTTCTAAGTGACATACATGCCAGGATGTACTTTGAGGTTCTCGGGCAGAGGTCTTTTGTCTGTTCCAGAGGTTCGACTGAGAACTAAAGGGGACAGAGCGTTTGCTGTCAGGGCCCCGAGGCTCTGGAATGATCTGCCTGAGGAAATCAGGTCGGCCGAGTCAGTGATTGCTTTTAAGTCCCTTTTTAAAACATACTTTTATCGGAGAGCTTTTCCTGATTATACTTGAGTTTTAAGTTTATTTAGACTGTCTTTTATTTCCTCAGTTTTTATACACTTAAGTGTTTTTATCAGTTATTTTAAAAATTGTCATTTGCACGTCTTGTCTGTTTTAATTATTGACATGTAAAGCCCTGTCTTGAGCATGAGCAGCAACACGTTTTACTTTACAGCACACTGAAGCAAACCATTTTTCAATATACGTTTGGGTATACAATTAGAATCCAGTGTGTACTGACAATGAAACTACTTTATAGAGAGACAGTTACAGAATGCTAAATGACTTATTGGTAATCCTGAAAAAAGGCTAGGCAACCTTAAGTTTCAAAAAAGGGGTCTGATGTAGTAAAAAGAGGCATTCAAGTGATTTATTCCATAAACATGGAAGACTTGAACAAAACAGATTTAAACAAAAAAGGTCAACATGTACGCAGCCAGGCCTGTAGTCCCTGGTATAGGTCAAGCTCGGTCCTACACTTCCCATAATGCACCTTGATAGCATCTTTTCTGCCCCTAAATGTTTTATAAACAATATATCTTTAAAGAATTCCCCTTCAGAGCCACAGACATTACACAGCTGCCTTCACAGGCTGCTCCTCTTGATGAGTGAACTAATCTTGATTTGTAAAATCAGTTCCCGAGCCCTTAGTCAGACGGATCACAACAAATCGTTGTTAAATTTTAATCATCAAATTACTGCCAACAACTATTTACTGTAGCATGAAATAAGTATAAGGTTGAAATGTAATTTTAATTAGATTTTTTAACAGAGAGATAAACAGGCCTCGATAAGAACCCAATCAAACATAAACAAAGTACTTATCTGTGCAGCGTCGGCTCGTACCTGGTTCTCTTTAGCTGAGGACTCCATGAAGGCAGCGTTCCAGGATTCAGCTAATGCTTTTCCTTCTTCACAACTGATTACTCTAAAGACGAAAAAAAACCCAACAGGAAAAAATACATAAATATTTCAGAGTAAGGCTGCAGAGTTCAACCCACAGAGTTCAAATCTGAAGAAATCCGCAGTTATAAACGCCTCCACTGAGTATGGTATATTTTACAGGGCCATGCAGCCGCTCGCAGACAAGTATAACTACGCTCGCTTCATACAAATTGGCTTCTTCCTTCTTTTGGGGTCGTCTGTGAACCAAATATTAACATCTGCTCTGTGTTTCTGTTCGTGTGTCATGTGTCAGGCATGTTTAGTTTTGCATTTCTGCCAACGAAAGCCCACAAAATCATAAAAAACGATACAGGAATGATGACTAAATCTGGCAAGCGCTAAGCTCCCCCTCATGTGTACTGTCTGTGGTGGACCTAATGTACAATTTAGGTTTGTGTTAGGACATACCGCTCCATATGTAGGTCGTTCTTGTTTCCGACAAGCATAATTGGAACTCTGCGTTGGAGAGGAAAGTAAACACATCGTCATTCATGCTCGATATATTACATAGGTTTTGCTTCGGGAAGCAAAAGGAGACGACGAAGCAGGTACTTACTGAACTTTCCCCACCATGTCCAATAGTTTTTCATGGATAACTTGTACAACTTCAAAGCTGGAACACACAAGGGGAAAGTTTCTTCTTCAGCATTTCAGCGCAGTTCAACTTATATAGAACTTTGTGATTTGTTTGCTTTAAAAAAGGGCGAAGTAAAAGTATACCTTTTATTGGATGTAACTGAATAGACCAAGATGTAACCATTGATATCTATGGAGTAAGTCTGTGGGAAGATAGAGTACTCATCCTGTAGAGACAGAAAATGTTAGGGAATTAGTGCGCAAAGCTGCAGATTTGGAATAGAAGACCAAGTACTGAAGCAAAATTAACACCAAACTATGATATAATAGTGTCATAACAGCACATATTTACATAAGAATCAGTGATCTTACCTGTCCTGCTGTGTCTACCAGCTGCAGATGGTACTCTTGTCCATTTATTGTGATCATTTTAGTAAATGCTGCAGTTAAAAGATAAGACAAATTAGATATTAACCAACAGAAATGAGAGCAAAAAATGTCCTCTCAAAATAACAGACAAATACAACAGCGTCTCGACCATACAGCACTATACTGTATCTTCATTACTCTATGTTTTCACTCTGCAGATCTCCTTACGGATCCATTTTAGTACCACTGAGTTCATCCAGTACAGGAATGTCAATATCTGCCTGGAGATGGGTCACATTATCTACAGGACTGAGGGATTGCACTGCCTGCAGCATCACGCTGATAACGCTGACACTTCACTTTATGTTAACCATCCAGAGATTATTTATAGATACAGACCACACACTCGAGAAACGCAGGGCGATGTGTGAGCGAACATGTCGGGAAAAAGAAAAACAGCCTACAGGTGAAGTTTAGACTCAAACCTCTGGGGTGTCTGGGAATATGTGTGCTTAGGTGCTTGATGAATTACTGTATGTTCTCTCCTTTGGCAAAATGTACCGTTAAAATACCTCCAAGCAACATTCCCTCTCTTAGCCTGTGATTTCAAAGCTTATACCAGCAGAGTCAGGTTTAGAGGTTCATCTCTGGACAAACACTACACCGGCTGATTTCTCTACAGCTCCTCAAAAGAAAGTTTTCTCTGTCTGGTGTAATCAGCTGGTGGAGTGTTTGGACACATTGGTTTGGAGGGAACATTACACCCTGCTGCTGGGTAACAGCTCTGTGTTCGTCTTTCACTGAAATCATGTTGTACAGTTATAAGGACGCACAATTAAGATGTCTACACTGATGGTTACAAGCATCAAGTTTATGTGAAACAAAAACCAAACAAGAGGTATAGTTTAGAGGACATTTAGAGATAGGAGGACCCTGGCTGCTGCGGAGGACTCAGCCTACATAGGATGTACACTCCAGGTGAGCTAGAGGTCGCCCCAAAATGGCAGCTATTTTAATAAAAAGTCATTTTTAAGCCAAATTGCTGAACATTTCCAGCTTCTCAAATGTGAAGATTTGCAGCTTCTCTCTGATTTATATCATGTTTAATGAAATGTTCTCGAGTTTTGGACTTTAGTTCAGACAAAACAAAAACATGATGACGTCACCAAGCACTCTGAGAACATGTGATGGACATTCTATAAACAAAACAATAAATTCATAATGACAAAATCAGTTAGATGAAGGCCCAGTGTATGTCACATGAAAACTCCAGATTGTTACTGTGATATAAAACCAACTGTTATCATATGACCTGTGATTCCACACTTTGGTCACATGACCATAGATCAACTAAACCATCTCCTCAGCAACTCTATCCTCTGAGGAAGGCCACGAGGTGTAGCTGAAGGCGTGGAAACACCAAGATAAGCCTGAAGGGAGAGTTAAAATCTGTGTTTTTTGCATTGGAGTTTGGTGTTAGTACTCTTGTGCTGTGATGACAACTTTATAACAAGACATTTTCATCAGGGTCTAATGATAGAAGGTCATATGATGCTGAGATTGTAAAGCCCTGTGAGACAAATCTTAGATTTTGGACTCTATAACTAAAGCTAACCACACTCGACTTTGTACAATCCAGAGCTCTGACCAACAGCCTGACTTCACACATGAATAACTGATGTACCACAGTAGGTGAAGTGTCAAAGGATAATACGGCAGATACCTCACATATGTGCATAAATAAGAGATGCACTGCTAACTCTTGCAGTGTTTCATAGCAGGAGGTGGACCACCCTGCCTGAAGATCACCTCTGCGTACGTCAGAAAAAACCACACACCTTCGTGAGCAGTGTTAGAGAGTCTTGTAATATATGTAATTAAACTAGTAGTTTAACTAGATTTTGCAGTAGTTTGCTGGTAGTTCAGCTACATTTATATTTGTAAAGTGATTCAAACAGTTAGATGACCTGCAGAGATATTTTTGTTCTGTTAACTACTGAAACTAAAAATAATTTTGGGCCATAAAAGGAAAGGAATGTCTAATTTTTGTTTTAGCATCTCATCTCTGCTGTAGTTGAACCAACTCTGACCACAATTTCTCATAAGTACCGATTATTGCTATTTATAAGCAAATGTTTAGAGAAGTAGTTGCATGTTATTTCAGGCTGTCTACAGATACAACCAAGTTGAATTTAATACTTTTTAAGACCTTTTTAATACCACCTCAACAGTAAGGAAAAATGACAACAGTTGGGTGAGTTTAAGTTAAATGTGTTTAATGTAAAAAGAAAAAAATACTATTTAATACTATTTATTACTGCAATTCTTCGGTCTGTCCAATGATTGTAAACATTCATTGGGTCTGTCAGGGTGGAGAAATGTTCACGGTAATGTGGCTGAAAATATTTAAGACCCATCAAATCTGAATTTAAGTTATTTTAAGACTTTTTAAGGACGTGTAGGCACCCTGTATTTTAGACGTTACCTGGCTAACTGAGTGATTCTGCGTGGTGCAATACCCCCAGCTGAACTGTGGAAGGCAGCTGTCTCACTGATGCACATTGAACATAAAACCACAACTGACATTCCTTGAACTTTTCCATGAATAGTGTTTTTATTTTTTTGTTTCATGCATGAACTGTAAACAAGTGGGCACTTTTTGGTGAAAAAAATAACATCAATAAAGTTGCATTTTTTGTATTATTCTTTGTTATAATTTCATGCCATGTCCTTTTTACAAAGTATTTTGAACAACTTTTTCAAAGTAGCTTGGGTTAACTAAACTAGATTTCTCCTTTGCTGTGGTTCAACTTCCAGCTTGCAAAGCGATGCTTTCCCAGGCTTCCCTAACACTGTTTATAAGATACAACACGAGGGAAAAAAAGAGCCGTGGGACTATTATATCTAGTGTGGCTTTTGCTACAAACTCAACTGTTCACAAGAGGCGATGCATCAGGATCTGAGTGGCTTACCACATCCACTACACAGTTTCCTGTTTGCGTTTGGAGGTGTAAAAATGCACAAAATCCCTACTTACTGTTTTCTATTGTTGGGTCATAGGAGTCCACAAACTGGCCTTCCACAAACTGAATTGTCAAGGAGGACTTTCCTGCAAAATACAGAGTAGTACTGTGAGGAAGGAGCCTTCAGGTGTTGTGAAAATAATTGGAAATGTGTCAATTTAAAAGTTGAAATAAAGAAGTATGGCTATTCAGGATAAAGATGACTAAGGGATAAGTGAGTGAGAATCCACGTTATGAAAACAAAACCTACTTTGATTATGAGAATACAAGCAGAACTTAAAGCCAACAATGCAAACCCTGCTGTAATACATGTTTACTATATCAAGTTATTATAGAGTAGGCACCCATGAGCACAATGCAGGTCTCTATGGGAATATTACATGGTTTAGCGTTAGTGCTGGTATGCTGGCTGGGCCTCCAGTCCTTCTATCTGCGTGTGCCATCTTGCCATGCTCAACATCCTTTCCACCGCATACAAATAGCGCTTCTTTGGGTTCACTTGCGCTAAAACAACCCGCACAGTACTGCGTCAAACCCCGGTGGCTCCTCCAGGGCCCTCACAAAGCATGGCACTGGCTGCACAGGGTGAGGGTCAGTGATGGAAACGCATCAATAGCGCAGAAATCTAAAGCTCGCACACATTACGCAGGCCTCATATGATGGAGCCGCAAGGCCACGGCTCACCTGGCGGCGCTCTTTTCGGCCAATGTGAGATGTTGCGCGACAGAAAGCACTCACTATAATTTAAGGCTATTATAGGAGGCGTAAACCGCCCGCATAATGGACCTGAAATGGCCCAAAGGCCGCTGAGATTTAGCCCCAGCGTCGCATCCGAGGCCCTTGAGGTGTCATCGCCCCCCCTTTCCCGTCGTCTGCTCGGGACTCACCTACGGATCTGTAACCGAGGATGGCGATTTTTCGTGATTTCGGCTGCGGCATATCTCGTCCTGGTTATCGCATCTAGTCCTCGGGGTGTACCGCAACCTCCAACCGGAATGGCATCCAAATTCAAGGGGAGCAGAGATTCGACATACAGCCTCCAGATGACAGCAGGAATCTCTCCTCTTAGTCTTCTGTGTGAAGATTTTAACGTCCTCAGCTCGGAAATAAAATGTTATTTCAGGACATATAAAAAAGCATGGAGTATCTATAGATCTACAATAACTGCGTCACTCCCCTTTGCAAAGTAATGAATTAGTAATTACTGCTCCGTCCTAATTGGCTACAAGCGGAGTCAAGGCGGGCGTTCGTGCCCGTTGTAAAGCTCTGATTGGATGAGGCAGCTGCTCGTCAAGCGGCAGTGCCCTCTTTCTGGAATATGATTGGCTGCTACGCGCATTGTGACGTGCTGTGTGGTCGGGTGCAATGTCATTCATGTGTTTAGGGTCAGGGAGCAGGGAGCAGGGACACTGGCATCACTGCTCCACTGAAGACGTCATTTTTTGTATTTATTTATTTTTTATACGCGGACACACCTAATGCTAATTATATATGTATATATATAATACAAGTTACTATAAAATATGATACATCAGATACATCATTCAGTTCTCATTGTAGTTATATAGCAGTCACATAAAATTAGCCAATAAAAGATCACCATAAACTCTATTGATCACCACCACACGTCATCATTGTCCATAGAAATATTATGTTTAGTGGTGGAAAGTAACTAAATACATTTACTCAAGTAAATTTAAATTTATATTTAAAAATATTACATTTTAAATTGATTTTTTCAGTAACAAAGATCAATTCAAAAATACTTCAAAAATTAATTTTAATTCATTGATTGTATTTATTTATTTATTTGCTCAAATTAATTTTATTTAAAAAATGTATTTTAATTCTACACATTTATTTAAATTTTAAATTGTTAAATTCATTTAATTGCTCAATTCATTTTAATTTATAATTTGTTTTCTAATTTTAAACATTTATTTAAATTTTAAATTGTTACATTTATTTAAGTAAACTTTTCCGGTATTTGTACTTTGTACTTGGACCCACTTCTCCTCCACAACAATTCATTGGCAAATATTTAACTTTTTTACTCCACTACATTTTTTTGCTAAGTTTAGTTATCAGATTCAGATGAATACAAAATATAACTTAAAAAAAATATATGATTGTTATAGGTTAAGACAAGATAAGATTATATTGATCCCTGGGAGAAAATTCACAAGCTACACAGCAGTATATAAAGTAGTTGAAATTACTTTTACCAGCTGCAATATTAAAGTGATGAAGACATGAATGCATTATTAATTAATAATAATCTGCTAACATAAAGTATATTATTTTGAAATAACTCTGTACAATGAGCACTTTTACTTCTGGTGCATTAAGTTATTTGATGCTAATACTTTTGTTTTAGTCAAATTTTGAATGTAGGACTTTAACTTTTTTTCCATTATGATGTTGCTACTTCTAGTAATAGTCTAAATAATACAATAATAATGAGTAAATAATCTGCATACCTCTTTCACTACTAGCTATAGTACTTCGAAAAGGGTATAAACCTGTGTATTAAAGCCACAGTTTTCACAGGAATACTGATTACAGGGCAGTTACAGGTGATAGCACAAGTCAGTGGTTTTCAAACTGGGGGGCGAGCCGGGACTTTTTTCGGCTCCTGAAGGGAGGCATGACAGAAACAGTTTGGTGTAAGTGATGTAACAAAAAAAATCAGCAGTTAATACCATGTATAGCCTGATAACAGTGGTGTAGGAAACTCACTTGAGTACAGTACTTAAACTACATTGAATCACAGTACCAGGGTTGTACCTATGACTAAGAGGTCAGGCCCTTTGTATTGTTTCCAGGAGCTGAGGAGCAGTTTACGAACCATAATTAAACACAAATTACACATTTTATTTTGCACATTTAAATGTCTTTAAATTTAGATGTTTTTATTACACACAAAAAGGAGTTCATGGAAATATAATAAAGGTATTTAAAATGTTGCTTATAAAACAAAATCCTGGCAGTGTGAGAAGGGCCTTAGCACTTAAACCATTATGTACAGGGATACATAAATTATAACTGTATGAAATGAAAAAAATCAGCATATATATACACATATACATACTGTATATATTTCCTGGGTTGTAATGGGGAAATTTAATGGTGGAAATAGCATTTTAAGAATGTAGAGTATCTCCTTGGGACCAGTTATGGACTCATATCAAAATGGAAGATAAGCCTAGATAATTATGAACTTGCTATGTTATTATGTGACCCTGTAGAGTGATGTGTGAGGATATATGTGACATGTTTTTGTTTGTTAGGTTGTTTTCTTCTCTTTCCTTCTAAACTTATTTGTTAAGTTTTTCTTAATGTACTGGAGTCCGCCTCCTTGTTTTGCATGCCTGGAAAATAATATATGTATGCTATGTGCCGAGCCTTTCAAACCAATAAGAACTTGAATTATAAAATATTACTTATAAAACAATGACAGAACTATAGGTACAATTAGGACACTACGATTTCATACTACCCTTACAGTACATATAAGCAATGTTATTGGAATGGTTAAGCGAGTAGAAAAGCTCTCACATCAGCCAGTAGATGTCCCCATAACATCACTTATATCTCACACAGGACCCACTCATGGTACCAGAGGCCTGTCTGTACAGTACAAATAACTGTGATATATTCCCACAGAGACATCACCTCCTAATTACTGTTTATATCCATCCATCTCTTGTTTTTGGTTCAAACTCACTGAGCGCTGTTTCTCAAGCTGTGCATTCTCACTGTACTTCAACAACCTCACACATAAATCAGACTGCACACATCCCTGATTATCTGCGCTGATAGTGCAGTCCATTATAGATGTTAAAATACCCAGGTCTTAATATAACTGTGGCCTTAAACCAAACCACAGGCATGCAACAATACCATAGGAACTCAGGCCACAATTAGTGGGTTAAGCCCATAGGCAGACACTGGAATTCAAGGCAGGCGAGGGGAAAGGTGGTAGGATGATGAGAGTCCTCTTTGCTTTTAAACTGTGTGGCATCACTTCACAAACACAAATGATGCAGTCTGCAAAACAGATTTTTTTTTAATGCTGAAATTTTAGAGATTTTCAGACAGCTTAAATGCCAGTTTAGAGAGTTTTGGAGCAAAACTCTTGAAGTAATTACACACTCTCTTCAAAAATAGCTCATGAACCCAAGGGTGTGCAGTTTTTCTTGCCCTGTGACCAATGAAGTCCCCTGTTTCCCTGTCACGTCCCGGGCTATTACCACTTAATCACAGAAATGTCCAACTCCCCGACAGTAAGACCCAACTGTTTTGCCTCCACACACACTTCTCAGCACTGGAGACAAGAAATCACTGGTGTCAGCAATAGGCGATTTGTTCTGCATGACATTGGGTGTCAAAAAAAAAAAAAAAAAAGCTCAACTGAAATGGCTGAAGGGTGCCTGCAATCACTGGACACACACAAATACACACTCATGCACATGAATGCTGTCACTTTCTCTGCCTCTCCCTCTTCCAATCTCTCTCTCACACACACGTGCACACACACACACTGAGGAAATTATGATGACCAAGAATAGGTCACACTGGTAATACAGCCATGTTCTAGCCAGGGATTACAGTGTGCTGACATAGGCCAACAATAAATACCCCCTGCAAGAACAACAGGTGTCTGACAAGATTGTTTCACTTTAATAAAAGGCTTACACAAGCCTCAGAGAAATAATACATTAAGCTCTTTTAGACATGTTGGCCTTTTATTGCTTCATCCCTTGTGATTGGAAAATTTCTTTTTTTCACCCCAACAATTAATCTCACTGAATCTCGCGTGCATCCAGAGGGCGGTGTGATTAAGGTGCGTGATTGTGAATGTCATGAGATCGATATTCCTGTCACGAATCATGTTGCAGGTTGAGAAATTCACTTCAGATTTCCAGACTCTAATTTCTTTAGCTATGCGAGCTAGTGGACATGCAGCTGGAGCTCGTGTTTCTGAACCCCGCGTGTGTGGCACCGGCGCCAGCCTCTTTCAACTCACTGTGAAAGCACCCCTGGCTCTGTTAGTATGCCAGCCTGAGCGCCAGTGGAGCGAGTCAGCCACATCCTCCAGCTGGGCCTGTGCCACCAACGGGCACCTGGACCCACTCGCAAAACCTCATGAAACGCAATGCATATTTAACACAGAGGAATGTATTTGTTTAGCATCTCACGCCTGAGAGGCGGTATGTCTGAATGTGCCTGGAGGACACCCGTTGCACCTTTACCTCGCTCATCTTTGAGACTTTTATCTACCTACTGGATGCAGCGCGGCCTTTTTAACTGGCACATTCACACTTCAGGCTGTGCCTCAGCTGTTGGACCGAGTCCAGAGTCACACAGGCCTGAAAGACAGCCATCGTTATCCAACTCTCACAAGGTGTCATTGTAGGGATCCAATGATTACCATATCAGCACCACATGAAACATTTATGGCTTGCTGGCAGTGATGGCCTGGCAAGCATCCTAATTTCTAGAACAGAGCTTGTCAGATCCTATTGTTTCAAGTTCTGGTGACATGAGCAGAAAAATCATCAGTGATGAAACTCGTGATGAAACTGTGCTGTCACTTGTGGTCAGAATTAAAACTTTGTAATAGAAGTTTCTCCAACACACCTGACACACCACCAACGCCTACAGTTCAAGTACCCCACCTGCTACACTCACACAACACTCTCCACTCAATTCAACATACATACAACACACCCTTTCCAATAAGGCCGCCTACTGAGACTGCAAGTGCTCTTCCCCTCTTTCCCCTGCTGTCCTGCTGCTGCTCTGCTCACTTGCTAGTTTGCTAACCCTGTAATGCAAACTGTTGCTGCTTCCATTACCAAGCTCAGCTATAAACAGTCTGATCACTGGTGCTTTGTGATTATGATAATTAGACCAAATTGCTACCTCATTTACTTTTTGAATTGCCAAAAATATCTGAGATGCGGGCAACAATTAAGTGGTCTGGAATCAGGATGCTGCAGGGTGGCTTTTGGAAGTAACAATCATGTTTGCGCCAAGTTAGTCCAAGACTCCATTTGCTGGTCGTGTATCGCATATGCAGCCATACGGTGTAATCTGAACTGAGTGTCCCATCTGTGTTGTGGATTGTGACTGTCTGGACTTTGGGAACTTCTCCTGAAGTTAATGCTACACTATCAACAGTTGGATGTTTTCCACCAGTATGGAACAGGTGCCATTCTGGTTCTTGCACCTGATTTTGAACTGTTCGGAGCATTTCAACTAAGAATTAATTGTTTTGGAACCTGAAAAGTTGGCTCCCAGGTTGAACCAGAAAGTAGCAGGTTTATCCTCAACCTGAGTTGTGAACCATGACAACATCAGTGGGCGTGTCATATTCTCCAGGTTGGAAAGAGAGGATAGAGACGACAACAATAGAGACAGTTACGGAGAAATTACTGGGAAAAAAAAAGGTTGCGCAGTGGTTCATTAATAGTTTGCCCATGCTTGTTTTTGGAGAGCAACATATATGTGTAATAATCCAACAAAAGTTTGCAAGTAATCAATGTGATCCGCCATCTTGCTACGACTGTTTACTTCTGTTATGTAATGTACAATGCCTTCATTGATGACACATCCTTGATTACAATGTTTCTGATCAAAACTGACGGAAACATGGGTTCACTAAATAGCACAAAGGTTCCAAGAGTCTTGAACGGAACCAGAGCTAATCTGGTGGAGAGGTGGTAGTGAGTATTTTGTGAGGGAGTATTTCCTTATTAATATCAGGGGTCTAAAGCAGCGCTACTCAGCTTCCAGCTAGTGGGCCAAATCTGCCAATATTAGGGTGCTGGGTGCCCCACAACCTTTTACTAATTCACAATGTAAGTATTTTTTTGGTGTTTTTAATGTAAATAAGGTTCAAGGTGTATTAAAAGCATAACAGAGCACAATAGAGCTTGTTTATCAAGCTATCAAGTGCCAAGGGGAGGATTCCCTGGACCTCTGATAGAGGTGTGTGCTATGCCTCGAATATCCTCATATCCTAAAAATGCTCACACCTCACCTGACCTATGCAGGCCTGTCGTCTTGCAAAAGTGGCTCCTGAGCAAAGCAAGTTGAGTATCCCTGGTCTACAGATACAGGGTGTCATATATCATAAACAAGCAGTGTTGTCTTCCTCTTTTTATAGATCTCTCTAAGGCCTTTGATACTGTTGACAATAACACTCTACTCAGGCGTCTTACAGATGCTGTTTTGTCTGAGGATGCACTTGGGTGGTTTGCAAACTATCTTACAGACAGAACCCAAGCTATTAAATTAGAGGGAGCCACCTCTGAGGTACTGCGAGTCCTCAAGGGGGTACCACAAGGGTCGATCCTGGGCCGCCGCTATACTCTATGACTGTGCTGCAGCAGCCTCCCACTCAAGCTAGCTATCCATCAGTAGCATGACTTAGTACACCACACTGACTAGTGAAACATTCATGTCTTATTAGCCTCAGATCTCGGTGTGAAAGCCGTAGTTAACCCACTACACAACAGTTTTTCCTGCATTTTCTTGTTTCTTTCGCCCAAAGGGGGCACGACCTTAGCAATGACGGAATGCCGGTCTAATCTATGGGAATCACATTGTGGCATTGTGGAGCTGCAATCTTTGGAGGATGATGATTTAATGGTTTAATTGTGCAGCTCTTCTAGACTTTTTAAATGCTATCAGACTGAATGGATCACATCCCATTACTGACTTGAGTCATTTTGCATGGATGTGACGTTAAAAAATGTATCTAGATATTACAGATGTCTCTTTCCCAATGTAAGTCTACAGGATAAAGCATTTTTAGGTCCAATGGCATCACATGATGGACCTGGAAGTTGTAACTCCACTGTTTAGCCACTACAAAAATCATTGTCTGTTACCAGTAATTTGTCATTGGCTAATTGTTCATCATCAGAAATGCATTAAGTACACAAGAAAGACCGATGCTAATTTAAAGAGAGGCTCTCGGCAGAGGCAAAGGAGCAATAGCCTAGATTACAAAACTGATGTTAGTTACAATATCAGTCCTTATACATTAGGAGAAACACCGGTCAAAGGACCTTCACCCTGACAGTTTGCCACCCATTTTGGTCCATGGTGTTGGCGCCTATCTGGTGTTTGGTGTATCTGTTTTAAAGTTTGTGTCCAGTTTACATGATCTTCAGATCTACAAGCCTAATGCCGACTACACAGTCATGTGGACAAAGGTAAGCTAGCTAATGTTATGCTAACGGAATGCTAACAGAACGTCAGCTAATGATGCATACTATTGGTATCTATAGCAAAATAAAAAGCATGACATTAGCCTACCCTTGTGCCTGACTCTGTAATGTCACTGCTCACATTTTGTGATTTTTAACCGTAATCATTGTGTTGTGTTTTAATTTTGTTCAGCAGTTTTTTTTTGTTTTGTCTTGTCTGTAAACAGCCAGCAGATGGCACTTTTAACCTTTGATGACCACATATTCCTATGACAGTTGGATGTGGATGGAGCCGAATGTGCTGCCAGTCTTTCCCCCAACAAAGTCGGTCTGAAATCAGTAAGCTACCGAGATACTGTGCCAGATTGCATCTAATATTTTAAAGAAATTAACAAACTTTTAAAGTAAAAACATTCTATTTACTCTTCAAACGTAGGTCACATGATCACAACTCCATCCATTGAAATTAACGTCTGAAAATTGAGCCAAAAATGTTTAGTTAAGATGTTTTTCTTATTTTATTGTTAAAGTATTTCAAAGGTCAAGAATAAACTGTCAGGTTTAATTATTTAACTGTGTGTTTTTTTTATTTGTTTATCCCACATAACTTCCTGTATTTCACAGTATATTTATTGTAATGGTTGGAGATACTTTGTAAAGGCTACTGCTTGAACTTTCAGCGGATACTACACTGCCCTCCTCAGCCACATGGTGGCTAGTGCCCGGCCCACACACAGTTAGATGCCTCACATATTAGCTGCCATCAGACTCTGTATCTGATGCAGCTCTGGAGGAGAAGTTCATTACTGTCACTCCTGGGTCTCTGCTGAGCTCTCAGGGAGTGACGAGGTCAGAGCCCGACCAAATAAATCAATCAATCTCATTGCCATCCAAAGCACTGACAGTTTATCTAATCGCGATTACTCTGCAACTGTGCTCACAGTACGACGTGTTTTTGTTTAGCACTCAGCGGCCTGTAGGAGTGGCAGTGAGCAGGTGAGACCCAGATAGGCTGCTCGCTGGTACTTTATCACCCCGCTTGTTGTTGTCACAGCCACAATTGGTTTGTACTCCCCATCTGCTGCATCAGCAAAGTCGGGACTGATTTGGTCACTTTGGAGCCCAGTTAGCTTTGCTCACTGCACTTCCCTGTTGATTCCAGCCATCATTACAAATGGTATCTCTATGCGGCGGAGTTAACCCGGATAGTGCTCTCCCCTGGGTGCCTTTATTATCTATTCATCATGTTGTCCCAGTTTATCTCAAGATGAATCTGGATGCTTCACTACAGATCTAACTACAGATACCTGGGCGTGTGGCCTGGGGAGAGAGATTAGGAGATTACAAGATACTCAGTGGAGGTGCTTTATAGAGTTGATAAGGAGGTGAAAAATATTCTAAGAAGATGCAGAGTGGTTGTGAATTTGTGTTTGTGCTCTTTAAGCACCAATATTTCTTTAAAGTAGGCTCGAATATATTAAAACCGCCTTGATGTATAGTCGTTTTCACGGTGGCAATTTGCACAACCAGTCGGGGGCAGCTTCAGCGTGTCCAATCTGGTGAATAAATGAGCATTTGAAACACTGAAATGAAATGTTCTTGGCCTCGTGTTCAGCCTCCGAGCAGGCTTGTTGGACACTCCCTCAAATATCCTCCCCACTAATTTGCATTGCTGACGAGATCCTTTGTGTCACCTGGAGGTTTGGGCAGAGCACTATTGCAGCCAATTTCCAGATGGCAATTCAAATGTGTGACATATCCTCGATTTTTTGACTAAAATGCACGCCTGCTTCCACAGACTCCATTAGCTGGGGTGGGGGGGAGGCGTATGCGTGCACAAATGGAAAGTGGAAAGTGTCCAGTGGTGTGAATATTCACATCTGCACCTGCTGAATAATAGACGATTATCTTCTCAGGTGGCTCGTCTACCCTCCACCCCTATTCACATGCTCTCCCCCATTTCAGGGCGCTAATTTTGTCTGGAATACTCAATAGGTTTGCAAAATGCATATTTCTTGTCTCTTAGACTTGATCTTGTCTCGTATTCTGTCTAAAGAGGGAACATATTCTCCAATAAGAGTGCTGGCTTCAGGGAGTAATGTGTCTGCAATATAGACTCTAAAGAGCCTCAGGTCTTGGCAGGTACTCCTTACATTTCAACAGGAGAGACACACCTACGGCAGATTCTGTGGCAGCAAGGCCATATATCATCTGTCATCGCCAGAAGCCTCCACAGTAATGAACAAGTAATAATGGTATATATCTTGAACTTGAGTCTCTAAAGGTAGCTCATCCAGAGTCATTATTGTGCCACATAACCAGATGAGCTTTCTCAAATGAGATCATTTTTGTCACCCTGAGGACTGGAGGGTGTAACAGTTCTCCGAGTGAATAACTCATCCTCATTTGGTGCTAATGGGACTCTGTATTAAGGTGTTGTGCGAATGCGAGAGGAATGGTAAATCCCATTTTCTTGTAATTTAAATCTCAAGCTGTTTCCACACATCTGTTCCTCTGGTAGAAAGGAAGCTTCTTTTAGGAAAAAAAAGCGTGCACGGGATAAAAAAGGAGCATTTAATGAAGATTCATGCCACATGGGATTATGACGAAGTGCTAGGCGACGGTGTGTTATGGAGAAGTATGTCATGATGACATCTCTCTGTCACAGAAATGAGCATTATTCGCTCTGTCCATTCATCCACCTACCTATCTAGCTTCCATCCCACCCCCTCCCTCCATCTGTCCATCCATCTCAGCTTTTTCCAGGTATTGCAATGCTACAGTTAACCCATAATGAGGGATATGCATATGAAGCCATGGGTTTCCTGCATATTTGACAGCATGTGTTGTGTACTGAGCCTCGTGTTGCCACTCCGGGGGTGTGTTTGCAATTGGGGTTGGGGGGGGGGGTTGTTCTGACAGTTACAGCTGAGATGTCATTTTTCATGTAAATAGAGGATGGCAGGGTATAGCAATCCTGCTGTTTGCGAAATTATCCATGGCACACATATACACAAGAACAGCAGCACAGATGTGCTCCTGAAATGTGAGGGCTCTGTTTAAAGACTTTGTGATGAAGTGTCAGACAGAAATCAGTTTCTACACAAAGTTACTGTGATACCAAGGTGTTACAATTTACTAAGAAATGTCCAGATGAGCGGGGCAATGCACCGCAGCAGCCCTATCTCCGGTGTCCAATTCAGCAAACACATGATTCAACCTGTCATTCATAAGTGCTGATGTAGCCGCGCTCATAGCCGAGCCACCGAGTCCCCAGAGTTGGATATCACTGCTAACTGTCATCCAAGTACTTTGATTACTGGACTGGGAGAAGAATGATGACTAAGGCCACTCTAAGTCCTGGTCAGACTCTGAGAGGCTGTCAAGGAAAGTGGATCAAGTCCAAGGTCCCATTTACACCCCTAACGTTTATATAACGTGTTCACGGCTCGTGAATGTGGAGCTCTCCTGTTGCAAAAATCTTGTTAATCACTTGGTTGACACCTCTTAGAAAATGATGGGTGCTATAAAATAGATGTGAAGGAAAACAGGGTTTATTTTGAGAGACAAAAGTCAGTTTAAAAGTTATGGGTAGTTTTACAATTATTAAAGAAAAACATACAGTTTATTCAACTCCTCCTGTTTATAGGCAGTGTGTAAACAATTAATAAATGATTTTATTTTTAAGTTTTCATTGATGTAGCTGGCAAAACTTGTAATGATACTAGATATGTCTTCACAGGAGAAGTTATAATAGTAATTGTAACTGCACATTAATACTTACTGTGCATAATACAGAAACTTAAAATGCCTTTATGTCTGTTTATACCTACATAATGTTACTTATACATTATGTTATATACTGCTTATATAAGAAAATTTAAGAGTATATCATATAGAATAATGAAAATATAAAACAGAAGAAAATTAATAATAAAATTGATTTGATATAACACCTGTCACAGAAATGAAATTCAAAAAGTACTTCACTAAATACAATCAAGCAATCAAACAATGAAACATACAATCAAAAATAAAAAGGCAATATAACAAATAAAACATGGCAACAAAAAGAAAGTAAAACAGAGAAAATAGAGTTCACCGATGCTGCGCTAAGATCCAATAGCACCAAAACAGAACATTCACCCGCATCAGAGGACATCATTAAGTCATTTGAGACTCTAAGAAGAGCTGTTTGGTGGAATTTATCTAAAATGTTGTCTTCCATCCGCAACTTTTTCTAACACTTCTGAGATAAATGGCAGCTTCAAAACAAGCCTTTAGTTATTTGGATCAGACGGATCAAGGTTTGTTTTTTTTAGAAGAGGCTGAACAACTGCATTTTTAAAATAAGCCGGGACACGGCCAGATAGCGAGGAGCTATTTATAATTGACACAAGGCATGGACCAATTGACTCAACTGCATTTTTAAGCACAGGTGTAGGCTATGACACTTTCATGCTGCGCACCAGCTCGGCGAGGTCTTGCAGGGAGACGGGTGAAAAAGAGCCCAAAATTGATGGACGAATAGGATAAGCAGAGAAGTGAGTAGAAGAGAAGGTAATGCTAGCCTGAGCATTATTAATCTTATATACAAAGAATGCAGAAAATTACTGCAGTTCTTACTCGACCAAATGGGTACATCACCCTGGGACCCAACATTGGGATTGCGTTCACTATTGGAAACAAGATAGGACTATAACATCAACAAATATAATATTAGAACCATTTTTCAACTGTGGTCCATTTTGGAACATTTTACACACATCTACAGAAATGCACTGTTAAAATATTCTCAGGACAAGCATCATAATTTCCATTACTGTATGTCTTTTCCATCACAGTAAACAAAGAGATTATTTTGTACAGAGTGGTGAAAATGACCGTAACCTCAAAGGAGAGGTGTTCTTTTTTATGAAAAGAGAAATAAAATACTTTAATATCTTACAACACATAACACATTTCAGTAAGATGTGTACTAATGTGTCATTTGCATTTGAAGCTTATATTAGATCAATGTTAAATTCAAAATTATGCAGGGTTGAATGTCTAAAATTTGGCTCAGGAATAAAGGATATATAGCCAATCCCCCACATATAAGTACAGTTATTATATAATGAAAACAAGGACTGTTTTTGTTTTTTTCTTATTTCTGACAGGGACACAAAATCATGATAGTTAAATAATCACTCATTAACAGGGTTGAAGTAAAGTGTTACCGAGAACAATGTCTGGACCTGCAGTATGATTGGCACAGTAGCTCTGTGTACATTCTGTACTGTACATGCTGTCCATTCTGTACTCATCTATTGAATGTCTGTCCTGTCCTGTGAGTCCAATCTCTCCTCTGTTTCTCTTTCTGAAGTTTGTCATGTTTTCTTCCCCTTGATAAGATTTTTTAAAAAATCTGAATGGATCCTGTAAGGGTAGAGAGTGTCACATGTGGTATAGATTTTAAATTCCTATAGGGGAGGAAAACACTTGAAGCTATAAAGACTTGACTTCACTAAGTGTTTAGCACTGTTGCCTCATAGCAGGAAGGACCTGAGTTCAAACCAGGCCAGTGAGGGTCTTGTAATGTGAAGTTTGCATGTTCTCCTCCATTTGCGTGGGTTTCCTCGAGAAACTTTGGTTTCCTCCTTCAGTTCAAAGACAAGCAGATTATATGAAATGGACAGCAGTGTTGAGCAAAAGTAGCAACACTACAATAAGAAAATACTCCATTACAAGTAAAAGCCCTGCATGCAAAATATCAATTGCAGTTTTTGTCATTGTCTCTGCTTTAAAAAAAAAAAAAAAAAAAAATCATATCTCTGAACAATTGTTTTGTTGTTTATATGAATGTTTTTAATGTCTGCTAATTTGGTAAATGATCTAGGTGACAAGGAATCACAATTAGTCACATACAACTTCTTATTTGGGTGGTATTGGACAATATACTGACCCCCCCCCAGAGGTGGGGACTCAAGTTACATGACTTGACTTGAGTCAAATTCAAGTCGAAAATGTGAGGACTTAAGACCTGCTTGACTAACATTGATAGAACTGACATCAACTTTGACTTAATATTCATGATTTGAGACTTGACTTAGACTTGAGACAGATGAATTGTAAGGACTTGACTTTTTTAGTTGAATATTTACATTTCCTACATATTACGAAGTTATGCTTTGTTTTTGAGACATGATTGAGTGATTTCTAAAGTGATGCATGCAAACTTGGCCAATTACGATGTGCCAGACTAGCACAGGCCAATGCACAAGGCAGCAATCATGGAGGGGGCTAATCCAAGGTCTGCAGCTCAAAAAACAGTGACACAACCACCACAATATACAACTTCCTCAATCGACCACAAAGATAGGTGACATATCTTTTTTAGCTAACGTATTAGCTTATTGGCTTTAGCTCATTGCTTAACCTGAGCTATGACTTGACTTGACCTGCTTGACTTATTGCAGAGACTCGACTTCATTTTCTTGAATATCACCACAGTAACTTTGGACTTGAGACTTGAAAAGTTAAGGCTTGAAACTTGCTTGTGATTCGCGCATACATACTACCTTTTTCAGACAAGCAATAGAGCTATGATGTCCAATGACACATTTGTGACATCTGAACTCGCAGTTTAAAGAACGTATATTTGTAAATATACGGATAATGCCTCTAGTGTCCAACGCAAGCAAGTGCGTTTCTTTACCGATAAATAGAAACCTGATAGAAACTACCTGTAGCCGTGAGGCTAAGTTTATCCAGTGGTTTGGCATATATGCTTGGAACATTACCGGGACAAAAACAGGACCTGCCAGGTATGTGACATGTTTTGTGAAATATTTATTTAAAAAGACGTTTGAATGGCTGAAGGAGTCATAATGACAATCTGACTGTATATAATGTATAACCATATTTTAACAGAATAACATTACACAGGTTCACGATGTATTAAAACAAGCAACTGAATCAGAGGAAAGAGCCTGATAGCTAGTTAGCAGCCTGTTAGCTAAGCTAGCACACTGTGATACAGTCTCTCCAAAATCCTCTGCAAAAGTTCTTTTTTTTTTAATGTACTTGCAGCAATTTCCGGACCAAAATATTACGGAGGGGAGGACTTTTGCAGGTACACTGGATATCACAGAAATTCCCATGAAAATTAATGGATTTCCAGTTGCCTTGTCTCTGAACACATACGTCGGTGGAGGGCATTCTTTGAAGAGCTGTAAAGTTAAGTTGATTTAAAACACACCCAAAACCCACATTAAACATGGCTTAATAGAGACAGTTTTAAACACAAGTACACAAATTGGCTTTACTGGACACATTTCACATTTCACTGGACACAAGCCTATGGCATTTTACATTGTATAAATTAGCCTAGCAGCTAGTGAACTTTCCCTCTTCTCATATGAAACCAGGGACAGCAGCAACATTTAACAAAGCTAACGTTACAAAATTCAGCTCCATTACAACTCACAAGGTTCACCTACAAAACAACTGTCTCATACTAAACATGTTTTCTAAATATAACATGCTAACATTATTAGCGCAAGCCTATGGCCTATGGGATTTCCTCTACTCATATGAGGCCAGGATAAATGCTATCTTGTGGAGGCTTTATTTTCTTCAAAATTTATTGTTTCTTGTCTGTGAAATTTAAGTAAGTAAAATGTTTGTTTCCACTGAGGGAAATGGTTTCAGCTTACAGAAATAGACAGCAGGTCTGCGTCACTGTGACATGTAGTTACATTTCTGGAGAGGTGCACATCAGGTTACGGTGTAGGCCCTCTACATCAACGCAGAGCCTATGTCATAGCTACGGTGTCAGTTCAACACAGAAGTATGAATTCCACCTACGACTGTTTAAAAATGAGCCAAAGAGATTGAGAATTACTTTAAGTAAAACTAAAGTAGTATTTTCATAATGTATGTAATGCATCAAAAGGAAAAGCACTTATAATGCAGAAAAATGGCCCACGTGAGTTTTAGAGTGTTGTATAATTTATTACTGTTAAATTACTGCTGCATTAATGTGTAGCAACATTTCAGTATTGTGGTCGATCAATATAATAATCTCATGTGGTGCTGGGTAATTTAATTTATACCAGTGCAACATAAACTGATCATGTGTTTTGTATGGATAATCTTTATCTGTTAAGCA
Organism: Cephalopholis sonnerati; assembly: GCA_019142605.1. Lineage (NCBI taxonomy): Eukaryota > Metazoa > Chordata > Actinopteri > Perciformes > Serranidae > Cephalopholis > Cephalopholis sonnerati. The sequence continues at coordinate 24,508,232 of JAGQAX010000010.1, read as the reverse complement.
ACTACTGACTAAAGCTGTCAAATAAATGTAGTGCAGTAAAATACATTATATCTCACTCTGGATTGTAGTGGATGTATAAAGTAGAATGACTTAGAAATACCCATGTGAAGTACAAGTACCTTGAGTGGATTCCCTCAAGTGCCTCCAGGAGTGAATGTGTTTGTCTGTGACACATTGACTAACCTGCGTCTCAACAGATGGCACGATGGGATATCTCCACTGCCCCGCGGCTATGAGCTAATTAGGCAGACGACTCAAGGTAAATACTGGAAAATTATAATATTTGAATCTTTTTTTTCTAATTTGACATTTTGAAAGGAAGTGGAACAAATAGCTTTCAGTGAATGTGACGAAGATACTTAAAGAACTCTTTAGAGAGAAAGCATGAAGAACTTTTTCCCTCAGTGTGTAAGTTGCTGGGGGGAAAGACAAATTTAAAAATGTAAATGCACCACAGTGTATGCTTTTACATGAAGAGGGATTCTACCCTCGGGGCCACATGAATGAGATTTTGAATAGCAGCAGAGTTTTCTAGGAACACACTGGAATGTTCCATGTCCTTTTTGCTCTTGAGATTAAACCAGCGCATGTCTGTGCATACGGTTTCACTAATACCTTTAAGAACTGTTACTTTTTTGAGAGATGATTCAGTGTTTTCACGGCGGCTGTCGGCTTGGTGCCATATTTAAGTTGAGACAAGAGATCATGCACAAAGGCACAAGGGTCGATATGAAAAAAACAAAAGTGAGAAGAGATTATGGTCAGTCAGAGGTGGTATGTTGAATATCTGAATTATTTTAAGTGCAAAATGTAATACACTACAAGATAGCAGGTGTAGCTAACAGAATAATGTGCGCCACGTGTGGCAGCGTCTCTGAGCACCAATGTATTTCTGTGTGTTATGTTGTGAGATCATGGCAGTGACCTCATCTGATTGAGCTCACACAGCATCCTATCCCCGGCTCTGCCCTCTGGTAGTGGGTGGGGAGCAGGGTGCTATCTGTGGACATGTGAAGTGACAGGACCAGCTGGGGTATGAAACCCAGTAAGACAGGCAGTTGATCTGCGAGACGCAAACCACGAGCCCCAATAGTGCTCAGTTACAGCAGCCTGCAACTCAACTCGGTGAGCAAAACTCAGCCAGGATTCAACTGCTGCCAAACATCAGGAGTTCTGCTACAACCTGTAGAAGTGATCATGTGGCTCGCTCAAGAACCCTGGAGATCAAACAGCAGCCATTATCCTTAGCAATCCTCTCATTGTTCAGCTAATCTCATGCTGACATCTTAATAAAGGCGACAGAAACGACAGTACTGCGAGGACGATGGGTGGGAAGCAATCTCGCAGTTTCTCCAACAAGGAGCTGAATGAAGTGAGAGTTAGTCAAAGGAGGAAGAGTGCCGGGAGAGACGACCAGCCCAGCCGGTCCTCGGCTGCTGAGAGGATCCGCAGACACGCCACAGTGCACTTTGGCTACAGCACCCTCAGTCTGGCACAGCGGGCGCTTGATGAGACCCCCTCTGAGCTGTGGGAGCTCCGAGAACTACAGAAGCTAAACTTGTCCATGAATTCCTTGTGCTCTTTGCCCCCTGCCCTGGGCGCTCTGGACAATCTGGTGATCCTCAATTTGTGGGGTAACAACCTATCCAGCCTCCCGCCTGAAATCAGCCTCCTGAAGAAGCTGCGGGTGCTCTTCGCCTGTCGTAATCGCCTAAGAGAGGTCCCCGAGGAGCTGGGCTCCTGCACATGCCTAGAGGTGCTCAGCCTGGCCAACAACCAGATCACAGGGCTCCCTGGCAGCTTGGCCACCATGCATAATCTAACCAAACTCAACCTAAGCCACAACCGCATTGCTCACATCCCCACCTGCGTCTACAGCATGAAGGGCCTGGTCTTCCTCCATCTGGCTTGCAACCGTCTGGAGACCATCGCGGACCAGATCCAGGACTTGGTTAACCTGAAGATCCTCATTGTGGAGGGAAACAGTATCCACACACTGCCTAAGACACTGTGCTTCCTGGAGTCGTCTAGAACTCCTTAATGTTGACTTCAATGACTTGCAAAATGTGCCGATGGAAATGTACCTACTGAGCAGGCTTGGGAGGTTAGCCTGCCACCCGCTGGATAAAGGACTTCATATTATTCACAACCCCCTCCTCAAGCCTATCCAAGAGGTGCTGCAAGGAGGACTCAGTGCCCTCTATAACTACCTCAAGCCCACGTGAGGGACTGCCACTGTATGTGTGTGTGTGTGTGTTTGTGTTTGTCTGAAGGAGTCATTATGGGATGGCACAAATCTGAACCCTGGCACATGATGGTCATGCTGTGAGCTGTAGCTGCTGCCACAGACAGCCTGATTGTATTAAGACACCACCCGAGACGAAGAACATTTTTTATGTAACGTAAAAGATAGGTTAAAAATAAACAACAAGTAAGTGCTGTGTCATGTCTAAACATTTGTTAATCCACAGCAAAGGGGTCAGACCAAGTCACTCAGCCCACACAGAAATTCACAGGTCTACATTTGGGGGCTGATTAACTGGCCAGTTGATCTTGTTTGGCCTGTGGCGGTGAGAGGGGGCACTGGGGGTAAGTTCAGCTACATATCACCACCCTCTTTGTTGGATTCAGGTCATGGGGATCAGGTGTGTAAAGTCAGTGGAAAGAACGGTGGAGGGGGGCTTAAGATCTGCAAAATAATAAAACAAAAACACAACAGGGACTTAAACTCTGATTAAATGTTGTTCCACTCCATCAGATCAGAGCAGTGCTGCTGGGTGGCAGCTCCACTGGGGCTGCTGCGTGTTGTCACACAAACTATTTGAAGCACTGGGGGAAAAAAAAGAAACTTACATTGCATGATATGATTGAAAACTGTTTCTCAATAAATGTGGACTACTGTGGAACAAATGATTCAATGCAATTCAAATAATGTAAAGCAAATGTTTACGTTATTAAAGGTCAGAAAGCTTGAACACTGAGTTTGGATTATTTTGTTACATATATATATTTGACAGTTATTAATAGACTATAATATATTTTATTGACTATTTGGGTCCACACTTACTGTATCATGGCAAATATCTTACATACGGCAAAAATAAGCAACATTATTACTGATAGTACATATGAACTGATATGTGATGGGGTTATAAAGCGTAAATCTTGGCTGAAAGAACACATGCCTGTCCAGTAAAGATGTCTGCATAAATAAAAGTAAAGGTAAGAAAAATGTAGATGTCAAATACAGTAGCACAGACAATGTGTTTGAACAGTGGCAAAATGGCTTGAAATGTTGTGATGTGTAATCATGTATGCGTCTAAAAAATAGTCACTCTAGTAGTCAAATATTTTTTAAAATATGGGAAATTTTGGGTATATCTACTTTACTTGAATATATATATTTTTTTAATTTTATCTTTATATCAAACTTCACCACAGTTTAGAGGCTTCAGTGACATATTTTGAATGCAGGATTTTGACTTGTGATGGATTTTTTTTAATTGTTTTATTACTACTTTTACTAAATTAATCTGAGGACTTGTGACTTGTAATTTTGGGCTATTTAAATAAAATGAATTTGACTTCTTTCATCACTGTCTCTGGCCCAAATTTTGTCTTGGGGTCTCTTATTGATTTACTTACAAGTAAACATTGTCTGTTTCTCTATGAAGTTGTGTTTGTCAGATATAAAAATATAAACTTGCAACTCTGTAATGCACAGAATCAAAGCGCATGTGTTGTCATGGAATACAAGTTTAAAGGACTATTTAAAACCTACATGCCTGCTAAATACTGAAATGTAAAATCATAAAGGCAGTGCTGGAATGTAACAAAGTGCAGTTACTTAGGCACTGTACTTAAGTACTAATTTGAGACACTTGTAATTTTCTTGAGTATTTCTATATCTTTGCTACTCCCCCACATTTTGAAGGCAAATATAGTACTTTTTACCCCACAGCATGTATTTGATAGTTTAAGTTATCAGCGGCTTTACAAATTTGGAATATGAATACAGAATATAAATCAACTATTAAATGATGATGTATTATTATAGGTACATGCCCAGTAGTATATACAGCAGGGATACACAACTTGCTTTGAATGAAGACCACTCTTGCAAAATGGAGGCCAGAGGCCAGTTAATAAACAAAGATTGAGAATATTTATCACATAAAATGAATAAGTGAGTTGACTGAGTTATAGTTCGTGCAGTTATATATAATTCTATGAGCCTAGCTTTTGGGCTCTACTGATGTGATGACATTATAACTACTACTGTCTCTTGTTTGGGTTTTATTTATGTGACTGATACACATTACAGTAGGTCACAGACCACCTGTGTGATAAGATCTCGCTTCAGGGACCTCCATCTGAAAAGTTGTTTGGTATGATTCAGACCAGAATTCTCTAGTTCGACTACAGCTGAGGAGATAACCATGGAGAACGTGAAACCTGTGACTAGAATAGTCACTCTTATGACTCTTACTCACATTGGTCTTACTTTCACAGTGAATTAGTAAAAATAACTATTCCTCAATTTTCTGGGGAGCACCTGGAACTCCCGCAAGGACCCCTGAGGGTCCCCACTGCTCTAGTGCATATTCAGCCCAAGAACTAAAACATGGTAACTTAATGTTACAGTTATGCGACTTTAAATGGAATCATACTTTAATAATACAACTGTAGTGTTTAATAATTTTACAAAATCATGTCATCCAAAATTGCATTTCAAACAGATTTTGCATTTTATGGTAGTACAACTGCACCTAAGTTTGATTAAATCTATTTTTGAATACACTTTCCATATCGTAATATATAGTATGTCAATATTGAGAGTGTAAAGCACTTTACACTTTAAATATCCAACTACTCCTTCAGCTAACATTACGGTGTTTGTAGTCAAATGACTTTATCTTGAGCCGCAGCAGTAGAGCAGGTTTACAACGTGATGATGAGTCTGCAAAATGTCGGCAAATGTATGCATACGTCTAATTTATGATAGTTTACCACCAGGTTGCTCCTGTGAATGAGACAGAGTTTGCGTCAACTTAATTGTTTCAATATTAATAAGGTTTAGATGTCATCACATTTTAGAAGGTCATAAACATTTTTAACCACTCACGGTGAAGATTGAAGGTGCTATGGAAAAGACAGAAAAGTGACCTCTGTTGGTATGTGTCTGTTACTACTTTAAATCATGGTGAATGCTGGGATATCCACTCACCCTCCCTGTCTCTCTTGCAGTGCAGTACACACACACACACACACACACACACACACACACAACCCGCGCATTCATGATAGATGAACCCCTCCTGAATAAGTCTTTGTCCTAGATAGTGATCATGGGACATGTTGTCAAATAAAGCTCCTATAAAGATATTGCATCAATGTGAGTCAGATGACCTGAATTCAGGTATCAGTGCTCTGTGGTGATGTTACTATTTTAGTAATAATACAATATACAATGACTTTGTCTGCCCGTGTGTCTTGTTTAACATCAAGTAACCATTAAAGAAATATTTTCCATCAGTAACCAGCAGGCAGAAACTCCTAATCAATGTAATGTCTGGGATCAAGTTTTAAAATGCAAACAGTGACCTGTATACAGTCAAGTAAAACACACTTTAACCACTAAGACAATTAATTAAAATGAAATTGTGCAGTCTGGAAATCCACCTCATTCCACTGAACGGCACTCACTCACCAGTGGTCAGCTGTACACCGGGGATCGACCGTGACTGCAGTTAGCAGGCTTTGTAGGATTTGCTGATCCTATTTAATTGCTGCGTGCTCCAATAACTTTGCTTTATAATGAGACACTGTGCAAGATATAACAACTGGGTGAGCACAGATTGGCACCCGTGTTCTTCATTCAAAAGGTATTTTGCATTCATAAGCCAAAGCTTAGAAAGCAGTTTAGCATCACCAGCAGCCAGTGACTTCCCATAATGAAGGACAGCTAATCAATCTCGTATTGAGCTTTTGACAATCAAGGCACGGGATAATCACAATGGAATTAAATGTTAAGATCACTGTTGTTTGGCAGCCACATGAGGAGAGGCTTAATAAGACTTTCTTTGGAGTGCAGTGTAAGTTCTGTGATTTATTCAGTCACACTGAGACTCCTCACATAGGGTGAGGTGATTGGCATTTATTGACAAACAGCATTATACTGCCACTTATGTCAATTACTACAAAGTGTTATTTAGCTCATCGTTCTTATGTTTAACTGATTTAAAGTGTTCCTGCAGGGAGAAATATGAGGCACAATAGATTTCCTGAAGGCCCACAGGTTCTTTCTTGGTTGGTGGCGGCTCTCCACAATGAAATGTCAATATCACCCATTCAGGAGCTCAGGGTGTTGTTCAGAAATCAGTAACAGCGAGTCACTGAAACGGTGGGCCACTGTCATAACCTTTCAGGCACGAATATGGAATCTTTTGATCCTGGTCTGGTATCAATTTTGGAGCCACTGCCTCCAGTCCAATCAGTTTAATGTCATAGTTTTTGTGTGTTGCTTTGAGAGTGTGATGAAAGAAAGCTTGTGAAAGGTTACTGGGTAAAAAAAAAAAAGTGGCAGGTGGCACATGGGCGTTTTTTTCTTCTTTTTTGACTATCACAACAGATGGGAGTCATACACTAATTTCCAAATGGGTAACATGGGAATAATGATTTGATTAAAAAATATATCCACATGAATTAGCTGTAACATTTAATTGAGAGCACTGGAAAAATACGCAGTACAGAAGTCTCAACAGTTAGCTAAAAGTAATGGATAGTTGGCTGAAATAGTTAGCTCAAATTAATGGATAATTGGTTGGAATATGTAGCTACAAGTGATTGATAATTGGTTGAAACAGCTAAAGGTGATGGATAATTGATTGAAAAAGTTAGCTAAAAGTGATTGATAATTGGTTGAAATAATTAGCTAGAACTTATGGATAATAGGTTGAAATAGTTAAAAGTAATGGATAATAGGTTGAAATAATTAGCTAAAACTTATGGATAATAGGTTGAAATAATTAGCTAAAAGTCATGGATAATTGGTTAAAATAGTTAGCTTAAAGTAATGGGTAATAGTTAGCTAAGTGGCTAATTGGTTGAAATTGTTTGCTAAAAGTAATGGATAGTTGGTTAAAATATTTAGCTAAAAGTAATGGATAATTAGTTGAAATTGTTAGCTAAAACTAACTGATTATTGGTTGAAGCAGTTAGCTAAAAGTGATGGCTAACTGGTTGAAAGAGCTAAAAGTGGTGGATATTTGTTGACATAATTAGCTAAAGGTAATGGATATGTTGTTGAAATGGTTAGCTAAAAATAAATGGTTGTATAGTTAGCTAAAAGTAATGGAAATTGTGGAATTGGTTAGCTTAAAATAATGAATAATTGGTTACTAAAGTCAATGGATATATTGTATAAACTGTTAGCTCAAAGTAGTAGATAATGGGTTGAAACAGTTAACTAGAAGTAAGGAATACATGGCAAAAATAGTCAGCTAAAATTAATGGATTATTCAGCCTGTTCTCATTCTTCAAATACCGCTGCTTTATCAGGCATTTCAGTGTCAGACACTGATGCCAAAAGCCACCTTTTGCGACAGTATGATACACCACTGGATGACATCAGTCTGAAACACTGCCGCTGAAGACGGTAATAAAAGGTGCTTGAAAGTCCCTATAAGATGGGAGGGAGGGATGGTGGACAGGTCCAACAAACCCTGGACATTCACCCGGGAGCCCTGTGTTTGCCTCCCATATGAATTTCAAGCCAAACCATGATGTATTTTTCTCAAACTAACCATTTGCTTTTGTTACCTAAACCTAACCACATGCTTTTGTTCACGTCACGGCCTTGGTTGCAACATCCTGGAATGTCAACAGCAGAGGTGAGAGGATAGTTAGCCTGTAAACAAGGAAATCAACTGACAAAGCCGAGATATGTGACGACTTGGGATGAGAACGTGTTGGATAATTTGTCTAAATTTTATGATAAAAGTAATCAATAATTGGCTGAAACAGGGAGCTAAACGTAATGGATAATTGGTCTATATTTTCAGCCAAAAGTATAGCTAATAGAACTGGTCAAAAATAATTAGCTCAATGTAATGAATCAGTTGAAATAGTTAAATAGCTAAAAATATTGGATAAATGGTTGAAACAGCTATTTGGTAGTTGATAAATATTTAAAATAGATAAAAGTTGTGGATAAAAGGCAATTTTGATCAAAGTGACTATTGAATTAAATGACGAAATTTCAGTAACATGTAAAATACAGTTTAAAATCAATACAAATGAACACATTTGCAAGACGAGGGGTGGTGTTGTTGAAGGGGTGTTTGAGTTCATCTGGTGGGACTGTGGGAGTAGGTTGTGAAGCACTGCAGTAGGATATTATTATGATATCTTTGTTGAGCATGAGTTAGGACTGTGTTTATGAAGAACCACTGAAACACAGCCCTCAATCACACACTCACAAACACACTCACTCTGCATTCGCGAGCGCAAACAATGATGCTATCTATTCAGTCGTCCATCCAATCAGAGGAGTTTACATTCTCATCAACTCCCATGACAGCTCTGCTCAGACTGGTATTCATGCATTCCTGGCAGCATAACTGATGCAGCCGAGACAATACCTAAAGACCACAAAAAGACATGTGGCGCTTCTATGAAATGCTTTAGCCATTGTTTAGTGTACTTAGGAAGAAAAACAACAACTGGAGCCATATATCCTTCACAACACGAGGTCATTTTAAGACTAAATGCAGACCCACGTCAATCTGGCTGCATTTTAATTAGCCATGAAAACTGCTGGTACAAGTGAAATCGCCATGTGTGTTTATGCATGCAAAAACAATAAAGGAATGACATTGGCTGACTTTGTCATTAGTTGCTTCTCTATTCCTTTGTTTGATATCGCTGTGAGAATATCCTGGGGTTGTTTGCACTTCCTGTCTCAGATAAGACTAATTTTGAACAAATATTTGCATATATTAAAGTAAGGCATCATTATTGATTCATCACAGCAGAAAAAAAAGACAGTGTGTGATGATGCAGCCGTGTTTTGCCAGGTCAACTCATGAGGTCATCATGAAGGTCAGCCTGGGCTTCCCTTCAGGAGGATCAATACGTGAATTAGATCAGAGAGGACACACAAGGTAAACAAGAAAGAATCCAGCTGGCAAAGATTTTGATAAAATATTAAATTAAATAGTCAAGTTGAGCATGGTAAGGGCTTGTATAGTGTATTAAGTACTGTAATAAATAAAATCACTTTCCAGCAGAGGACAGACTTGGCAAAAAAATAAAGTAAATTAAGAATAGGGGTGATCAATAGGACATATTGCTTTAATACAGTCTTGTGGAGATACACCAAGCTAGGTTTACTCAGGCCCCTTTCCCACTGCACAAAAAACACACATCTGGCTATTGTATGTAATGGGAAAGGTTACAATCGGCATTCACACCTGGGTCAAATGAGTCTGCAGTAGACACTGGATATTTATCAGCTCCAATCAACGTTGTTGTAAACACAACACCAGGGTGAACATGCTAATTTTAGCCCCTTTATCTGCAAGATGCAGTGATGCACCACCACAAAATACTGCCTGTCCCTGTTCAAGCAGCGCTCAAACATCGGCCGAGTTTGACAGAGACTGAATAAGTAAGAGGTATATTCCAAAAGTAACCACTGTAACATTTTATTGACCTCCATGCTGCTGTCTACTGTTTACTAACCTGTTTTCCAGTCTGCCAGTGACATTGAATGTGACACAGCAGTCAAAAAATAACAAAACAAAACAAAAAACAAAAAGACAAGCTCATCTGCAGCAGAGTTGTGTACATAACTCTTGTCTACTGGCGACAGGAAAGGAGTCTATAGCTTGTTTTTAGTGGGTTTTCACATGTTTAAACCCTCATACATGTGCTAATTTTGGTAACTTAAAGTCCATGTTGTTGCTGTCTGGATTTTTTCAACATATCACATGATATACATCAGCAGATGCAGTTTGCTCAGACTATGGAATTGTGGATTTTTTTTTTCTGAGCTCTTTAATAACTTCTTTTCTGCATGAAAGCTGGAGTTTATGTTCTCATCTTGGAAACAGCCACAAGGTCCATTAGTTACTGTGAAGCTTTCATATCATATGATCCTTATCAATAGATTGAAATTCAATCATTGGCACTCATGTTATTTTCAAATGTATAGCCTACTTAAAATAATCCATTCATATTGGTACTTGAATTATAACCAGTAAGAAGTTAAGTGTTTTAAAAATTAGGCTATACCTGATAGATAAATAAGGCAGCCTAGAGGTTTCTGTTCAGTCCTGTATCTTAAATATGATGTTTGGGATCTTGGTAAACCCTCTTTAACATCACAGAAAACATACTTAACACTGTTTTATCCCCATGATACTTCATTATGTTCCCCACTTTAATGACATTTGCTTATAAACATGATTTTGCCTGATGATATGTTTCAGAAGTCTGCTACAGAAAATGAGGTGTCTGGGGTGTTGTTTATGGTGTCTGACACTGCAGCTGTGAAACACGGTTACATTTAAAGAATATAAATATGATCTACATCTGTGATAGGTGTTGACACACTACTTTTTACACAGCTCTACTCGAAAATTCCCAAATAAGTCTGTTTGAATATGCTGTTATTGGAGTCGTATAACTGTTAAGACATCAAACAGGGACTCTGACCATTTGATGACAAACATGTGGGATAACATACTGTACTTTTCTTTCTTTTTGAATCATTTTGGCAAACAAAAGAAATGTGTATTTGCTAATGCATATCCCATATAACAGACAGAACATGAAATATGTCTTTATTTGGTGTAACAGCAAGGCTTTATGGTCATTTCAGTGTTTCACGAAGCTTAGTTTGTGCAAAGAGAAGGGCTTATTATGTTAATAATCTTCTATATTATGTGTTTTATTAACATTATAAGAAAATAAAGTATGTATGTTAAGTATATTATTTGTTGATTTTGCAATTATAAGAAGTTTTACATATGCAGCAGTAGGGGTATATGGGACCCAGAACAGCACTGAAAACACAAGGTTAAAGATCAATATTTATTATAATGTCACTGATTTAATGTTTGATATTGCTGTAAGCTGTCATATCATCTATCATGCTGCCTTAAATTAATGTTGGCTGAGTGGGGTAACAGCCCACAGGTTCCTCCATGACCAAGGTTAACTGTAACACTTTACCTCAACCAGCTTGAGTCTCCACAGCTGGTCCGAATAAACGCTAACAGAGTCAGAGGCAGGAGGAGGGGACACCTCCGCCTGTCCTCTCTCCTCACAGGCGGGGCTCAGACGCGCCCTCTACCGGCCAGAGAGCGCGCACACAGCCGCTGCTCTCCTGGAGCTGCCGGACCACTCAATCCACGCGTAATTCCGGAATCAGGACTCACTCACACATTCCTCCTCCAAGTGTGGAGCAAGCCGGCAAGGAGCAGCCGTGTCGGCGACAGTGTCCTCTCACACCCCGACAGCACGCCAAGGGACGGAGGGCAGGGAGAAAACACTTTAGATTTAACACTCCTAAAAAGTATAGGTAGGATTCAAGTTGCAATAAAGACAGAAGAGTTGCCAGTTAACCCCGCGGCTCGGGGTTAACGCTACGACGGCGCTGTCGACATGGATAAAGTTATCAATTGCTTGTTTGCTGCATTAACCCTGCTGTTGTCCGCACGAGGGGAAGTTTTTAAAGGTAAGGAGGATTACCTGAAAATGTTCGCACGTACTGAACATACGCGCAGCCCTGTTTGTGCCACAGCCGGGAGAGGAAAGGCGCTTAAACTCTGTTTGTCCACTGTTTTGCTGCCTGATAGTTTACTCGCAATTTCAACGCTTTGAGTAATGTCTGTGGTGTAAACTGGAGCATATGTGGCAGCGTGAAAGTGACTGAAGTAACACGAGGGTGGCACAAAATCACCTGAAAACGCACATTTGGCTCCCATGTGTCACAGTTTGCCGCTACAAGCCTGGCATTCATCAGTAGTTTGTTGTCACCTTCTGCGCCGCTGTGCGCAACGAGCAGGTGCGCTACGGGCACCGGAGCAGCTCCGCTGCTTTTCAATGCCACCATTTACATGAGCGCAAGTTTAAGGAGTTTACTGTTTGTGTCTAACTTTATCTTGATAAGTTGCTGTCTAATGTGATTAACCTCAAGGGATTCACTCACAGAAGTGTCGCTGCGTGCGCGCTGTGGGTCGTATACGGCAAGGCGATAAGCCAAACGAGACCTACTGTCATTGTTTTCACCGTGAACTCCGAGTGAACTTCATTTATAATGTCCCAGTGACCATGAAGACAAAGGTTATAGTCACTTTAATGTGATGTTCTCTGCGTAAAATGTCCAATGTGAATTATATTTGGTGGGCAAAGTTCTGTGTTTTTCATTTTAAGTGCAAGACACTCCAACTTCTATGCGTAATATCAAATTCCACATGCATTTTGTTTCTCTTTTTTCACTATATAATGAAAGAAAAGATAGTTCACATAGTGCACTTTGTATTTTTGTAAAGCTTCCTCCATTTTAAAAAAGCTTTTTAAGTAAAATTAACTGTTAAAAAGTAATTGTATTCCCCTTTTACGCATTCTGTTTTCAGCTGTGAGTACATGCTTTGAATGTCTCTGCAAAGTGTTTGCTCTGTCAGTGTTTCTGTAGAGTTTCACTTCAGATTTGATGGATTTGTTGTTTCACTGTTTGACTGATAGCAGATGCAGACTTCGCCCATTTAGAGACACAGAACACAGCACTCCCACTCATATTAATGATATTCATACAAGGGCAACTTCATTTGCAGTGAGTCTATTCAAAGCATTGTGAAGAAAGAGGAAGTTCAGGGATTAGTAGCAGATAGTGATTTGACTTATTAGAATTACTGTAATAACAGAGCAGACTTTCACAGTCAGTGTAATGGCTGCAGATTGCCCTGGAGTGACTTAACATTCAGAGTCTAATTTAGCCCCTAAAGGGGTCATTTCTGTTGTCATTATCTATGTGGCAAAAAGGCGCATTAGCCTATATTCATGCAAATCAATATATAGACAGTGAATGTCCAGTCTCATGCTGCCAATACAATTAGAGGTGCATTTAATAAACATGGTAAAAATATGCCCCCATATCTGTTTGATTTGATGCCCTCATAGGACTCTGAGGAAGCTGTGTGTGAGGTGAAGTTAGTGTGTGATGTCTGTGTGGCTTCAGTTCTAGCCGGATGCTGTGGGATTCAACAGACAGCTGATGCATTTTCCTCAGAGCCTGTTGGGGGCAGCATGGTACACATATAATATGATACCCACATGATGAAGTCAAGCTGCTCCTGAGTAGAGGACCACGAGTCAGACACATTGATCAGAATTTTGATGCACTTTGGAAACTATCGGTGCCAAAATTTCAGTTTGATCACAACTCTGATTTAACAAAACAACTTAGCTGCTAAATAAATTACATCAGCGGTTTTATTCATGAGTCTTCAAACTGCTCCTCTTCATGTCAGGGATCTCTTTTACTGGCATATTCAGAGGCCTGCTATTAAAAAGGTTTTATGAAAAATAAAGAGTTTTTATCGAGCAATATGAACACCAAGGGTCAGTTTTAGTGACTGAGAACTGTGTTACCCTGCAGCTCAAAGTATTCCCAGTCCATTTTTGTGTGAGGTTCATCAGTCTTGCCCGCTGGCAGCATCAGGACTGGGGGATTTATTGGAGTGGGCTGCACTGTAGGGCTCCCAGTGGTGCCGAAACCATCGATAAATGTGCTCCTAATTGCATGAGTGTGTGTGTAAATATGTAAACCAGGAGGAAATCAATTGGATGTGTGTTGCTCTCTCTGGCTAGGTGACGGATTAACCACACACGGATGGAGAGGTAGAGGCTAAATGTGAGCCCGTGCATGCGGCTCGAGACATTTGTTACGGAGAGTATGTGATAACAGCCTCATGTGATAATTAGATCACTGAGGTAACCAGAGCACCAGTCTACTTCAGTGCACAGTATCAGCGCCTTGTGGCTGTGCAGCCTCAATTGGATCACAGAGAAACAGTCCTTTGGAGGTCTTTTAATTTAAAAAAAAAAAAAAAAAAACAACTCCATAATCAGGATCGCACTGTATCAGTTTCATCTCCCTTCCTTTGTGGACTTGTTTATGCACCTGCAGATCTGCTCTCAGTGGCGTGGTAGAGATGAACTGCTGTTTTTTTCCTCTTCCCTCCCTGTTGCATTCACAATGCCCACTGGATGCTCTAGGTTCAGAGAGAAACCAAAAAAAAAAAAACACTATAAATCACTTGTTGTGTATGGCTAGTGCTTCTTTTTTCCACATTACGAGGACAGCTTTTTTCTAGAAGGTCTGGCCTTTGATATCTATACTCTGTCTTTTGACCGAGCACATTAAATTCCAGGGAGCTGTGCGCTTTGTTATGTTTACCACCTTTTCCAGCAGCCATAAAACCTGCCTTGTTTTCTGATAGGGGTGAGCCATGTGTTGAGAATAATGCCCGTGCTTGGAGTGAGGAGAGCTGTAGTTTGTCATTGCGGAGTGACTGCTGCTGATAGCGTCCTGGTTGACCGATCCTGATTGCCATCCAAGCTGTGACTAAGGAGTAAAACAACACATTGGCTGCTTGGATAGATAAACAGCACTTCGTTTGAAGTCTGGCAATAATTTAGATAGTTTTTCAGTCATGAAATGTTTCTTTTTTTCCCCCCTCTTTTTTTTTCTTTCTCCCAGCTGACTCAGATTTAATAGAGACTTTTCCGAAAGGTGTCCTGAAGGGTGGCAGTTTCCTTTGTGTGAGCCAGTGGAGAATGAAATTAAATATGCATGTGATTTTTTTTTTTTTTTTTTTTTTTTTGCTCGATGGCTTCAACCAGTGTTGGAGGAGAGGAAAAAAAAAAAAGCTCCACGGTGATTGATGATAGTACAAAGCAGAAAGTGAGGTGTCTACATTCTTCTGTAACTTTGCTTTTCAGACACTTTTATTATGATGATAATGAAGGCGGTGGAAACACATGGATTTACTGAAGCTGTTCAAACACTGCGGGTACATGTGTGAGTTCCTAGAAAAAGGTCTGCTGAGTTTGTCAGCAGGGCTGTCTTAAGACTGATCGTAGCTGGTAGACGAGGAGGGTGGGGGGGTGTGTCACTTAAAAAAATCTAAACTTTAAGAACTTGCAAATATTAAGTGCCGCCGTATAGACTCAGACCATTCGTTTGAAGTGACTACAGTGATGGGAGTATTATCCATTTTTCACAAGTAGATATGTCTAACATTCTTTCGTGTGTGAGAAATGAAATCACTGCTGTCTGATTTCTAATGTGTCTTTGTGCAGGACTTCAGTAGCATATTTCACATAGTATGTGGCCTGTCTGTATCTGTACGTCTTAGTTTCACACCCAATAACCAAGGGCGTAGGTTTCGTTTCGTCATTGTGGGGGACACAACAGGAGGTTTGTGGGTCATCCGCCAGAAAATTCTGAACACCAGACACTTAATTTCCTGCATTTTGTCTATTTTTCTGCACAATTTTCTGCTTTTTCTGCATTTATTTATGGTGTAAAGGTCCTCTGCTACTTTCATGTTTTAAATGGGGGGAGGGGTATACACTCAGGTGAAATTAAAGCCAATTTTAATCTTAACAAATTGAGTTTTCTACGGTATTTACAACTGAAATCCATATGGCAGAAACTCATTTGTCAATGTCACAAATAGAGGCACAGTGTCCAAACTTTCTAGACTTGTTTCACTCTCCTCCTGTAGTGATGCAATCTGGGTAAACACCTGCCACTTGAACAATGAGACACTGTAATACGACATACAAACTACTTATCATAACCAGAACCCCCTCCATAGATCATATCGCTCCTGTTCTCCAGCAGCTTCACTGGCTTCCTGTTAAATATCGCATCAATTTCAAGATTCTGCTTGTCACCTTTAAGGCCCGTCATAATCAAGCCCCTTCCTACCTGTGTGAGCTCCTTCATATCTACAAACCCTGCCGTACTCTTGGATCCTCTTCTGCACTCCAGCTCTCATCACTATCTACCTGCTTCACTACCATGGGTTCCAGAGTCTTCAGCTGTTCTGGAACTCTCTCCCCCACGACATTCGCACTAATGACTCCCTTTCCGCTTTCAAATCCCATCTGAAAACACACTTTTTCAAACTGGCGTTTTCGGTCTGATTTAATGGTGACACACATATTGAGACTTACACTTGATTTTATACCTAATATTTATAATTAAATTTTTGTCTAGTCATTTTATTAACTTTTATTGTATATTACAGAATAGTTTGATTTCATGATCCATGGATACATTGCTGCTTGTTTTTTAACAGTCTTGAAAGGCGTCCTTGATCGCCTTGAAAAGGCGCCTATAAATAAAATATATTATTGTTATTATTTTCATGATCAAAATCCATTAGATATAAACTTAAACAGATGAAGATTTTGCACCACACAGAACTCCACACAAGCTGAACAAAATGAATCATAACACATCAGACCTATGCTGGCATGGTTGTGGAAAGACAGGATCTTTAATACATTTGTTATGGTGCTGCCCAGAAATTAGGAAATTTTGAAAAGGAGTCCAACATACATTATGTTCAATACTAAATGTGGCTGTACTACTATTATCCCTGGCAATCTGTGGTTTGACCTGAGGGAAAATTGCAATAGTAATCATTCAAGGTTTTTTTGTGGTCTCTTGGGACATCCAAATAACATACTGGATGTATACCATCGAAATCTGGGGCCATTATGTCACGGCATCACACAAAGAAGTGCACATCTCTGCTTCTAAAGATGATATTTTTATATAATTTATGCCGAAACATTAGGTTTTTTGGATGTTCTTTCACATATAACCATCAGATATTACCTGTTCTGAATGTATATGTGCAATTAGGGGGTACCTGTACCCCAAAATGACCTTTTTTTTTAATCCAAAGTCAGTGAAATTAGGTTATAAAGCATATGATCATTCACTTTTCTGCACATACAAATTTGTTTGTCCATGACAATCATGATGCCTATCAGCACTCAGGCTGTGACCTTAAATGAGACCAAACTTCAAACAGGCCTTGGCCTTTTTCTTCTTTGTTCGCTGTTGGTGCCATTGAAGGTTGATAGTTGCCACTTGGGAAGGGTTATTATGTTGAAGTATCATCTAGAGATAAACTACCAAACTAGAATTTGCCACCTTGGGTGGTACCAATTCGTGGAAATTCTGACCTGGGCCCATGGACTGGACCAATAAAATACAATCACCACTGATTTCCCATTATATTTTTGACTGTAACAAATAGAAGTTTCCACTATTGCACCATATGTGTATTCTGTCCCATCCAAACTAAGATGCACACGTCTTTTTCTAAGACATCATCATGAAGCACAGCGTTCTATATTACTTTTGCAATTTTTAAAATTTAAATACATAGTTTTAAGTGAATTAAAAAATGAGATGTTGACAATAAGAGTAAAGATGCTAATAAAATAGCTGAATAGAATAGAGTAGATTAGTTGCTAATAGAAACAGTCAGCTCACACACACTCTGTATCTCCATGTCAACCCGACCCTTCATCTCCCCTGCATTACAATCCCCTACATAACTCTTAAACTTACAATGAATCATGACGTAATATAGATACTAAATGTATATAGGATAATTTATACCCAGTTTAGCTGCAGATACACCCATAGAGGAAGTGTGGCACAAACTGTAAGTGGAAAATTTGGCAAAAGAATCTGGTTGTTTGGTCGTAGTACTTCAAATACAGACACAATACACCAGACTATCTTCTTGACACTGAACATGTAGAATAGGTGGACAAAGAGCCTCCAATATTAACATCATTTCACCCATGTAACTGTAAAATGTAGAAACTTTGCTTTTTATCTTGAAAAAATAATGTTGCACTAAATCCATGAAGGTATACTTTAAACGTATGATGCAGGACTAATAAATGAATCAATATATGAAACATTACTGTTGCAGTTTCTCCTAGGTTGGGCCAATTTTTGAGTTAGATTGACTGGACTATATGCCCAGAAGTGTGTTTGTTGGTGTAAAATCTGGAATAATACAGTATCTGTTAACACTGGCATTCCTCTCTGTAAAAAGGATAGTATGGAAACTAACTCAGCAGTACAGGGGCTTTATAGAGATGGTTTAGATGGACCATGGACACGCATCTCAGAATATATAAACAAGAGGCATACAAATTTAGTTTAATGTTGAATGTATGAACTTGATTCTGAACCCTTTAAGTAGAAGCCAAAAACCTCCTTTAATCTCTGGCCAGCTGTCTTTATGTTGTATTTTTGTACAGCATTGTTGTGCTTGTGTGGTGTTTGTACTTGGACTTCGTAGTGTCATTAAAATATAATTAAAAGAATACTAAAATTAAGTAAAACTCTATCTCTTTCCACCCAAAATCAAACAAACAACATTGCAACATTTAAAGGAGAATTACACCCTTAACACTACAGCAAAACATCTATCAGTGATGTACAGTGTGTTGCATTGGTCCATTTTTGGTGTTAACATTTCTTTTATGCAACACATCACATCAAGATATCTCCAGACCAATTTAAAATATAAAGAAATCTATCTGAGACACTGGCAGCAAATGTCAGGAAGTGGTGTCCTTCAGAATCAAAGATCAAGGATATTTTTTTTTTTTAAAGAAATCCATCATATAAGAGGAAGATATTTTCCGCTCCTCATTACACTTTTTTTCTTATATCAGAATAACAAAACATGTTGCCTTCTGAGCGAAGGGCACACAGCTTGACGCATTATTCAGCTTTGTTTCAATGGGAAAAGTCGACATCTGTTCTCTGGAAGTTGCCATGAGGCATTCTTGGAAATGTTGGAAATCAGAAACTGAAGTAGCAGATAAGGGAGGTTGAGGAAAAGTCGACACACCTAGAAAAAAAAAGTAAACAAAGCTTCATCACAAAATAACTCCCGAGACACTGTTAACATCGCAGATTGATGATGCATAGCAGCGCGAGAGTAACCAAGGGTGGACTATTCCATTAATTTAGGCAGCAGCAGGCAACGTAAGCAGTGCTGAGATTGAATCAGGAGAGAAAGGGTCCACTTCAGACTTTTATTATTGACACAGATTGTGACACTGTAAATGGGGCATAAGCCAGTTTGTTAGGTGTGTGAGTTACACAGCTCTAAAACAAGGAACACATTAATGACATGTTTCATCATTATCAGTCTGATTTCCTGAGAAACAGTGTGTTTCAGGTAATGTCCTGTTCTCATTTTCCTCACATTGTCACTTCGTAAATAACATTTAACTTCTGAAAAACAAACTTTAACTTGATAAAAGTGACTTTACTGGCAGTGTCTTTGCACAGTGACTTTTTTTGTTGTCTCTGTACTCAAGCACATGGGATTAAAACTAAAGAGGTCAGCTTTAATTTGGAGTTTAAATCTTGATCAGATGAGCAGTGCACAAAGTGTGACTCTTAATACGTAGACCCCAATTTCAGGGCACAGAAAGCAATTGGCGAGATGGTTAATTAGCCGCTCAGCTTCAGCACATTAAACAGCATGTAAGTTTACCTGCAAGTATCGCTTTGATCCGGTTAGACGCTGGTGTGGTCCTTGCGCTTTCAAAACCACTAACAACACACTGCCTGCCCATTACAGCGTGAGTTTGTTTACTTTGCTGTCAGTGAAACAGACAGCGACACAGTTCTCCAGCCAGCTGATACGAAAAGGAGCATATAGGAGTGTTGCGATATACCAGTGATATTTAGAAATAAAATGTTGATATCTTAGTGTAAGTAATTTGCCACAAAGAGACAAAACGCACAAAAAACAAAGATGAATTTGACTGATAGCATGTTTTTTCCCCCAGATGTTGTGTAGATATTGCGATAATATCATTATTGTGAACTTTTTGGCCTCAGTAATCATACAGTGAAAATCTAATATCATGCCAGGCCTATTTTTAATGACAGATCTAATAATAACGCATTTTTAGAAAATATTGACATTGTTTTAGACTGCAGAAAGAAATGACTAAATGTGGTTTCAGTGGGACTTTAGTATAACTCGCGTCTTAATATTTTGGTGTTGAATCCTCCCTCAGTAGTGACCCCCAGGCATCAGCTGACACTCTGGCCTTTAGTGAGTGAAACACATGATAATTTGGACAAAGTCAGATGACTGACCTGGCCGGTCAAGAGCATTCCACTGCTGACCATAAAAAGCTCTCTGGGAGCTTTCACTGTATGTTTAAGATCACTGTCCTGCTGCACTGTGCTAAGATTGGGGTACTTTGTCTAAAATTGCTGTGATTCCCAAAATGAATGTGAAATTAAATCTCAATTTCAGGCTCAAAGCTTGAAATTAAAGCTGAAAGCACTTTGAAATGAAACAATGACTCTGAGGTTAGAGCACAGAGCCAACACAACAACAAACACGTGACCGTCCAAATACTCACACGCTGCACTGTAAGTATGGAAATTGGTTAAGTGGCGGCCTATCGCCGGCACTTTTGAGCCAAAAGAAAGTGAGTCAAATGTTCGAACGCAAAGCCCACCAATATGGTTCATCATCTTCATATCCCTGGAGTGCCACTCCACATTCAATCATTAGCTGTTGATTTGCAAGTGATTTTATTTACATTCTTGAGAGGCAGTAATAGTTTGAAGTTGGTTCTCGAGGCGGCTGATGGCGGCTATGTTATCAGGGAGCTCAGCAACGGAATGATAATTGGCCTTGAGATGTGACTGTGTGAAGGATGCTGGACAAACAGAGATGCTCTAATTATACACAGCTCCTTCTTCAAATGAAGAGGATAAAAGCTAATGAATCGCACACAGGCCAGCGCAGGGGCTGCCTAATGAAGAGAGAGTGAGAGACAGGGAGGGGAGTGTTTGTAAGGGAGAGGAAGTGTTTGTGTGTGTAAGGCATGCTCGAACAATTCTGTGATCTCATCACCATGTCTAAAAACAAAACAAAACAAAAAAAAAAAAAAAGAAAAAAAAAAACCCTCGGCAGAAAAACAACAACTTACTATGCAGCGGATCATGTTTACCGAAGTCTGCATTCGTTGTAGGTGGCTCAGAGAGTCCAGGCACGCTGCGAAATTTCACTAATTAATGCTCCAAGGGTCTCAATTGTTATTAATGGTGACGAGAAGGAGGAGGGGAACGAGGGAGGAGTAGGAGAAGCAGTTTAAATCAGGACATTACAGTGTGTCTGCTCAATTGATTGTTAGGTCTCATATCTGCGTACCGTGGCGGATGTCGGCTCACTTTATTCAAAGTTTTTTTTAAAAAAAGATCTTTTTTCATGTGAAAAAGTTCACTCCTGCTATCTTTAGAATTAAATCTGTATCAGTTACCAATGACTGGCAGTTGTACCGATGGTTTTACACTCAGATTGAATTGACCTCGACCCCGGCACATTCCTCACTTATCTTCAAAACCTGCTGCTCAATCAGCTGGTTTCTATTCAGCATTGTCGCCTATAACCTATGGGTTATTATGTGGACTGGAATTGATTCAGATAGAGCACCCTTTGATATTTGCTTCAGGTGAGCATATAGCCCTGACCCGGAGCTTTAATTTCAAGTCTGTCAAATAAAAACTCCCGCCGCCGCTCTTGATGCCGGAGTCATGCAGCTGAAAAGGTGCAAAGTTTCTTCTGTAATTTCATGAATAACTCAAGTTGCCTCCTTCACGGGACAAGTGCACTCGCTAACTTGGAGGAGACTCTGTTTCATGCCAAAAAGCTGTCCGCGTAGGCTGCTGCTGCTGCTCACACAACTGGTGGTAGTGTAGGTGGTTTCAGTGAGAGGTGGGAAGGGGGGATGTGGGGGGGCTGCTACTGCTGTTTCACCTTGTCTCCTGTTATTTATTAGGCTTCTGTCAAGGCTCAGGCAGTAGGCAGGTGTACATCCCCCCCTTCCTCCTCCTCCCCCCCTCCTCCTCCTCCTCCTCTCCCCATTCGGGCCTTATGAGTATAACCAGGGGCAAAATTCTCCATTACTGTCAGTCTGAATCTGTTGCCGTCACATTAGCGCACGTCATGCAGTCATTAATGCATTAGGCCTTGTTTGAGTGCCAGTTATTTGCATTGGCTTTTACACTGTCTATTTGCCCTTGCGCTAAAAGCTGCCTTGGATGAACCTATTGACCATTTAACTGTTCAATAATGAAGCGATCCCTGAGGATGAATTAGGCCTCAGCGGTCCTGTTGAATAATGCTTATTAGGACGGGGAAAAAATACATTTTCATGGCCTCTTCAGAGAGACATGTTGCAAAGTTTTATTTACCTACTGTATGTTTTTAACGCAGCTGTATCCCTCTTGCATATGATCTCCCCACTAACAGTCAAGTGCGCTATTATCCACCCTTGTCCTCCACTTCTTCCTCCCAAAGCAGAATGTACCTGATTATACTCCTATCGGTCACACTCTGGCGCCTATTTGGAGGCTGTTATCTGTTTGCGGTGGAGACTCCTCGGGGAAGCATGCAGCCGATAAGAGACTGTTGTTCTGTAAACAGGCCTCTGACCTCCTCAGGCTGGGCTTGGCTCCTTTTCAAATGGTTTGCTTTTGTATTGGCCCTAAGCTCAAACTCCCGCGTGACTGATTCCCCAGGGGGAGGTTTAATGGCATTACTGTACGCTCCGCGCCGCGCAGGGTGGTCACTCCGGAACTGTCAGAGCCAGAGGAGGGTGTCCATATCTTCAGAAGCTGAGGGAGAGGATAAGACGGTGGGGACGATGTTGCAGAAGAGATGTACTGTTGTCTCTTGCTGAATGTTTTGAAAATGAGGGTGATAATGACCCCTTAACGCCCCGAAACTGGAGTAGCTTGAGGGAGTTGAATTATCAGATGATGCAGTGGTGTTTTCCTTTCAGTTTTTAACCATGTTACAGAGCTCTTATCACAGCTTCAGCAGATTCTCACTTGTGTCCTTTCCCTTTGACAGTCTGTTAACTCGCTGAAATCTGACATGTGACAAGTACATTAAATCTTCTGGGGACAACTTGGCCAACTGCTGGACCGTCCACCATCAAAGACGATCAGTCAGCTCCAGCGACCGACGCCGACTGAGTTTTTAACACGCTCCTTGTTTAATTTGCCAGCACGTCTGAGCAAACAATGCATTGAAAATCAGTAGCCATGGGCTGTACTGCAGCGATCTGTTGTACTAAATCACTTTGGTGTTAAACACTGCTTAATCGAAACAACTATTGAGACGCACAGCTGCAGGCCCCATGTTAAAGACAGAGCAAACACAAAACAATAACTGGAAAAGATGATGCTTGGCTTGAAGCTTGACTCCCACCCTGTAATCAGAGTTTGTCACGCTAAAGAAATTACAGGGCACAGGAGTCATTAGGAGTGTGGGTGCAGCTCTGCATTGCAAACGGAAACAAAGTTGAAAACACATGTTTTTAGAATAATGCACATCCGAATAAACAAACGGGTGAAAATCTGACAAGTTGATTGTAATGATAGCATGCTGCCCGGCCGGGAGGATGAATTCAGTTGGATGTGATGTCTTAGAGACTTATTGGTATCAGGGCAGAGGGAGTAATTAATGTGGAAAGCCTCTAGCATCAGTTGGTTTTTCAGCAACGTTATCATCAGTCTGACTGCCTCCGTGTCGCATACTGTATCATGACAAATTGCACTCTACTTAAATGAGTTACAACAGAATTAACTTGTTTTTTTTTTTAAATATTTCTTAGTGAAATCTTACTTTGTTTGATTTTTTTCTTTTAAAGCAGTTTGTCCATTCATCTCTCTGCACACTGATGCCTCAAGAACTACAACCAAAATGCTCTGAACACAATGTGAATATTTTTTCTGTACTGGGAATATCATTAACCGCTGCTGAAGCGATGGTTTGACTAAAATGCAAACATGTCTTTTCCCTGTCCTACTAAGTCTTTGAGCGAGTCCCAAGGCTAACTGAGAATTTCCCTATTGCCATTCCCCTGATCTCTAAATGGGGCATTATTCATAATAGGATCCCAGCTGAAGATAGGCAGTAGAGACATTTATAAAAAGAGGCAGGGACAAGGAAAAAAAAAAACCTCAGTGGCTGGATTTACACAAAAATGCATATTTTTTTCAGTTGTCCTCACTTGTCACCATATTGGTTTGTTTATCTAAATGTCTGTCTGTTTTATTTTATTTTGCTTGTCATTGTGTAGGCTGCTGTACTCCTAATCTGCCATTATCTTCCTCCAAATTGTGTAAATGGTTAGAATGGGTAGCCGTTACTAGCTGTTAGTTAACGTGATGTTAGCTGATATAAAACAACACAAAAAATGTGGAACAAACAAACAAAGTGGGGTGTATTAGGCCCACTAAACGCTGATATGCCTTTGCGTACTCTGTTTTCTATTGCTTGTCATGGCATTGGTGACTGTACTTCTAGCATTAATTTTAATTGACCATTTCCTTCCTATAGATTCTGTAGGCTGTGGTTAATGGGCAGACTTGTTATGCATTCAGGAAGGAACATTTGCTAGCTGCCAGTCAAAGAAACACAAAGAAAGCAAGACAAGAACTAAACCTTAGTACTTCGTCATATACTTAATTTTAAATTGCTTGTCATGGTGTTGGCTAGTGTATTTCTACTTTTAATTTTTCATTCCTTGTGTAAATGGTTGGAATTTGTAGTCACTGTTTTGCACTCAGGAACGAAAACCTACTAGCTGCCAGTTAGCATGTTAGCATAGGCTACATCAAAAGACACTGAAGGAAAGCAAGACGAACAGGTACTAAACTTTAGTATTTCATTGTGTACTTTATTGTCTATTGCTTGTCATGGTGTTGGTGACTGTATTTCTAGTATTACTTTTAATTGACCATTTTCTTCCTACATACTCTGTAGGCTAAACGGTCTGAGTTGTTCTGCAGTCTAGAAGGAAAGTATGCTAGCTGCCAGTTAGCATGCTAACATAGGCTACATCGAAAGAAGCACCAAAAAAGCAAGAGAAACAGGTACTAAATGTAAATATTTCATCATGTACTTTATTTTATATTGCTTGTCATGGTGTTGGCTAGTGTGTTTCTAATTTTAATTTGTCGTTTCCTGTGTAAATAGTTGGAATTAGTACTCATTGCTATGCACCGAGAAAGGAAAACCTGCTAGCTGTCGGTTAGCATGTTAACATAGGAAGAAACACAAAGACAGCAAGACAAACGGGTACTAAATCTAAATATTTCATCATATACTTTGTTTACTAATGCTTGTCATGGTGTCGGTGACTGTACTTCTAGCGTTTATTTTAATGCTAAATGAACCTCAATTAATATAGGCCTATATTTATCTTCAAGTGCACGTCACACACTGAGCGAGCCGCCTGTTAATGACGCTGTCAGCAAAGCAGTAATGATTGTGCTAAGTGGCTAATGGGCATGTAGCTACTTACATGTTTCAGATGATACCTCATGTTTGTAGTTGACAAATGATAAAATAAAATAAATTCCCACATGGTCCAGTCATACAGGTTTTGATTTATTTTGACAAGGTACAGCTCCTAATAGAGTTTCACGTTTGTTTGTTTTTTGTTTTCTTTTCTTCGACTAAGTGACCAATAATATCTTGCTGACTACGGACCTTTCTGGTCGACTAACATTTGGTCGACTGTTAGGGAGCAGCCCTAGTAATCATACATCAAAATAACCAGAAACAAAGCAAGACAAACAACATGCTTTAATTGCTAAACTTAAATATTTCTTTGTGTACGTTATTTTCTGTTGCTTAAAATGCTGTTGGCCAGTGTATTTCTACTGAATCCATAACTCTGTAACTGTAACCTAACTTATTGTCATGCTATACAGCTGGGCATATGAATATTACATCTTTGGTGATATAATACATTTTTCTCCTTTATCTGCCACAGATAATCAGCAGAGCCAGTGTTATTGTTTTAATGGTCACTTTCCAACCACACAAAAAGTAACCAATATGTGGTTATTATGTAACTTTGAATGTCTGATTTTAACAGTAGCAACCCAGTTGCCAGAAAAAGTGTTGGCAGTGACTGTTTCTGCAAACCATGGACACAATATGTGTTACTATGTAGCGGATATGTTGAAACATAACACCTTTGCAACACTGTGGTTAATGTGGTTAGGTTTTGGACACAAAACACCCAGTTAAATTTAGGAAAAGAACATGTTTTGACTTAAGATACGCTGTTTGAGGGGCACAATGCTCACCACCAAGGCCACTGAGTGTGAGGTGTTGAAGTTTTGTTTCAGATTTTCTCATTCTCTGCACATTAAAACAAGTTGACCTTTTAACACCAATTAAAAAATCAATATGTCTCACATTTCCCATTTATTTTGTCACTTAGGTGTATATTACAAGTAATTTAACAAATTGCTTGTGTTCCCTTTGACAGCAGGCGCTGTTTTCTGAAAATTTATTACACTCTTTTTCTGCATCACATTTGTTGAAGCCAAATTAAATCATTTTAGTGCCAGATCTTATATTCATCCTACTCATGTCCATGTCAGCCTCAGGACTTGAATTATATCTTTTATTAAATATTTTCATGTCCATAATGGAACAAACACTGAGGGTATTTTTCCATTAAAATTAGCCTTGTAGTACGTTGCTCAACTTGAGACTCACACCAGTGGACAGAATGTCCCTGCATATCATTTCTTTTTAAACAAAGTAAAGGGAAAACTTTATTGAACATATGAACGTGAGCAGAATTATGTGTTTATATCAGTGAATTTTTGATATGACACCCTGTGCATCCCTTGGACAGGCCAGTGTTGCTCCACACACAGCCTTAGTTAGACAGCGGGAAGTTGCAGCAGCATCAAACAGCGCCGAATCAGGATTGCAGTGGCCTGGTGAGGCAGAGAGGCACACGGGCTGGGTTCAGAGGATGAATAATTCACTCACATGAGCCCAGACTTCTCGCCGTGAGACTAATATTCAACAGCACCTGTGTGTCTGAAAATCTCTCCCCTTCAACCCACCAGGTTACTTTCCCCGGGGAGAACCTCACCCTGGCATCACCCCAGCTGTGCTTTCTCCAAACTGTCAGGATATCAGTGCCGTGGCTGCAATGCTGTGCTGGGATGACAGAAATGTACAGAGGAAACAGCTCAGTGTACAGTAGGCTGCTGTGTGACTGGACTCTGAAATACGGAGAAAAGTGTGAACATAATTAGGGCTGGGCTTCGAATTGCAATACCTTTTTGATACTGGCAGAAATATGTTTATGGCACCGAGCTGTGAAAACAATCAGGTGCCGAGCTGGTGTCTTTTTAGATCCTGTTACTTATCCTTTGATTATATACTTGCTGATTGAAATTAACATTTTGCCAGGTGAGTAAAACAGTCTCACCACAATGTCCATTTTGTAGCTTTTGGGTAGCATTTGATTGTATCACATGGTCCTCATCAGGAGAGTTTGCCCAGTTGTCTTTGTTTACTTATCTGCTGTTTTCAAGGTCAACAATGATCTATGAACATTAAGCCAATCAGAACAATTTGGTAAAGTTTTTGTACGACTGTTTGTGTACATCATTTTGGTATTTGTACCAGAACTCTGGTATCATTTGGCACAAGAGTAGAAAATGTTCAAATGATACCCTGCCTTAAACATAGTGCCCACACTGCTGTCGATCAGCTCCAGGTTCAAATACATTTTTTCTCCTGAGTTTCTCACTCATATTATTATGGCATTGTTTTATGTACGACAATGGTATAGCTGCCATGACTTTGGTTTCAGATCAACACGCTAAATTTTCTTCCATTTTCCCCCCTTCTTCCAATCATTCTACGTTTCATCATTCAGCCTTCATTTCTATAATTATCTGAACAAAAGACGCTCAAGCGTTGACAGATCATCTGCGTCCAAGCAGGCGTGTGTGTAGGCGTTTGTGCACATAAACACATAGACTGTGTTTATAGTGTGTGTGTCTTTCTGACGGTCCACATGTGTGCACTTGGATGTGTGTTGTCACGCATAGCTAGTGTTGGCATCTTTTGTCTGTGTACCGTTTGTGTGCTGCGGTTTCCTCCTAGTCCCCGTGTGTCAGGTAGCGGACCCATCTCAGGCTTATTATCAGGGATGTGACATAAGGCGGCAGGCAGCAGCGGCAATGCCTTAATGAAACCTGGGCCCTGGCTAATTGGTGACACTGTAGCGTGAGGAAATGAGAGAGGCAGTAACCAGACTGGCAGGACGAAAGGAGAGGACAGCGGGTCCGGCCCTCACACCATTAAATTAAGCCCGTCATGTTCATTTGTAGAACACACAGAAGGAGGGAACACCTACCCTCTTCTTATCAAAATCCTGCAAATGCAAAACTCCCTGCTGGTTGACCAAAGATAGACCCCGTAACCACATTTTCCACTCAGCAGAGTTTTCCTTTTCAATCTTCTCTTTTCATTATACCTTGGCAAGTCTTTTTCTTTTGCTCTTACTTTCAAAGAGCTGGGTTTGGCTTGGATGAACCTTGGGTCCTTTTATTCTTGGTTCTTGGTTTTTATCATGGATCAACATGTGTTTAAGTAACATAACCAAGTAAGTTGTGCTTTTAACAAAAGCCAATCGCTTTAAGTGAGACTGCTGAAAGAATAAAATTCATAATCCTTATGCACCCTTACTCAGTTTAATACATTCAGGGGTTTATCTGCTTCAGCTTTAATGGTTCTGGTATGGCCAGTAGTGCATGGTGGCTAATGCTAATTAATGTGAGCAAACTTTAAAAAAAAAGGCTGTATAACCTACACTATTGAGCCAGTTTACTGACTTCATGGCCTTATTCACCTGTGCTATTGTGAGAATATTTTAGCAATTACCCTTAGCATTAACTCTGCCACTTGTGACAGTGAGGACATTTTGCAAAGTGAGGACATTTTGGCTGGTTCTCACTTTTTTTAAAGGCCTATTTGAGGGTTAAGACTTGGTTTGGGGGTTCAGGTTAGAATTGGGTTTAGGTTAGGGTTAGGCATTTAGTTGTGATGGTTAAGGTTAGAGTTAGGGACTAGGTAATGCATTATGTCAATCAGGGTCCTCGCAAAGATAGAAGTACAAGAATCTGTACGTGTTCCATCATAGCAAAATGTTGTGGTGATACCTACCACCGGAGCTGTTATGAGTAGCCTACAGCCTGCTCTGCCAGGTGTTTATGTCTGTCTTTCTGATGGTAGATGT
This sequence comes from Cephalopholis sonnerati, assembly GCA_019142605.1. Classification (NCBI taxonomy): domain Eukaryota; kingdom Metazoa; phylum Chordata; class Actinopteri; order Perciformes; family Serranidae; genus Cephalopholis; species Cephalopholis sonnerati. Next base: position 24,478,997 of record JAGQAX010000010.1, on the reverse strand, counting down.
TGTCAAGCATCAGTCATGAAACTGTACAGGTCTGTGGTTGAGATCAAAATGAAGGCCGGTATCAAAGATGGGGGGTAGGAAAAAGGAAAGGGGCCATTTGTAAGTTGCAGTTTGCTGTATCTCAGCTAGAATGATCCCATTGCAAGATGTCTGTAGTTTTATTTGCTGGGATTTTTCTACATTTGTTTCTGACATTTTGCTTCCACTTACATTCAATCGAGAGGGATGGATTTAAAAAAAATACAACCAAAGAAATTATATGTGTCTGTTGAAATAGTGCTCTGCTGATTATCAAGTGTAACATGACCACTGCAGACATTTCACACACATATATCAGAGACATCTAAAACCCCAGATATCTGCACACTTAGACACCACTAGGGGTGAGACAGTTAATATGAGTCTTTTGTGATTTGGGTTAACTAACCCTTTGAGCTTGGACTGGATGACAGTGCCCGCGGTTGTCGGCAGTTCTTCCTGCCTTGCCCTGGGCTGGCTGTCTGACCCTCCTGCCTCACAGAGAGCCACTCTGACTTCCTTGTGTCCACCAGAGCTTGAGGGCTCCTTCCGGGGTGTCAGAGCTGACCTTTCCCTGTTGGTAGGAGGGGTAACGTACAGCCGGCCTCTATCTGTCATGCCCCCAGCTGTGTTTATGCCTCTGAAAGGACCACAGGGGGCTACTCCGATGTTATGTTTGAGCAATTGCAAATGAGGTACAGTATGAGTTGTGTTGCTCAGCTGGTCTCATACTGATACTGATGGCCCCTGCTCGCCCCATTTATTTCGAGCACCAATCATTATCTGTCATTGAAATTTAGAATTATAAAAGCCATTTAAAAGTTTATTATGAAAAATGACTCACTCTAACGTATAGCCAGCATTTCATTAAGTTAAAGAACTGTGTAAAGAAGCGATTGCTTTGCAGCTTAAGACAGATTAATCCAGAGACTAAAAGGTGTTCAAATCCCTGTCTATCCTCTATCTTCACTGGTTCACATCTGAGGCTAAGCTCGCTTGTCCCATAAGATTGTGATGAAAGAGCTGGGTGCTTTGACCATGTTGTTTTAGACCCGTACATGTAATGACCTGATCAAACATCCTCTGTGCTCATGGGCCGACAAACACCACAACAAATCAGATTTCCTTCTACTTCACTTCTCTCCTTCTGTGACAGATCTAGCCTGAGTGTGTGATCCGGCTGTCCTCGACTACATGGGGAGATCAAAGAAGGCGAAAACATTTCCATAAAAGATTATGTATGAGTTGTAATTAGTGCCTTCCTCGGCAGTGACAACAGAAAAATCTGTGATTTTTGGCTGGAAGATGAAACGAAGGTGGGGTTAGATTTATAATAACCAGGTCTGAGCTTCAGTGTCACACTTTTAATTGAAGAAATCCCCAAAGATTGTCCAGCTTTTCCAGGAGCACCTGACTCAAGAAAAGATAGATTAGGATTAGTCTTATTAATTTTTGTTAATGCATTCATGCACATTAATTTTCTCAGAGATAATTACGTGTTTTACTTTGATGGCTCCAAATTTCATATACCCTAGTGTGCTGCTGCAACCCCAGCAGTGCATATGTCTTGAACACACTCCCTTCAACATCCATCCCATAAAAATGAGGTTATTTCATCCTCCAAATTCTATTCACAATCATGTGTAGTTGTCATATTACATCAAGGTACTACGTTATGATTTAGAGTGAGTGATGCAAGATCATTGCTGTGGGCAAAAAATGGATTTTTGCTACACTCTGGTACAGTGGGTGCCATATTTATTGCATGCAGAGAATTTTTCTGAAGATGTGTCAATTGGCAAAGCTGTAAGAGAAATCTTTTTAATGCGTCTGTGCTACAGCATGTCATTAGAGGCAATTTCCCTGCGACAAAGAGGGTCAGCGGAAGGGTTCACATTGTTTTGTGTGCTCATTGGACTATTATCTGGAATTGTGGGAGAAGACAATTTTTGAAATTTCATTCTAATCGTTATAAGTAGCTCTGCGAGGTGGAAGTTCATCTTGCACACTTGTAAAAGGGTACTATTTCCAGAAATTAAACAGGACGCCCTCGGATGTGCGCACCTTATCTCATACTAATACACTAGCGCACACACTATGGAGCAGTGACGGCGGCGAGGCACAGAGGCTTATCCTCCTGTGGGAGGAGCTGACATTTACTCTGAAAATTCACCTTTGGTTTCTGCCTCTGGATTTATGATATCACTCTTATCTAGATTCCATCACAATTTTTCATTACTGTTGTACTCTACTGGCGTGTGACTTTCTGTCATGGCTTGTAAGATTTGCCCTCCGAGAGTCAAGATTGAGTTGTCTGAATAGTTTGGTCTCGCACTGCTGATGTTTCTTAAAATGTGCGCAGTATGTAATCATCACGGAGATATGCATTGACATTTCAGATGTGTGCATTAGGCCTGGTGTCAAGGCCTCTTGCGATGATGTTGGACCGGATGCCAGACAATCCGCTGGCTGCAGTAGTGGAACATTCAAACTCTGCTCTTAATTAATGTTTCGCCCGAGTTGCTCCAATTCTGTCAATCCCTAATTCCAGGAGGGATATTATCCTTTGCTCGTTAATAAGTTTTTAAACATCTTTTCAATATACTTGGGAATATGTAGAGATTTGCTTAACATATTTAATATATCTACACTATTGCTCTCATAGGAGGAAGTCAACAGCAGCTGTCTTGAGGGCATGATTTTCCAGGAAAAAGTTGGTAGCTGTGAAGTCTTGTCCTTCCTCGTTTGTGTTCTTGAATCAGAAATACTTGAGAGCGCTGTCCTTGGATGAAAGTGGTTTCTGAATCACAAGATGTATTTACAGCTTTTAAAAAAAAAAAAAAAATAATTAGATAAGAGTCTTAGAGCACATTTGTACATAGCCAATCACCTGACCAAGCCCTAGGTTGTCTAATTTCTTGAAATGAATGTCATGTAAAATAGCACCCACTTTGGGTCCAGAGACAGGCTGAATTCCACCTCAGTGGACAGGCATGATGTTAATGCCCCCTAATATCTGGCAGCGTACACTCTGATACTCGGTATAATGAGGAAAACACTTGAAATACAGATAATTCCTCCAAACCGGCATGCTCTATTAGTCAGATCGTATTTTGTTGTTGAGGTCTGGAACGAACAAGTGAATTTCGGTGCCAACAATACAATGACAAATTGACTGGAGATCTCTAAAATGACACCAGGCATGGCAAACAGGCAGCTATAATCCTATATTTTTTTTACTCATGGCATACTGCTTTCACTCAGCAAAGGAACTGAGCAGTAATAACAGATTTGCAGACTGCTATTCTGTCAGTCGGAGTTCTTTTAACATCTGAAAACAACCTTGGTTAATAAGGTGGTGGAACTGGTTTGTGGTTTTAAGAATCCGTCACTGGACGGAAAAGTTAAGTTACTGCATTAAAACTGCAGAGGTACAAACGGTACTTTTAAAGTGTGACACACTAAGAATATCACCATTCACTTGCATATGGCTTTTGGAGAAATATGGCAACCCAATTGCTTGAAAAAATGTTGGCAATGTTTCTGCAAACCATGGTTACATTTGCATGTTATAATGTGGCGGATGCATTGAACCTATATGCTTCAACAACACTGTGGTTCATGTGTGTTTAGGTTTAGGCACAAAAACCACTTGGTTATGGTTAGGAAAAGAACATTTTGGCTTAAAATACTCAGTGTAGGGTCACAATCCCAGCTGGAAAAGTAAAAAACAGCTACTTTTCGTGCCAATATCCTGGTAGGGAATGCAGCAATATCTTGGTAAAAAAATGACCACTTTTCGTAGCACTGTCCCCACTAGAGGAACAGTGACGGGTCCCTAAAAACCACAGGCAAAAGAGCAATGAGTCACTAATTCACAACCACGTTTGTTAGCTAAAAATCCTCAGGAAACACAGCAATACCTTGCTAAATAACAACCGGTTTTGTTGTTTGTTGGTCTCAAAGTCATCTTGACTCTCTGTAGCTTGGCTGGTGTCTCCCCTTGGTGTCCTCTCCACCTCCTGATGGACAAAGTCAGCTCATATACTACTTATATCACTTTAGAAATGTTGAAATAATGTGTATGAAATGTGCAAATGTAACTTTTTAATGGTTTGTGTAAATGTACAATGCCCACAGTTGTTTTCGCCACTGGACTGAGGATGGCCCAAGGGCACTAATTTGGTGATTTAAGCTCAAGCTAACTGACTACACTCACAGATCACAACTTTGTTTAGAATATGTGACAACCTGTCCTAATTTTTAGAAGCTAAGGCTCCATATTGTTTCAATCACATTCATAAACACTATATTTCAATGTGAGAAAGGCCCTGCCTACATGTGGAAAAATAAGCATTGGCCTTTAACCTTTCAAGCTAAGCTTAAGCTTCACTTTTAGACCAATTTGAAGCAGCGAATCAATTAGTAAATTCTTACTGTGAAGCTTCTCGTCCTGACTGTGATATCAACATGGCAGAGAAAACCAGCTGTAGCCCACCCGTGTTCCGTGAGTGTTCTCCTCACGCTAATGTTGCCTTAGGACATGGCGTGGGCCTCCGGAGGCAAGGTATCTCCGGCACAGAGACAAATCTGCGGAGACAGGGAACACTTGGGAAGACGGATACCTCAGCCAGGCGCCTGCTGCCATTTAACAGTCTCACCCTGCTCTGAACTGACATTTCTGTTTTACCGTCTCTCGTCCGACTCATCGCCCCCGCTCTGCTGCTGTCGCCGTAAACTTGTGTACAGAAAAAACATGGGGATCTAGATGCGATGGCGGGGAAGGAAAGCTTATTCCCAAGCACAAACAGAACCTGTAGCCTCACAGTATATGTGCCTTTGAGTTGTCCTTCTTCTGCAGTGAGCCAGACTTATGGATACTGCGGAAAGTGCGGAGCAGCCTCCGCTCCTCGGGGAGAACAGTGAGCCTGATGAGCTCCCCGTGGCCAGACCAGGTGCTTCTTTTGGAGTCACGGGGCCAGCGCAGATCTGCGGTACCACGGGAGGGAGGATTGACATGATAACATAGCCTCCCGACTCCCAGCGCCACCCGGCAGCACGACCACACAGCTTAATCCTCTCTCCACGAGGGCAGAGCCGAAACACTCGTTCCCCTGCTCGCTCAATCCTCTGTCAAAACAAGGGGGTTTTGTCAGCCATGAGGGGTGTTGCATCCCTCTCAGTCCCTGCCAACGGAAGCGCTATTACTGCCTGCCAATGCCCCGGGTAAAAAAAAGAATACCCAATATGCATATTATTCTAATACCAGCCGTCAGTGCCTGGAATTACTCGGCATGATAGCATAATGAATGCGGTGCCTTGTAGGTTTCTACATAAAGCTGTTTTGCCACTTGGATGAATAATTCATATTAGCCCAGAGGCAATGAATCAACCAGGCAAGAACTAAGAAAATTAGCCACCAATTAGTGTTTATTTATGGGGATAGTGTGTTTTTCTCTCAATCTTACTGCCAAAAAAATATATGCAAAGTAAAGTTTTGGCGACCCTTCTGACCTTGGGAAGACAAATGAGCAGAGGGGAGGAAAGGAAAAGAGGGCTTGACTGCTGGATGAATCAGATGACCCCCATGTCTCCGCTGCACCCCCCTCTCTCAGCCGGGTTATTGGACTCTCTGACTCCTGTCTCAGCCGGCCTCCAGACATACAGTATCAGAGTCAGCCTCTCAAAGCAGGATGATTTAATCTCTGGGCACATGATATGTAAGGAACTTTGTTGACTGAAGGGATGTGATGTGAGGTTTTAACGCTGCCACATGTGAGCTAAACCTCTGTCTCCTTGGAGCGTGCAGCCCCCACCTCCACCATCTCCTCCACCCCCCCGGCTGTTCCTAGCCCAGCGCGCTGGCAGCCTGCCCAGATACATTGGTAGTCGTTAGTTGTCACTGGAACGATGTGACACGTCGCTCTGATTCGCGGGGACTGTTGTTGAAAGTGATCGTTCCTGCCAAGGAGAAGCCCTCACCACGGATAAATGGACAGTGAACAGCATGTGAACAGAGAGATAAAAATGGCAGGGAGAAAATAAACTAGTCTAGCCCGGCTTCTCGACACCAGAATCTTTGGGGCTGGGGAGCTTTGCAGAGGGCTTTTAAGGGAAAGGTAGACAGTTTGTACATCTTAGTTTTTATTACAGATTTTTCCGTTTATCCGTCCTTCATGTTAAAATAGAATTATATACAGATTTGCCTGAAGTGGAATGCCTCACTCTTTAAATTTGCAAACAGTTGAAAACTCCTAGTTTGTTTCTCAAGGTCAATGAGTGGAGAAGATATATCTCCAGCCAATTCAATGAAAGACAAACACATGAGTGAAGGATAGGTTTTATAAGAATCAGACAAGCTGTCGACAGGAGGATAAAGAAAAAAAAAAAAAAAAAACCCTGCCAGATATTCATGAGGATAACTCTCAAGCGTCTGCGCTCTCCTTTTCTTCCTTTGTAAAGCTTTGATTGTGAAGAAATATGCTGCTGTGGATGTCTCGTCCAAAGCGCTTTTCACGAGCTCCAAATGTGGAGTTTTCAGAGCTGCAATGAGTCAGACATTGTGTTGGCCAGAAGATAAGGGAGGCCAGGTGACAGACAATGTCTCAGCTTCCTCTGACTTGTGGGATAAGCGCTGTTCATGTCAGACCATTTACTTTGGTATATACACGAACAGGCTGAAAAGAACTGAGACTAATTTAAAGACTCCTAAGCGCAGTTGAGACAAAATGCAGCTGGAAGAAATGGGATTTTCTCCCACATTCATTGTGTAGCATGACCTACCAGTTTTTCGTTTGCTCGGTACCTCCAGTGAACTTCAAGTTTTTGAGCATGGATGAAATGTGGATGACAGTAGTTAAGGCAGCTGGCCTTTGAACGACTTGCGTTCTCCCTTTTGCACTGTATTTAGGGTTGTGCTGTCTGTGTAACAGGTGTGTCAGTGTGCTGCACCATACTTTGTAAGCTGTCAGAGACTACATTTATATGCACCCATTTGCATGCAAAGAACCCAGTTAATAGAGAAATTTGGCTTTTATTATTAACAGAAGCTTAAAAACTCTGTTAGAATAACCTGGTTAAGATCTAATTTTAAGGAATAAGAGAAAAGTGGTTGCAAATTACATTATGGTCTTTCCCCCCTGTGTTAGAGGCAGTTTAATGGACAAGGTCGTGGGCAGCCAGACCTTTTTATTGCTATCAGCCATGCTAACAGCATGGATCTGTAAATGGCAGTGTGTTGGTGTGTTGGTCAGTGGACCTGCAACTGGTCTGGAGGGACATATCTGAACAGTTGTTGGCTAGATTGCCATAGTCCCTGGTGGATGAATCCTACTAAGTGTGGTGATCCTCTGGGGCTTTTGCTCTAGCATCCTGAGGCCAATATTTGTGGTTATAAGTGGAAATATCTCAACAGCTATCAGATGGATTGCCTTTCGAATATATACAGAAATTCATGATCCCCAGAGGATGAATTGCAAAAGCTTATCAATCCCTTAACTGTTTACATAGTGTGAACATCAGGTCAAAATTCTAGTTTGTCCAACACCTTTATGGCAGAATACCTACAAAACTAATAGCATCCCCATCAGCCTCAGCTGTACTGTGTTTAGTGCTTAATAGCAAATGTTTGCGTGCCAGATTCAGTCACTGCACAGATTCCAGGTACTGAGAAAATGATATGCAGTTAGCATCCAACCAGAAGGGCAGAAAGCCACAGGCTGAACAGTAATACATAGAATAAGTATAGAATGCAGAATAAACAGTAATCTGAAGATATGCCCTGTGTGTATATATATACAGTGTGAGCTGTATTAACAATGTGCAATGAATATGCTAAGATAAAGTATGACCTGTATGACACATAAGACACTAATCTATGATAGTGAACATGGTAAACACTATATCTGCCTAACATTAGCATATTAGCTGTGTCCCAAATCCATACTAATACTAACACTAATTAGAGAATGCACTATGTACTAATTGTCATAGTGTACTATTTTAGCAGTTGGCATACAAAAATATCAACTTACTTTACCATTATAATGATAATAATAATAATGATAATACACTGTACATAATACACTGAAAACACTGAATATAACCCAGAGAAACACACAGGCATTTAGCAGACAACAGATTCCAAACAGATTTCAAACTCCTGCAGAATGGCCTCCGCATTAATTCCAATATCACGATTGTTGTTCATTAGTCCACACGGTCGTTTGTCAGTCACTGTATTCCTCAGCTATGTCTTCAAGCGGCGTTGTTGTATTGTTAATGCTAGCAGACTCAGTGCTCAAACTGCTATCTGCATATTCTTAGCTGCTTTCTTATTTCAAAAGCCTGAAAAATGCTTAGTTGTATTTGTTTATTTCTATTTTTGCTTGCTAACACACAAGATAAGTAACACAATCTTGCTAGCATCACAATAAAGCGCCACAAATGTTTATCATACACTGACCTCTGGCCTGTGACCTGCACCAATCATCGGCATCCAAATATATTCGCGTCATAGTGAGTGAACACAGCCAAAAAATGCATCTCAGGCACATTAGGATGATAAATCATTGAAAAAATATATGCACAGTGCATACAGGTGCCACTGTATCCTACCAGCTCTTGGTGTCACCTGGTAGTCTCTTGGCATCTTCTCTTTGCTTCAGTGTAAATTATGGTACCCCATATTTATTACATAGAGTATTGAAAACTTCTCCCCCTTCTATTCCCTGTTATTTTTCTTTATTTGAATCAAAGGCGTAAGGATAGAGGGTGACATATGCTGCACATATTGCAAACTGTTTGAGACCAACTTACTTGACTCCACCTTCGTTGCTGGTAAGCTGTTGTATCAGTGGACAGGACGCCACAGTTTTACGTGAATATTCTGGCAACAAGGAGACCCAGTTTCAGGGTATCAAAGGCTTGTGTAAATGGCTTAACTCAAATAAGACCTTAACGGCTCCGTGGCTCACAGCCAGGTTAATTCGTGCGTGTTAGCATAACCACTATGTAGCAGCAGCCGCGTCACCACGACAAATTGCTGTGGATTTCTTGAACGTGGTGATTTAAATAATTCTAAATATTGACTTCTTGTAAAACGCTCCTGCTGCTTTAGCTGGCTGCTGTCAGATCTGGTCTTTCTCTTGAGCTGTAGTAAACTTGTCGACTTATTTCCGTGTCCCTGTGTCATCTCCCATGCTATGGAGATGATGTGATTCTGTTATGAGTCATGAATTACTGTGCTATCATGTCTTCTCCTGAAACTCCAGGGAGGACAGCTCTTGTCACAAGGCCATTGTGGTTTGTTCCATCAGACTGATGTCTAAGTGCCTATGTTGTGTTCTCAGCCAGTAATTAGGCACAGCCCTACAACCCCAATAACACAATTATATCTGGGGCTGCTACTTTCCTCCACACCCACAGCAATAATGAATGAACTACAGGTTAATGAAATGTGTGTGAAATGGAAGATGCCTCTTGAAAAGTTTCACACATCTAATTCATTAAGAGCCGAAGCCGGAGGCACAAGCCGCAGAAATGATCCAGTACTAAATTTAACGCTTACTTTGCAACTTCTCACCTTAATCATTAGAAAATGAAAGCTTGTGAATGTCAAAATGAGGCACAGCTTGTTAATTTTATGCACAAGATGGATAATACATTTATGCGGGTATCTTTTTTGGAAATACAGCTGAATGTTCACATTTTCCTTTTTAAGGAGCAAACGCTTCCCAGACGCTGGTTTGTCATCATATTCAGATTTGTCATGTAGAAGCTGTGGGAAGTCTGCCAAATCTCAATCTGTTGGATAAGTTTGTGTTTTGTGCATTGTTTGTTTGTGTATGCATATGGTTTATCCCAAGTGCACGGAGTGTTAGTTAAAAGTTTCCGATGTTTGTGCTTCACAGAATCCATGTTTGTATTTGGAATAAGTGCAGTTTTAATTGCTGGGGATGCAAATTCAGACGCTTTCAAAGCTAGCAGTTTTTCCCCCTCCCTGTAGTGTCAGGTCAGCACTACAGATGGTCATAGTGTACAATTCCTTGTTGGATTTTTACTTAAACATCTGGATGTTGGAATTATATCCACTGTGACTTTAGCTGACCGTATTTTGTGTTATCACACCATGTACTCTCTTAAATTTATCGTGCCATATGGAGGAGGGCTACACAAGGTTAACTAAACAAGCTGCGTCTCTGTTGTCTCGAGTGGGAAACAACTTCCTGGTGTTCTTCCAGTTCCCATCTGAAGAGTCAAAATAACAGTTAAAATAACATGTCCTCACAGCTATTTATACAGAAATAATGAATGTGAATCTGTCTTATCATTCTCGCTCTACTTATCTGATAATTACCACTGCTGTTCTGTACCTATGAGAGGTATATGGCAGCACCATCTCTACTTTGTGTACCTTTTTTACTGCTTTCTGTGCCTATGAGACTGAGGTGGACGACTTCCACATTTCATCAAATCAAAAAAAAGTGGATTTTAATAAAAGAGCTGCGTGACAAATAAACCCTTTTAGGGCTGACGTCACAATGATGTCATTTAATTAGCTGGAGGAAAACCCGTCTTGCCAACAAAAACAAAGACAACTGTGGCTAACTGCGATAAGACAAAAGGACTGGATGAGGCGATCATCGAAAATGCTCACATGTGCAGAGCACACTTCATATCAGGCTAGGGACATTATTTTTTACTGTTGTAGAGACGAATAGAATTATGTGTATTAAGGGTTATCATGTCCACCCCACAGAAATTGGGGAGGCATTAAGAGAAATATTTAGATTTCTCCGTAATGCAAACTTTTTAGCACATTAGCTAACGTTAGCTTCAATAGCAAAACAAACTGGAGGAAACTGTTCAAGTGTCGTCCTCCTTCGTTAGATTGGCACAGTAATCAACCGTTGGTCAGTGTTTACTTGTTCAAGTAACACTCGATGTCCCGGAGAGTGAGTGACCTGACATGGTGCATTCGTAAATTCAGTGTGACGCTCTACACTAAAATGAGATTCCTGTTGTTTGAAGAAATGGAGTGATGTATTTCTAAATGAATTAACAAAAGGTTATGTTAATCACACATTCACTCCGCTCGGCGCTCTGCTGCTCCTTCTCCGCAGACAGAGTGCCCAGAGTGCGCTCTACCACTCCGAGAGTGTGGTGCTCTGAATAACCGAATGGTACATTCAGACAATGCTCTGAATTTATGAATGGTCCAGTTTGTACCAAAGTGCACTCCTGCATTCAATGTGATTATTTCTGACTGCACCACTCATATCATCTTCCTCCACTGTCTAAAACAAGCCAACACAACTTGCTAGCTTGCACTGGCTAATGTCTGGAAAATTGTTTTGCCTCCAGCCAAGCCCCGCCCACCAAAAACGTCATACTGTTTACTAACAGTAAAACGGTCTATAGCTTGTTCTGTCGGTTGGTTGGTCCACAAAAATTTCCCTTCCCTTTGGCAGCCAGTTTTTGCCCTAGAAGTCTGAAATTTGGCACAGAGGTCACAGCTATTGTGAAATTTTTTAAAGATTGCCAAGTAATAATTTTTTGGGTTTATGAGACACCATATTTGGGTTTCTAATTATGGTGGTGGAAAGCATTGTTGAACATGTTTGTCCAAAATTTTCCATAGGTGTTTGGTTGGGTTGAGAGTCTGGTGACTGTGAACCAGTCAGGGCTCTAAAAGGAAAAAATTGTGTTCATGTAGGGCTACCATTCATTTATCAAGGATTTTCCCTTTGATTTGTCTCCTGTCTCTTTCTGGCAATCTGTCAAAATTTCCACCGATCTATCTTTCTAGTATCTATCTAGTATATTTACATTCATCTGTTAGTGAGAAAAGTGATGTGCTTTAGTTAAGGCCCCTTTGTGCTTCGTGGTATTATCTTCGAGGACGATGCCCTGTGGTTGCGGTCGATTCCTCAGCAGCCATGAAGCTTGCAGCCTTTGTTGAGATCGAGCAACCCCCCGCACCCCTGTCCCTCATCTTTCCCCCTCCGTCTCTCTCCTTCTCTCACTGCTCTCGCTAATCTCACATTGCCTGGAGGTACTTTTGTGTGTTTTGTGGTTTAGTTCAATTTGTTGATCTGTGAAATTCCATCAAAGGGATAATTTCTTTCACTACTCTGGATTAGCAGCATTTGATGTAAACTTGACTGAACCTGACGTTGGAGCCCTTCAGATAAAAAAAAGCTAATTTCACATAAAATGAAACTTTTCTGGTTGTTAAAGCTTTTGCCATAAATGAGTCATTAAAACATTTTTTAATAGTTTCTTTGGTCCAAGTGTCATTAAATATTTCATCGTCTTTTATCTTTTAACATCTTCTGCCGTTTCTCTTTGGATCCTCTCGTGGTCGTATTCATGACAGCCTGGAGCCCTGCAGCATTCGCAGGCTGTCCCTGTTGATGTCTGACATTTCTGAGACCATGTCAGAGTAGCCTAAACATGGCAGTGAGCGCCGCAGTGTTGGGGTGTGAAAGAAGGCTTTGGCAGCTCTCCTTGTTTTATGATTGATTTAGCTCCTCTGGCCAAACCAATATAGGCCGAAAGGCCTTTGGGGCGGTCAGACAGAGCAGACGGCTCAAAGTGACGTTTGACTGGATGAGATGTTTTCCTGTAATCTAGGAGTATTGTGAGTATCATGACCTTTGTGGTCATTCACATGATGACACTTTTTAGAAAGACCTGAGGGATCAGAGTGACACGTTGACAGATGTCAGTGTTTTTATGAGTGACTTGCCTCCAGGGGCAGCAAATCAAAGTTTATCACAACAACTTTTTAGTCCAGCTGTTTTAGCATATTTCAAGTTTGTTGAGAGATCCACCTGCTTTGGAAAATCAGAGCTTTTACTTAATTACACAAGTGTCATATCAAGCTCAGACAATATGAAGTGACTGATGACTAACACATCTTTTATTTTGCTACTTTAATTTAGGGATGCAGTTGCTTTGACTGCAGAGATGTATTAAAGGTTACTTTACTATATGCAGCATACACAGCAGTATGTAATTACGGATACTGAGTCCTACAGTGTATTTATTCACAGAGCCAGAAAGTGTTTACTGTATGACACATTGACAGGGAACTCTGTTCATCACACCACGTTAAATTGAGAGAATGTAATTGTCACAGAAATGTGTCTATTGAGTTACACTTACAAGGCAGATACTGCTTTTATCTCTTAGAAACTAAAGTTCTTTTTTTCTGATCTACCAGCGAAAGCTTTAGATAAATGGCAGATCATTCAAAATGCAGCAGCATGTGAACTGACCATGCCCAGAAGAAGAAAGCGCACATTATGGCTATTTTTAAGTCTCTTTGTTGCTTGAGTTTAGAAGAGTTTAAACTTCTGTTATTGATTTTCAAATTGCTCAGTGAATTAGCACTTGAATGCATGTCATTAGACTATTTTGGAGTATGTACAGTTTGTTCCTCTTCAGACTTTTCAGTTCTTCAATGTTGTGTTTCGTCAGGCCAGCAGGGACGTTGTAGTGATTAAAGTACTCAAGGCGTCAGACTTGACATTTTTAAAACAAAATCTTAACACATCCCTTTTTAGTCCAGTACTCTCATAGTGAGTCAGACTAAACCGACCTTTTTAAGGTATTACATTTTGCTAACTTTATTATTTCTGTGAGTGGTCATAAGTAGACATACATGGTGGTTTAACTCCTGTGTTAAGTTGATGATAGACATTAGTGGAAGGTTGTAGGCCTTGTTCGGACTGCCAGTCCAAATCCTTTTTTTGGCATATCCAGAATGTAGTCAGACTGATTTTAAGAAGTCTGGACAGCACAAAAAAAAGCCAGACCACATTTGGAGGTGGTTTGAAGTGTAATTCCAATCAGATTTCTACAAATGCATCTAAGTCTGGACACTGAGGCAGCTCAAGTCAGATTTCAAAGTGTCTTTGAACACAACACATAACAGCGATGTTGAATCCAAAGTGATGGAAGTGCTGAGCAGATCCATGCTGCTACCAGCAGAGCGCTGAAGAGGACAACATGAGGAACTAAAGTCCGTGGACAGATGCCAAAATTAATTGTTTGGAAGCTGAAATGAAGTACCTCCATTTCTCATGCTCCCATGTTAGCAAGTTGTGTCACCAGTGTTGCTACGTAGTTACTGACACCTACATTGTTACCATGCAAATAGATTGGTAATATCTGGACTTACAATATCTGGTCTGATTATTAGCAAATAACAGTGTGAGCAATCTGTCTTTAAGACCTGATTTGGGATCTGATTTGCCTGCAGTCCGAATGTAGTCTACATGTTTGGTGCCTTACTAAATAGGGCTGGACATTGCCTTTGGATATGGGAAGCCTGCTCTATCCACTAAGCCACCAGATGCCCCCTAAAATTTTTCTTTATAATCTTTATCTAATCATGAAATGATTGACGTTTTGGTCTAAAAATGATGTTCTGAAGTCCATGGTGATGTCTTTCAAGGTTTTGTTTTGTTAGACCAACAGCCAAAGACCCAAAGATATGACATAAACCAGAAGGGCACTCAGAGAGTGCAGGCCTCTGAGGTCAAATGCTTTATGTCACAATGTTAACGGAAGTTAAAATAATTTGAATTACCGCCCTGTGATTCGGATCTGCTCCAAAATGTAATGGGTTCTTCCTTGGCTCATGCTGCACCATTCCTCCAAGTTTCATCAAAATTGAGCCAGTAGGTTTTCTGTAATCCAGCTGACAAAGAGACAAACAAGCAAACGCACTGAAAAACATAACCTCCTTGGCAGAGGTAATTAGAGAAAACAAGAAATGCTCACATTTGAGAGCCTGGAGCCAGAGAATGTTTGACATATTTTCTTGGAAATTAACAGAAATGATGAATTAAGTATCAACACAGTAAATAATAGTAATAATTTAAAAATAGTTTTCTGTTGCTAGATGAATTGATTAAACATCAGCTCTAATAGTCAGAATAGTGAAGCAGACCCAGAAATCTATATTGAAGATGATCTTTTAAATTTTATTGCTGCTGTTTTTCAGATTCTTTCAGAATACTTTGCTTCAATCTGCACATTTGCTCAACTCACTGGACCCGGCTTCTGTTCACACTGGCTCCGTTGTAAATTCCCTCTTCTGTCCAGTGAGAATGTGCTTGCACTATGACTTTATACGGACACATTTGTCACACTGTTAATGAAAAAACCTGCAGTGTAACGAGGGATCAGAGAGGTGCTGTGCCTCAGAAGTTTGTGTGCTCCGTACTAATACCTGCGATCATTCACCTGGACGGTACACTAGCTAGATCGTAATACTCTCCTACAGGGGACACGACAGAAGGCGGCCGAGATTGGAGGACCAAAGTCTCCCAAAGGAGCACCCTGCGGGAGCTCGAGAACCATCTAAAACCTTAAAGGTTTCTCTACTCTCTGTGATGTGTTAGGGTTTGATAGGACACTTAAATCAGAAAATAGGTCACGAGCCGTCATACAATAATTGGATTTAAAAATTAATAATATTAATGAGACTTGGGGAATTCCTTTGTTTCTTTGACTTATTCATACCACTTCACTGTCTGAATTGATAACAAACCGGCTGAAAAGTCTAATTGGTCTCACGTTATTCTGTCACTCACTGCACAGAGGTGACCTGTACATGTATTATCATTCTAAAAGTGGGTTAGCCGCATTGAGTCGTAAAGACCAGAAATTCTCATTCTCTAAAATCTGACGCTGTTTGAAAGGTTATATGCATTCTTTGAAACTGTTTTGAAATTCTTTTGTGAATAATTTATTTATTCTCAGTATAAATTTTTAACATAGACATTAATAGGTTGGGAAATCGGCATATACTGGCAGCAAAATACAATTATTACTTCATTTCCAGATTCTATTCATTTAAAAATTGGGATGACATGTTTGGTGAAGGCAGCTGTGATTTATGGACAAAACAATTGTTCATCCAGGTCACTACTTTTTTCTGCATCTCAGCCATAGTTTAGAAACGGGGATACAATCATCCAAAATGCCAGATCTGTATTGGTGCAGATTTAGATTTTGAATAAGCTTATTATCTTTTCTTGCTCAGAGTTTGATGAGGAGAGTTATACCACTTTCAGCTTTGGAGCCAGCAGCCAGTTAGCTTAGATTCTGTGCGAATGTAGTCTGGCTTACAGGATGTAGGCTGTGGGTATAAACCGTCCCTATCTCAGATGGTAACATGCATCTTTAATGTTAACGTCTGTAAAATCCCAGTTGCTACGTAAAGCTAGTGTCAGGTAGCTACACCTGTATCTCCACACTTCATTTTAGCGCTGTGCATGAAACAAAAACCTCTGCGCTAGCAAGCTACACACAAAAATGCATGGGTGGATTATGAGACAATGAGCCCCTGGACATAGATATGCAAAAGGCCCACCTTCCTTCTACAAGACATGCAGACTTTGTCATGTTTTTGCCTCTCTATTGTTGTTTGGTGTCTTTTTCTAGTCGTTTTTTGTCATTTTTGTATCTTTCTTGGTTGTTCTGTCAGTTTGGTAGTTATTTTGTGCCTTTTTGTAGTTTCCTTGCAACTCTTTATGGTCTATTTGTGTCTCTTTCTGGTCATTGTGGGTCTCTGCCTGGTCAGTACGTGTTATTTGACTGGACCGGGGGGGCCCTAACACTTTGAACCCCTAGGCCCAAGGTGGCATTTTTTGTGGGGATTTAGCCATTTTAATGCCAGCACTTGCCTCTCCACCAAAACAAGTTCCCTCCTGACACTTTTTGCAAGAGCACTGTTGCTGTATTCAGGGTTTAGTACCACCGGAGATGATTGTGATTGGTTGTAAGAAATACAGACAACCTAAAGTGTTTTTTTTCCTCTTATTGTGGAATTATGATGAGTTCAGCCAGCTCCAGCACTGGCACAGCACTACATAGATCTGAATATGCAAGACTAGTCTGAAGGTAGTGAAATCTGCCTACCAGTAGTCGTAGAGGTAGGCCTCTACCTCTAAACCTCACTGATGAACACGTTAAGCCAAGTGGCTGCTAGCCACAGCGTCATATTGAATAGACAGATATGAGGATGGTATCACATCAACAATTTTAGCAATTCAAATGTTCTCTTATACATAGTTTGTTGGCAAGATGGTCAAGCCAGTTTTATTTATATGGCACATTTTATACGACAAGTATAAACTCAATGTGCTGAAGATACATAATAAATGACAAACATGAAATATCATATAAGATAAGGTATTACATATTAAAAACAAGCAGGACATGATAAAAATGAACAAAATAAGATGGTACTATTATTATCCTCGTTCTTAAAAAGGGCAGATAATAGTAATACCAATTGCTAAAACCAAAAATACACTTAAAAACCTAACTAAAAGCTTGCAAAAAATACATTTTTAGTTTGCTTTTTAAGGAGAACACTGTCGTAGCAGTGTGTAGTTAATGTGGGAGATAACTCCAGTGAGTAGGACCATAATGACTGAAAGCTCCATGAGCTGATTGAGAGGTGATTTTAGGTACAATGGGTAGACCTTAATTTGATGATCAAACGGATCTCTCTGGTGTGTGTGAGCATGTCAGCAAAGAGCTAAACCATTAAAACATCTAAAAACAACAAGAAGTGTTTTAAAATCAGTTCTTTGTTTGATTGGGGGCCAGTGAAGAGAAGATAAAATAGGAGTTATGTGGTCAGACCTTTTAGTTTTTGTTAAAACTCTGGCTGCTGCATTCTGAATAAGCTGGAGGTTATTTAAAGTCTGCTTTGTCAGTCTGGCAAAAAGTGCATTACAGTAATCCAGCCTACTGGAAAGTAAAAATACAATGTTCAGAGAGACTTCAGTGGGCTAAGAAATTTAACCTAAAACAATGAAGATAAGGGGGACAAAAATAGGGATTTAAAAGTGAGGGGGAGATGTCAAACAAAATTTAGAGTACAGACATGACAAAGCAGCGGCACCTGGCACCTGGCAAGTGCAACATTCATTCATTTTCAGTAAACGCTTATCCTCTTAAGGGTTGCAGGGGGGCTGGAGCTCACATTGGGCGAAAAGCAAGGTACACCCTGGACAGGTCGGCTGGAAAAGCAGCTTTCATGCTTATATTTACACCTATAGGCAATTTAGATTCACCCCTGAAATCAAACCTGGACTCTGGGAGGAAGCTGGAGTACCCAGAAAAAAACCCACGCTGAACCAAGGAGAACATTCAAACTCCACTCCGAAGACTTCTAACTGAAGCCAGAGCCCTCTTGTTGTGATGTGACAGTGCTAACAGTGAACATAGATCACTTAATTAAACCATGGTAAAATACTCTTCAAGAAGGCGCCCTGCTTTACCTGTAACTGTCTTTTCTCACCCGTACTAACAATTGGATTAGAGCGCCCCTAATTCAAAACAGACTGATGGCCAATCAACTGTCATTCTGGGCAGCATTTTGACACAGTGGATTCTGACTGTGATGCCCGTTGCAGAAATGGCTTAAGGCTACAGAGACAAAATCATGTGGGTGATATTGTTAGCTGTTTCACAAAGGAGAGACATGTCATGGTAAATGCTGGTGGTGATACTTATTGCTATAATGATCTACATTGTCGTCAATTGTCATGGCTGTAAGAACTGGGGCTGTAGTGACACACATGAAGAAGAGATTCCTCCCACTTGTTTTGAGTTTCACACTGACCAGTTTGCAGACTCTCCCGTTGCCAGGCACAACAAGAGCGTGGCACATGCAGTAAATTTAAAAAGGGGGGCTGAGGCCTCATGCCTTCCACATCGGCTCCTCTTGACCCAGGAGGATTAAGCCCGGCCACGGGGTTTTTCTTTCAGGTAGCTGATTTATTGGGCTTCAGCAGAGAAACGAAGGGTCTGAATGTGTTTGAAGTGTGCGGGTGAAGACCCTAAGACGGCACTTTGAAAAAGCTCCCTCTAGGATTGAAATCTCTTCAGCCACACCTGTCAAGGCAACGCTCAGATCCATGCGGTAACCTTTCACCTGGGCTGGAATCCACCTTCCACCTGTGCACCGTCTGCCCACGTGTCGGTCAGATCTTCCAAGCTTGACACAACTGTGTGTGGCGATGGGGGGATTAAACTCACTGCATATGTGATTGACGATATGCCATGACACAAAAGCAAAGTAATGATATTTAATCAAGCTGATAATTCTGCCTCAATGCGCAAGCCTTGCCTTGTGGCCTAGATTTTCACTCCTTCTCAAGAGGGATTGATTCAACCTTTCTTCTATTCTTCTACATTTTCTAATTAGCTTTAGTGATTTCCTAATTCTTTGACATTCAACCTTGAATTATTTCCTCCTCCGCACATAAAAACAAGCATTTGTTCCAGTTCTGGAAAACCAACAAAGCATGTTAATGTTCTTGTTTATTCCATGATCAAACATAATCATTCTCTCCTCTGGAGGAAACCTCCCTTTGGGCTAATTTCTGGCATTGTTACTTGCATGTTTGACAAATTAGACTCTGGGAAACTCTGGGAGAACAGGGGGGAAAGCTACTGATACTGACATTAGCATTTCATCCCCTCTTTGTTTCACTCAGGCAGAATTCAAAGGTTTGCTGACTTAGCAGGTTTTGGGAGGATTGAAGGGGTTCAGTCTGAAGGGTCATCCACTGTGGGATGGGGATGTTGTTTTCTATTGGAGTGAGCCAGGGGGGTTTTAGCTTTGAGCACAGGCTGGGCTCTTATTCCTTTTTCTCTTCCTGAGGGCTCCCTGTCCAGGTGTGGATCTATTTTCCACCGGAAGCCAGGGAGTTTTCTCCTCTCTGATACTGTCTTTCATTGATTGAAGCTCAGGCCAGTGGCCCATCACACCTGGATCAAATGTGAAACCATGCTGGAGGAAATTTTAATTTCCAGTCTTATATTGAGCCACAGCTGTGTTGTGAATCAATGTAGAGGGTTAATTCCACTTAAAACCATCTTCATGAGTTGATTTTACAGCACAGGATGTGCATCAACAGCAGCATTCGGACACAGCAGGATGTGCCTTTGATTTTTATTTAGTATATTTGACATGCAAACTCAGCTTTTCCTCACCTCGCTGATCAAAATATATCTTCTTCTCGGCCCAGTTTTAACTTGTGCAACAAATAAACAGTGATTTTAATGGAGCGCCTGTTATGCTCAGTCACCATATCATTTCTGGGGGCATGTTGAACACAGGAAAATGGGAAGCCAAACAAGCCTATTTCACTCTGCCATTCAGTGTATCAACAGGCATTAAGCTGAATAGGAAACAGCCTTATTTTCTCCCTCTCGCTCTCTCTGGAGGGCAGAGGCACCGAGACAGACAGACTGTAGCTCTCTCTGTGGATAGAGACAAGAATGAGGGTGCTGGGAACAATAGGAGGAGAAGCCATTGTTAACCAGCCTTGTTGCTGTCAAGTCAGAGTCAGAATGCGCCTAAGCCACCTCTCTTCAAACTAAACACCGAGCACAGCAGGTGGTTCTCCTTAGTCTGCAGAAACGGATTAAATCCGATCTTCAACAATTGAAAGCTCTCCTACTTTTTACTGTAGACAAGCCTCGGAACTATATTATCTGACCGTAACATACCTGAAAGCAATCTGTGATTCAAATGGACCTCTGCTTAGAGAAAAATTTGCGTAACGTTTGGCGTTATCACCACAGGGTACTTCTATACAGACAGACCTGAAGTCCTCATTTTTATTGCTCAGAGAGAAATGACAATAAGGATCCTCCATGTCTCTGAGTTAGCTTCCATATTTATCTTAATTGGTGCCTGGCAGGTTATACAGAATGGAGATGGATTTGAAGTCATTTACTGGAAGTTCTTGACAGGCGCAGTGGAAGAGAACGTCAAGCCCCGTGCTGGCACACATAGCTTGAAAATCATCTGTCAAAATTTAGCATATCTAAGGAGAAGGCTGCCTGTCATCTTCGATGTACATCTAACCATGCACAAGGGTGGATTTGATCAGGAACTATGTTGTACTCCTGATGTAAAGCACATTCATCAAGTTGATATTTGGTTGACAAGACAAAAAAAAAAAAGAAAAGAGATGCCCTGGAAAGGCAAAGAGCTTTTTATAACGAGGTGGTTTTTTAGCTACACATAGTGCCGAATGGGTTTTAAGAAATAATGAATCTATGCACAATATTTTTCAAATCAAAATCTTTATAGCTTCAAACATCATCAGATGTATTCCACCGTTTTAACTTACAAATGCAATGTTCTCTTTTTGCCCTCATTTTGTTCCGTCACACAAGATGTGATTTGTCGGTTTTGTTTTGCAAAACATTGCTGACAAGTGCATGGCTCAGCCAGGCAGATTATCAGTGGAAATCTCCACTCCCAACTTCTTTATTTCCCCTCGAATCAATGTGGTGAACAGCGAGACGTGATTGATAATGATATTGAGATTGATTGTCTAAATCCCTTCCCTCAGTTCAAAGTCCCCAAACAGATAGTATATATACATGCAATTCAGTGCAGAGATAGGACTTGGCAGGAGCTGCCAATAGATAAGTGAAATAGGGCCAGAGTGAAAAGACCTATCAGTCCCTAAGGGGCTTAGCTGCAGGATTCTGAAGCTCTAAACTGGCGGTGGTGGAGGGAGATAGTTGACATTGGTTTTAAATTACCCAAGATTGCCTTGTGGTTTCAGTCTGCAGGGACGCCAGCAGACAAGATGTTTGTTAAAACAAGTGCAGACATTGAGGCAGATTGGGGCAAAGAGCAGACCTGCGATTTCCTAGCCAGACAGAGCAGGTTGGAAAGCTGGTAATTGCAGAATTGGCAGAGGGGCTAAGGAGGTCTTGCAGCAATGATATCTGCCACTGGGACTGAAGCAGTGGCAATGCTGGAAAAGGGCTCAGTTTCCTCACTGGGAGGATATTCTATCCGATGCCGTAGAAGCACACAACACTAATGCTACTTTTGTTCGTTTGCTTGCTTTGTAACATGGCGGACTGTATGCAGCTCTCTCAAAATTACTAGGTAGAAAATGACCAATAATTATGTGGTAGCTAGTAATTATCACACAGGTGCCCTGGGTTAGGTGCCAACCCTGTTCTGTACGTGCAGAGTCTTGAGTTCATGTTGCGCCTCGAAACTTAAGTCCTCTTTTACTGCATTATGTCCAGTCGAACAAAAGTAATGCTGTGTTCACATAGAATCAGTGTGACGGTAGATAGCAAACCAGATATTAGGGCTGGGCGATATAATGACTATGTAGAATATATCAGTATATTTTCATGCAGGATATAAATTTGGACAACACCATTTTTATCGATATAGTTGCGTTACATAACACATACTAGTGTTCATCTCTCCACTACGCACAGCTCTGCCCCATTTATTCGCTCACAAGTTCTCCAGCAACACTAAGAGAGACACAGAGCTGCTATTTTGTTTAATCTGTCTGTTAATTAGTCTACAGTATGACATCGGTCTATATGTTGCACATGCTACACTAAATCAGTCTGTGAGATGAATGAAATTACCGCAGCACACTTGCAGTACAGCGCTGTGCTGCTAGATTGTGTGTGAGGTGGATCATAGCGCAGTTGTAGTTGTAGTCTATTTTGTGACACTGAGACAGCACCTGGATGCAGGCGACAGATCTGTTTAAAAAATACAGCGACAACACAGACGTTTCATATACAAGAAGTATATGACACCGCCGCTGCTGAAATATAACCACTGCTGATTTTTTATTTTTCATTTATTTTTGTCTTAGCTCTTTAGAAACTACCATTATGTTAATTTGCACCACGGATGCTTCATACAGGTCAATTCACACGCTTCTGAGTAAAGCATAAAAGAGGAATGAGGCCTAATGCTGCTGTTACGCACAGTCAAACACGTCGCTTGCACAGCTCAATTGAAGCGGAGCCTGTGCTGCTTTCAGGCGTTGTCATATTCCAGCACTTGAATAGGCCATAGCCCAAAAGTGCTTGTGACATCTCAAATGTGGCTTTGACTTGCAACTGAACATGTAGCCCATTTTGTAGAAAATACAATTATCATCCAGAAGGTATTGTCCGTCTTTAGTCTACTGTCTCCCTGATTCCATGTAAATACAGCATAATACTCATAAAAATAACCAACATTTTGGTAATACGCTTATTTTCTTGTCTTGCTGCGGGGTATATTAATGACTTCTTGAATTCTGCAACCTCACCATGACGACAAAACTCCGGGAAGTAGCTGCATCCGACCAAGAAATAGTCTGGTACATAGCACCCTGTGAAACCACATCTTGTCATTTTTTCTTTTTATTATGTTAAATAAATGAGATATGACATTTAAACTTTAAAGGAGCTGGTAGGTGGATTTTATTAGCTTAGCTTTCCCACCCTAGTTTTCATTTTTTTGCTAAGCTAGGCTAACTAGCTTGACATGAGAGAGGAGAGGAGTTTCTTATTTCACTCTTGGCAGGAAAATATTTCCCTAATATGTCAAATTATTACTTCTAAAAAAGTTGAAGGAAATTAATCACAACCAATAACAACATTTTGCGAGTATCCCTGAATTTAACGCTAAAAAACTATACTTGTCTTTAAAACACAATTAATAAGGACACCAAAAATTGGAAAGCAGAGCTCTACAAAGTGAAAGAACTTCACGACTGTAATCATGTTAATAAACAAAAAATGCTGCGAAACACAATAGAGCAATGTCATTTGCAACCTCACTAAGGAGCTCTACTCTCAGCATGTTCAAAAAAGCTTTATTTTCCATTTAATACCTTACCACTCTGCTTTTTCAATATTCCATTTCCACCCTCACCATCCTTCCTACACCCATTCACTGGCATTCAGAGAGAGGACTGCGTGAATAGCACTCCACTACAGTACCAAACTTTGACACACACACACACACACACACACACACACACACACACACACACACACACACACACACACACACACACACACACACACATGCACACAGCTTTTAATGCTTAAAGTTTACTTTTGTTACAGGTGCAATAACAAAAGGCCTTTTAAGTCTGACTTGAAAATCTTTAGGAGAAATTGGCTCCAGCATTGAGGGGTTGAGGTATTGATTCTGGCCTCTGGCTCAGTCCAGGAAAAGATGGATAGATTTCTTTGAAATGCACTCTGCGTGAGAATATAAAGACTATTGTGTGTTCTCGCTCAGGAATAAATTGTTTCATGACATATCTAGGGCCACCTTTTTAGCTTCAAGCTGCCTGCTTCTCTTGAAAGGGGAATGTTGACAGGGTGGAGCACATTCATCTGTAGTCCCAGACTACCCACACCTCATAGAAGCTTTTATTGAAAGTTAAATCTCCTTCAGAGAGTTGGCAGCCTCTCGTTGGGATATCTATTTCAGCAGCTGTCGAGGCTGATTATATGGGGGTTGTGCCACACACTGGCAGCGATATAAACCTCCTACGGAGAGAAGGACTATTATGATGCTATTGATTGATGCGTTCATCTGCATGCATGTGTACAATCTCTTGACTCGGAGGCAGCAGTTTGTATTGATGGCATGCAACATGTGATCGGTGATACACTTCGTTGTTGATTTATGGCGCTCTCAGCGGTGAAGTCACACAT
Organism: Cephalopholis sonnerati; assembly: GCA_019142605.1. Taxonomy (NCBI): domain Eukaryota; kingdom Metazoa; phylum Chordata; class Actinopteri; order Perciformes; family Serranidae; genus Cephalopholis; species Cephalopholis sonnerati. Next base: position 24,454,433 of record JAGQAX010000010.1, on the reverse strand, counting down.
TTGAGAAAGCTTATGATGCCATGCAATCTGTGTAGAACAAGATGCCTTATGTTTACCTCGGGACACAACAGTTCTACAACAGATCGATAACAAGTTGCAGGCGTTATTGAAGAACTTCACAGTATTTACCAGGAGCCACAATCAAAGCAATGCCAATTGATTTATTGCTTGTTCACATCCTGTAACCCTGGTTTAATGGTCAAAATAGTTCAGCTAAAGCAATGAATGTGGAGGGTTCTTCAACTGCTGTCAATGAAAAAGCAGTATGGGTTTGTTCCAGCCACTGTTTTCTAATACCACATCTATAGAGAATCAATAAGAGAACATAGCTACCAAGAGTCTGTGCATGTAAATTGGTTTATAGTCACTACATTCACATATAGGATTGGATTTGTGATCACGCTACTAAAGTTAGGTCTTTTAAATGTCACTGTATCAACTTCTGCAATTATATACTGCAAAAAACGTGAGCAGCTGCAGGTTAAAGTGAGGATGAGCACTGGAATAACATATCCGTGATATCCGTGATATATGCACCATATTTGGTTACTATATCTGTAAATGTATGCAATCATTTTTTTCCTAAGGTCTTTTGAGATCAAATTAACTGAGCAACAAGAGAATTATTAATAGAACAGATGTGTTAATGATGTCTTTGAAGGGGATTTCAAGTTTCAAACTGACACCTCAACCCTCTCATTGTCCTGATTTATTATTAATCGCAGAGTTGACAGTTAAAAAAATAATTAAACAAGGACAGGGCTCTGCTTAGTGCATATTCTTTTTGAAGGCTTTTTTTTTTTTTTGCCCTCAGTGTTCGAAATTCTCCCTCCACTCCCATCACCCACTGACTTGGAATACATTTTGCTCCTCGCCAATGCCATCGATTTGAATATCAAACACCAATAAAAGCCACCTCTTTGAGTTTGTTTGAGCTCCGGCATGCTGTGAGAAGGAAGGTGGGCGGCACAGGGCAAAGGATCTTGGAACTATTGAGTCAAAATATTGATGGAATGGAGCCAGTCCCTGTGACGCTGCAGCCAAAGCCTCATGTAAATGTTCTCCAAGTTACATTTTGGCAACACAAACATTTTTATTTATTTAGACAGAAAGCATGAAGTAGCCTAAATGCTCTTTTTTTTTTAGCACCGCCTTCATACTCTTACTCTCTTAGTTTCACACAGTCACTCCAGGGAGGTGGAGGACTTCCACAAGGTTCTCAGTGTTGGCCACAGAACAGTTCCACTTGAACCGTTGGAGGTTAAGAGCATTGCTTAAGGGCATGTTGATGGAAACATTTATGAGGGTTGCTTATTCAGATTTCCTAACCCAGATTCTTAGATAGTTTTGAGATAAAGTTTTCGGCAACCAGTTCCTGCTGCCTCACATTTAATCAACAATTAACATAGCACGCTGTACAGGCCTGTGTATGATGCTGCTCTGGGTGGATCTTTTGCTTAAATGCCTCCACAGAATGATGAAACGAACTTGCACCCAATTATACAAAAGCAGTTAACAGCTGTTAAAGAATGCAATGAGCTATTACATAATAGCTCACAGACAAAAAACAAGTATAGTATATGGAGATAGACATTTTGTGAAGTGAAAGTACCAATTAAATACCAATTAATTATTAATATGCACTCTCCCTGCAATCTTAAACGGTGTAAATAAATAAATAAGTCACACTTTCAAAATTTTGCTGAAGTAAATGTGGGCTATATATAAATGTTAGCCTCAAAATACACTCTAAGTATCAAAAATAAAAGTACTCAATATGCAGATTATGATGGGACTGTTGTATTAACAACAATTATAGGCATTTTTAATTGCATAAAATTTAGCTTATGATTGTAGGAAAGACAAAGGTTTTACTATTGACATTAATATGGAAGTGTAATACACTGACACCAGAAAACAAAAGTTTGCCCTGTTTTTCTGAATTAACAAGATAATTTTCAGACTTATGAGAACATTTTTCTTGGGAAAAAAAATTCTGCTTGTTTGCAACGAGAATTTATGACAATATTATCTTTTGAATTCAGAAAAACAAAAGCAGATTTTTGTCGTTCCATGAAAGGCTTTTCTCATAATTGTAAGATAATAATCTTGTTTATTCAGAATAAAAGGGCAGATACTGTAAAACTTCAGTTAACTATTATTTGCTTAAATCACTGAAATCAACAGGCCTTTATCTGAGACAACCTTTAATTCCTTTCACGCAAAACTGTTGCTCAGCAAACATCGGGAAATACAGTCAAATTGTTTGTGTAACCAGTATGACTATAAGTTGTATCAAAAAATAGGCTTCGGATAAGATATTAAGTATGAATCATTCATCTGATCTAACTCCGACAGACAGCACATCAGAGAGAGAGAGTTTCGGCACCCAGCATACCAACACAACACCACTCTATCTTGTTAAAACAATACTTTAAACTTGGGTGAATTTTTATGATTTTGATCGGAGGACCCTCACGGACTAAAAGAATATGTATCTTACAGGGTAACTGAGGAATGAACACATAATTTGAGCTAGCCAACAACCCAGTTTTATACATCTGAAGAACTTCTATAAAAAAAAAAAAGGACAAAAAAAGAACTGTGTAGCAACCAGACCAGGCATCTAATTGAGACAAGCGTTTATTTGTCAAAATGTGTAGCCATACCGGGCTAGTAAGAGGGACTGGACATTTAATTTGGACTAGGCTTTTAATTGAAGTTTTACAGTATTTTTCTCAGGTAAACGTATTATGCTTCAGTAGATTAACAATGCCTTTGTTCCATTTGAGTGTTTGCTAATCAAGCCGTAACCTCTGGCCCTGAAAAATGAAGCCAGTGTGGAAGTGCTGAAAACTGCAGTTCCTCAAATGTCCACTTGAGGCTGGCTTTAGCAGCGAGTTTGTCCCCATATCACAATGTTAATGTCTACTTTACAGCAGAAATAAACATGTTTACAGCCTGGTACAAAAATGGTTTTGGTCATTATAGCTTAATTCCCTCTTTGTGATAGCTGCACCATGGCTATATTTTTATATAAATTTCCTGATTCACTCAGGTTTAAAGTGGCAGCTTTGACTGACAGGCTGTCTGCGGATAGCGTCCTCGGGTTCTCAGTCAGATCAAACCCTAGCCTCTCCACAGCTCCACCCTCTTGTCTGAAACATGGTCACTTCTGGCTCCCAAAAACCAAGGTGGCAAAGGCCTAAATGTTGAGCTTGAGGCTTCAAGACTGGAGTTCACAAACCAGTGGGTGCAGTTATGGTAGCTGCGTCCATTATTTTATACTGTCTACGGCCCCAATAAGCCATACAGTCATCATTGTATTACACTTGTGTTCCTTCTACGGTGACAAAGGCCAATTAGCTTAAATGTTCCTTGAATTATTCACTATCTTAGAGCAACTTCAACAAACGTTTTTACTGATGAGGTAAAAAGATATAGTTAAAGCTAAATTAAGCAGTAAAGGTGGAAATACTTTAGCAGTCGCCCACCTTAGATGCTACAAATTGCCAATGGATTAGCGATCTACAGCTGTTTATGTTGTACTGCGTTCTGAAATGGAACGTGATGTAGGGGCGATGTTCCTCTGTAATTCCAACGCTGATGTGACATATGTTGCTGTCTGGGGTGTTTGACCAATGTTAGCAAACTACCTAAGCTACTTACTAGTACATCTAGCCTTAGCTTATAGAGAGCAACGTGGACATTTCTTTGAGTCTGAACTCTTTGTGTTAATTCCTGTCTGTCTTTGGTTTGTTTCTTAGCTTTGTTCACTGTCACTCGTTAGCTTCTCTCACTTTTCACACTCAACAGGAAACCTACCTTACACAGGTAGCCTACTATCTCTCATCCTAACAATGTGCTTTGGCGATGTGTTATCTGTAGGAGGCAATGAATCACTGGACAAGCTCAACAACAATCCCTCACCCTTTTACCTGTGGCACTTTGGCAATCACTCCCTTTTTCCACGTCCACCCCCTCAAAAAAAAACAGACAAAGCAGCAAATATATCATTAGCAGCTGCCCTATGAGGCTGGATATTAATTATCCCGTGTTCTCCTCGTTTGGCCACTCATTTGCACGTGTACTGTAAATGTCACCAGAGAGATAAATGGGAAAACAAAAACCCCGGCTCGTAGCCTTTATGCGGCAGAATGTCAGAGGGAGCTTGTAAGAGATGAGATATTGGTTTTGGCCTGGCATGGATTCTGGCTCAAAGGACATTCCCAGAGGCAATAAAATTTGTATGTCATCTGTGTTTAGAAACTTATTAGCAATGTGCAAGCAAACATTTTCAGATTCAACATTTGGAGTCTGGCAAGAAGCAGGATAATATAGGTCTACAGTACATCTGTTATCAACAAAGAACCGATGTAATCATGTATCTGACGCAGCATAATATCATTTTGTCCAATTCTTCTCTAAGTCGTCTGCCCGCTCTGAAAACAACCTCCCACTGTGTAAGAAACACCTTTATGTTTCTTTCTCTTTTTTTTTTTACTCAGTATGAACTCCTTTCCAGCCACATATTGTTCTGACATGCCTTTTTTTTGTAGATTTATGAGTGGATTGAAAAGCACTTTGGGGGGGGAAAAAAAGCTCAACTCTCACATTCTCTGTGTGGCCTTTAAGGTGCGAGGAATAAAGGAGTATTTGTATTAATCGATCACACGCCAAGCCTGGTTGAAGCCTGGCCCTAATGGTTGCTTGCTGTCATTTTGCAAGCAGCTTGTAAAAAGGATTAGAGTGGCTCTGTGGAGTAAGGGCGCATGAACAGCAAAGTTCTGTGGCCGGCAAGGAAAATAAATCAATTTATCCCTGATGGTGGTGCAGTTTTGGAACATAATGCCTAACGATGATGGAGTTTGGACACTTCATACTTGTCATTGTGAAATTGGACTGCCGTGTTGCTAATGATGGTAATGTATGTTGTGCCTCGCCTACTACAGTAATCCTTCACTCTGTCTCACTTAAATGCATCTCATTGTCTGGCATATTGCATTATGAATACCGCTGGGTAAAAAAAAAAGAGGGGAATTTAATTTATATATTCATTCATTTGAACAGCAAGTTAATGGAAAAACTATATAACCATATAAATTTCTTCCTTTTGTCGCAGGCGATTGTAACTTTGAGAAGCCGCTGGCAGCATGTGGGTACAGCCAAGGCAGAGACGACGACCTTGACTGGGAGCAGGCCAGTAGCAGAGAGAAGTCTTCATCAGATCCGTGGATGCCCTCAGGTAAGGACGGTGACACTGGCTCATGAGGAGGAGAAATGATGATTCCATCCTCGTACAGAGAATACATCACTGCAACAGTCTGCACATTTGACCCTGTCTGTTTTGTGTGAGAAGCTGTACTCTGTACTCAACAAAGATTATTTTTACATAAAGGAATTTTATTTTCTAATTAGGAATAACTCACTTTTCAAAAGGTATTTAAGCCACTGAAGAGAAAGATTCAAAACTCTTGACCCCATCATGCAACACACTGGCTCCATTTAGAACGAGGATCAGAATGTGCTGCTCCTCCTTATGACGTGACATCCACTTTGACATCTGCAGTGAATAAGAGTATCCTTGAACACACTTATAATAAAAGGCTCAAGTGGGCGGGCTATGCGCCTGACAATTACAGATATTCCAAACATTCAACTAATTTGACAAAGCCTTTCCATGACAAATCTTTATCTGTACGCTTTTTCCACAGAATGGAATCTATTTCCGTATGGCCGGCTCAGTCTGATGATTTAGGTGTTTACATGAGACATTTTTCTGATTAGGCTATAAGTCTGACTATAATTGGAATATACTGTAAGGCTGCGCGTAAACAACTTAGTGCTGGAGACTAATAAATATTGATTACAGCGTATATGGATACTATTTGATCTTGCGAGCATAAACTTTAAGGACAGTACTTCTACATTTTTCTCTGGAGTTCCAACACTAGTTTTGTCCTATATCAAGCTTGGCTTCTGGGGCTCCAGCCCCAAATGTTTCATCAAAAGCTCTGAATCTTTTTAGAATACCTCCAACTTTGTCATTCAGATATTAATATATGCCTACAGTATATCCATGCTGTTTGTTGTACTATGCTATTCCCTAAAGGAGTCTATATGTATCTATACATATAGAATCTATATGTATTTGAGTAAGTCTTTTATTGGCCCCATATTCAAGCGGAGTGTAGACCCTTTAGGACCACCGTTACAATGATGTCAGTTTGTTAGCTGGAGGCAAAACATGACTCTGCACCACAGGGCTCAAAGCTACATAGAAGTCTTAAAATGTCATCTTGTTGTGTTATTGGGAACCAGAATAAAAGCAGTTATGGCACAAAACTTAAATTTGATCACATACCAGCCACCACTGCCCGTCAACAAAAATAAAGACAACTAGAGTTAAACGTGATTAGTCGGAAAGGACCGGACAGAGGTGACCATCAAAAATGCTCACACGTCATATCAGGTTAGGGAAAAAGTATTTACTGTTGTAGGGATGAATGACATTATTATCATGTGCACCTAATCAGAAATTGGGGAGGTATTACAAGAATTATTGAATTTCTCCATAACGCTAACTTTTTAGCGCGTTAGCTAACGTTAGCTTTGATAGCAAGTGCTCCAGCACTCAGGATAAATATTTCTGAATGCACCACTTGCATCATCTTTCTCCATTGTCTAAAACAAGTCAACAGAACTTACTGGCTAGCACTAGCTAATGTCTGTGAAGGACTGTTTTGCCTCTAGCTAAGCCCCACCCACCAAAAAATGTCATACTGTCATACTGTTTGAAAGGGTCTATTGAAGATCACATTTAAGTAGGATTCATATTTCTACAGCATAGGCTCTGCGTAGATATGTACAGTTTTCTGCAGCTTGACGTGCACCTCCCTGGAAATGTAACTGCACATTTCAATGACATAAACCTCCTGTTTATTTTTTTAAGCTATTATTATACCATTTCCCTCAGTGAAACAAAGCTCTTATCTAATTTTATTTTACAGATAAGAAGCAGTAAATAAAGACAATAAAGCCTCCACAAAATAGCATTTTAAGTCCTGTGTGTGATTTATTGCGGCTTCATATGAGTAGGGAAAAGTCTGCTAGCCACTAGGCTAATTTATACAGTGTAAAATGTTATAGGCTAATGCTAATAATGTTAACATGTGGGAGAAGTATGAGACAAAAGTTTAGTCGGTGAACCTTGTGAGTTATAATTGAGCTGAATTTTATAACGTTACCTTTCTTAAATGTTGCTGTTGTTTCTGGCTTCATATGAGTGAAGGAAAACTCCACTAGCCGCTAGGCTAATTTATGTAATATAAAATGTTACAGGCTTATACTACTAATGTTAGCATGTTGTATTTGTGGCAAAAACATATCTAGCAAAGACAGTTGTTTTGTCTGTGAACAATTGCTGGTTAGAGTGGAGCCAGTTTTTGTACTTGTGTTCACTGTTGAGCCATTTATGTCTGTTTTAGGTGTTTTGAATCAGTCAGACTTGAAGCACTTGACAGAAACTTAACACAGTGACATAGAAACCCCACCGACAACTAGTGTCTTGGGGGTGTAACTGCAGAGTGACACAGATACAGCATCACACAAGTAGGCTATAAATGCTCACCATGGTGTAGGCCACTTACATCGGCTCCATGTAGAGTCTCTGCACGACTTTAAACCAGCCTTTCCTTGGCATTGTTGAGGATCCTTGATTTGTAATTTGAGCAGCCCAGATTATTATGGCACGGATTCAAATGTAACAGATTTGTCAGCTAAACATTCGTTCTGTGAACTCTACTCCAGCACAGCATAACAAAAATAGGTTTGAGGATTAGTAATGCTGTTTACGCCAAATTCCTACCCAAACTATGTTATGTAAAAATAGTAACATGAGACAATTTTTGCCTCTTTTTAGGTGTCAGGAGGGAAAATTAATCATCCTCAACATTTGTTATGTTGCGGTTTCAGAATGATGAAGACAGTTGGAGAACAATTAAAAACAAAATACGATGGAGGCTCATGTTGTGTTTTTCCCAGATGATGTATGGATTTTTAAGCTTTTTATTGTCATGCATTTTCATGATCTAAAATCTCCCTGACGGGTGGCATGCACCTGGACCCCCCTGGGTTTGGGCTAAGCCCTGAATGTTTACAACGTCTGGCTCCGCCCCAATTATCAATGTGTGATTTTCATGCAGCTTCTTTCCACCTGAGTATCTACGGCACAGAACTCAGACAAAAGCGACATTTGATATCAAAATACTCAGATCCATTTTAATTAAAGAAGTCTTTTTGTCAGCCACATATTGAAATTCATTAAAATGCTTTCCCTGCATTTTGTGTCTGTCGCACACAATTTGTCTCTTTAATGTTCCATTGATCGCTTTTCATTTGATTTGAAATGCAGAGATATCACCACCACCGAGCAGAAGGCACCTAAGGAATTAGACTAATGGAAAGACGTTTTTTTTGTGTGTTATAACAAAGGTAGCGTTGCAAACTAATGGATATTGTTTTCCTCCCCTATCTGACGCCTAATCTCACAAAGGCTGCATCACAGATAGATTGCACCGGGCCCCCCCAGTGACAGAGGGGGAATTAATTAGCAGGCCCTCACTAATTTTAAGCAGCCAGTGCCCAGACCTGTTTGTGTGTACATCAGAATGATGTGTGTTGAACCGCCCCAGAGAAATTACTTTCCATGGAGGGGGAAGTGTGTGCTTTTTCTATCGCAATTGATTAATGTCGGGACACATGGAGGCTGGGCAAAGGTTACAGCGAAATCTGGAAAAGCCTTGACCTACAAATTAACACCTCGCGCACGGTCTAAATTTAACATATCTGATTAAAATCCCATGTCTGGTTAAGAGGTGTCCCTGATTGTGCTTCCTAGTCTGAGTACTCTTCAGATGGTCTTGTTTTCTACCTGTGTATCTTGAATTGTGTGTAATTAACAGGTTGCAGCTCTTTCTCCATTTCTCAGTGTGAGCACTCAACCTGCCGTGCAAAATTGTAATCTCTCCTCTTTGACCGCATTGAAAGGGATGTGAAATGTAGTGTACTTGACGGATGAAATTGTTTTAGGGCTACTGGAGAGGGTGTTGATGGGTTGAAATGCATTTAGGTGAAAGCCACACTGGTGAAAAAGCTATCTCACCTCTGATTGCTGTCTCACTCTCAACCTGTACTTATGAATCCTCACAAAACGACCTTACCATACTCATAGGACAGATTGTTCCGAACAGACGGCATTGCTACGTCAATAGCTTTTGAAATTGGTTAGAGACAGTATCTTTGTAAATATGGGTGTTCTTAATGTCAGTATGAATTTGTTAATTAAATAATGATTTGACCTGGTTAAGTTTTCAGAGCAAATCAAATCCTTCCAGATGTGTAAACATCTAGCTTTCATGTAAACTCCAGTATCCCTTGGCATTGGATGTAAATCAAAAGGTGCAGAATCTTTCAAAATGTCAATATTCAGTGGTAATAGAGGAAGCAGTTCTTCCTCTATCTCGCAGCCCATCGACTATCGGCCCTGTGACGATAAAGCCTCTGGGGTTGAGGGCCAGTATTTCGGGTCCGGTGAAGCCAGTGGATATCTGAGCCAAGGCTTCCTCTTCTGTGTGCCGGTCATTTAGACTAATGTCTATAAGCAGATATCTGCATATGAATGCAGATAAGTTAAAAAAATAAGTCATCATCAGATGATAGCCAATAGGTTCTGAACTTGCATTTTGGCCAATGCGTTTTGCCTGTCCACACGGATTGTTTACCTGCTGTTCAAACTATTGGCTGTATAAAATAATAGACGCAGCTACCATGTTGTCACTCACTGGTTGGTTGACAGCAGTTTTGAGTTTGGCGTTACAGCCATTGCCATCTTTTTTTTTTTTTTGGGAGCCAGAAATTGCCAAATTAAGACAGAAGGGTGGAGCTGTGGAGGAGCGAGGACCCCATCTGCAGATGGCTAGTCTGTCAAAGTGGCCCTGGCCTTAATTAAGCATGCAACCTCCTCCATATTACGTAGCCTTGATTCAGTGTACCACGCATCTCTACGTTTTATTACAAATGCAAAGTCACTTATTCATCACCGTTTTCTGTATAATTTGGTGGGCTGGACATCACTGACCACCCGCAGACAACAGCACTGGTATATTTTTATCCATAAAGCAATACTGGGCAAACTTCCGGCCTAACTTTGCTCCCTTCTGTGTGTCAGCTGTGGTCGTTACCAGCTACAAATCTGGGGAAAACTGCATTCTCCTACTGTACACGACGGACATGAAACAATCTCCAAAAGATCTAAAATTATCCATTGATGAATTTAAGGGCATCATAAAGAATGTGGTGACAGAGACATGTGCTTGTTTTTCTTGAGAGGTCACTACATTTGAATAGTTGTTGTTTTATTGTGGATTTTTGTATTATATGTTGTATTTGTTGCATTTTAATGTGTTTTGATTGGCTGCTACCTCGGCCAGGTCGCTCTCTAAAAGAGATTTTCAAACTCAATGGGACTTCCTGGTTAAATAAAGGTAAAATGAATAAATAAAAATTATGTGTAACCTAATGCCTCAATAAAATGTAAACAAGTGTGGCATATAAGAATTCACCTCCTGTACAGTTGTCATAAAGCAGGAAATTAGCTATAGAGACCAAAACCAGTTTTTGTTCCAGGCTGTAGACATGTTCATTTCTGTTGTACATTTGGGCATGTTAATGTGGCTGTCAATGGGGATTGACTCATTGGCCAAACTGTTGTTTTTGGCACTGCGTTGGCTTCCCTTTTTAGCCCCGGAGGTTGCTGCTTGATTCATACATGATTTGTCAATACCAACCGAACTGCAAATGGACTGCAAACGTAAACCAGGACACTTCCGATACCAAAATAACGTCCTGTCACCTACAGATAAGGCATAAGCACAATTTGGCATTTCGGCCACAGATTAAGCATACGCAGAATCTGTTTATAGAAATTAGATCACCCTTAATGCAGTAAGGTGGAAAGGAGAGTAGAGATCAGGGTGGTGTAGCATGACTTTTACAGAGTTGGGGTTCGGTCACAGACCTGCAATAAATGTTCAGCTTTTTATTAACCATAACCACAGTCTTTTCCTAACCATAACAAGTGCTGCTGTTGTCTAACTTTAACCACACCACCAACCATAGTTTGATTTGGAAAGACTGTAGTCATGGCAACATACACTGATACTGTAGAAAGGGAGAGTTTAAAAATGCTGGCACTGGATGTAAAATAAGATGTCCTTAAATGTAATCATGGGTTCTGCAGAATCATCCAGCATTGACATCTGTCAGGTTTAAACTTGTGACTGTCACTCAGGTGCCAGTATGAAAAATTGGATTAGACCTGAGAAAATGCCAAGTTAACAAGTTAACTCCCTCTCTCAGATTTGAGAGCTGCACACATCTATTACCTGCAAAAGCATCTATCAAAGGATTGTGAAATCAATAAGAAAAATCCTGAATTAAGATGGTGTGTCATTGTGGTACTTGTAGAGAGCACACTCATGAGAGTCCTTGTGCAGAATTCGATGTGAGCCCACTGAGGACTCTCCTTCATCCTGCAAAGCTAATACTGCAACCAAAGGCCAAACTGGCCCCATTCCATCCCAACATGTAAATAAAAGAGTACCAAAACGGAATAGCAAAATGAAATGCAACGAGGAAAACAAGCCCTCTGGTCACATGAAGAAGAGACGAGCAGTGCCTGAAACTCTTGGTTGTTTACGACAATCCGCTCCCTACCTAATTGCTACGTCTGGACGGAGAGTAGTCTTGTTTATCCCTCCGCACAGCCCTGATTGCATGCTTTGGCTCCTTTAGGGTGGCTCAGCCCAGCTCTGAGGCTCTGCATGTCTGCTTGGGCACTCCCCAGTGTGTTCCCTCTCCCTAGCCAACTGGAGAAACCCCCGGCAGAACTGTCACTGTCAGTCCTGCTGTTACCAACGAGCCTCATCTGTCCTGGACAATGATATTAAAACCATTTGAGCCAAGACGACACTTATTTAGCCTTGGAGGATGGAGCTGGACGCACTTCTGTCAGAGCCAGATGTTGGCTTGGGTTGCATATTATTTGGATAGAAAATTACCACGCTTAAATCAAAGACATATCAAAAATACTGATTTCTGAGTTCCCACCCTGCTCTCTGTTGCTATAAGCTCCCCAACATGGTGCAATAGTCTCAGAGAAGAATGGAAGAAGCTGTCTCGGAGAGGAAGTTTGCAGTGTGGTGCTGCGCAGGGTGTCCAGATGCCATTAAGAAGGAAGCTGTTTTTAGTGAGCCCCAGCTGGTGCAGAGGCTGCCTCCTCCTCTGATGGTGTCATGGATGTTGCCAGCAGTAGGCTGCTGCTCCCTGACTCTCCCCTGGGACTCGTTGTGGGGAATAATGGCAAGGGGAGGAGGAGAAAGAAGGTCCTCTAACTGAGATTAATTAGGGTTTTTGTATTATGCTCGGCACAATAGCAAAAGCAGCTCCGGCTAAATGACTTATTGTTGTATTTTTAATGTCTGCTCTAAATATGTTGTGGGAGAGAAATTGAATGTTTTTGTTTCACTGTTGCACAGGGTCTTTGTTTTGATAGCACGCCCTTGGTCGATAATGACACCTAGACAATAGTGAAGGATTGGCAGAATGAGGTTCTTCATAGGGTAACGGTGATCTTCTCTCTTTCTGGTTTCTTTCTTGTCAGGTTCATAATGCGTTCATGCAAATGCAGCTCACTCTTGAACCCAGAAGGGTGCCTTTCTTTAGAGTGCGGCTGCTGCATATGGATAAGACGGATCATTTTAAAAGTCAAACTGTTCACCTTTTTGACCATTTCAATCAGGACGTAATGAATTGACAAAGCCCCTCCGCCTTACCTGGGCAACTGAGCGTTGTTTACGGCGCTGTATGTGCTGTTTAAATGAAAGAGGGAGAAGGATAGCCACTTAAAATATGAGAGGAGAGAACACCCACTGACTGAAGGACGTCAGAAATTTAATCAGAATTTAAATCACATCAGCAAAAGATGGGATTTGCTGTTGAGGAGGGAGGGGAAATAAGCTAATTGCTTTTGAGCCATTCACAACTTTGTGTGAAAATCACACCTTGCACGGTGTTGGCAAGGTTGTGAGGTTAAGGAGAAGGCCCATTATATGATTAGGGGACGAAACAGAACAGCAAATTATGACGTCTGATCAATTCATGAATTAATTCCAGGGGATGACAGACTGCGATTTTCAATTTAGCATGCTTGCAGGGTTAAGAAGTGTACCGTGGTCTGAACAAACAGGATTGCGTCCGTTACTATCAACAGGATTATGACAGCACACTGTACTGTCATGATGGAGGACATATTTGCATACTGTATCTTTTCCCATTAGTGTGCATGGTATGTACAATTAAGGCTAATGATGCAGCTAGGTGACTCACATGAACACTCTCTGTTGTGTAATGGGTTTGTATCAGGCAAATGGGCCATTATATGACCCATTTATTGCAGTAGAGCGCCAATAGTGCGTACTGCATATTAAGATGACATATTAAGCCATTAAGAATTGCTGTTGATTGACACGCAGCAACAAAAGATGCTGTCACGGAACATAATAAGGGTCAGTTGTTCCACCTGACTAAAATGACAGGGCTGAAACGTGTTCCGCATGATGGATGGTTTTGGGTGAATCTGTTTGACACCGTCAAAGAAACCTGGCAGCTCCTTCATATGGAGAGCCCAAACTTATTCAGTGTTACTTTATCAGGCCCCCTTTCATGTTTCAAAGGACACAGGGAAAGTTCTAGGAAAATTGAGTGGAGGCCACGGCTGTTCACATTAACAGCCTAACCCTCACAGCGAGAGCATTTTTGATTGGTGGCAGACAGTGAGAATAGCCCTGTCTTCATTGACATTTCCGAAGCGGCAGCCGTGCTTTTCTGCGGTGGTGACCTCTGTGAATTTTATTAGCAAATGAGACCTGGAGGGTTTGGGTTTAAAGAGCGCCCCTTCATTCTGATTTCCCCCACATAATGATTTTCACAGAGTTCAGGACCTGAATGGAGGAGAAATAATGAGCGCTAGTCATTATTGCAAATTATATCCTCTGCTCAGACCATCACTCAACTGATAATTAATCTAAATACCTTCAGCCTATAGACTTTGATGATTAGGATTAGACAGTACCCTATTTGTGTGAACTAAATTATATAAGACTGTATTCCCATTAAGAAGACTTCCCTGCCTTTTTAAGGAGGAGAACCAAGGGAGAAAATAAAATTCATAAATGCAGTCACTTAACCTTGCCTCACTGAAAACTGTGTTACCAGCCCGCTACATGTATCACTGCTATGAAGTGCATTTATCAGGCTACTTTTTTATTATATGTGTGCTCATGTGTTAGTCTTACTGGAGTAGTGTCTTCAACGTTTTTTATTCCTACAGTCAAACGGGGAGGGATGAATGCAACAGAAAATGGTTAATAGGATTCGTGTGACGTTTGCCTGAGGTCACTGTTCTGTGTCTGTGTCTCCACAAACCTCCTCCTGCTTTCTACGATGAGAACAAAAAAGGTGTCTAAAGAAATTGGACTGCAAGAAATGAGGAAATTAGGATCTGGTTTTGTCACATTGTTTGGAATCTTGAAAAACTGCCATTTTGACTGTTTCACAAAAGCAGGAATTCATGCTGTACATCACTTTGTCGGTCTGTCAGCGTGTCAGCCGGTCATGATCATTATTTTTTGCCTGTTTTCTCATGATGTCAGTGTAGTTATGCTCAGAAGACTTTGCTTTAATGCGCAAGACTTATTGCTTTGATAGATAGCAGGGTTATGGGGCTGCCAAAAAGTTGCACCATTAAACAATTAGGTGCTTCAAATTATTTAGTTCTTAAATGATTACCAGTGTGTCACCAGGACTGACACAAACTGTGACCAGCTCCCAACTGCTCTGCCAGTGTGAGTGAGCTGACAGGTGAAAGGATTAACCTGACGGAAGCCTTCACCTGGAGTATATCTCTATGGCTCATTATACCGTTAAACCACTGAGGCTGTTGTTTTAGGGTTGCTAAATGTCCAGCTCAACCTGGATATCTGTGGGTTTACACTTGCTGGAAAGTATTTTTCCCAGTAGAAAACTTTTGTTTGTTTGCAGTTTGATGCCACATAAATTTAGGGTGTTTTTAAGCAGCCTATTAGTGAATATACCGTAAAACTTCAATTAGTAGCCTGGGCTATTATTTGCTTAAATCAATGAAGTCAACAGGTTTGTATTCGGGACAGGCCTTTAATTCCTTTCACATAGAACTGTTGCTCAGCAAAGATAGGAAATATGATCAAATTGTTGATTTTAAGCAGCATGAATATTACTTGCAAAAAATTAGGCCTTGAATAACATATCAGTTATCTTATGATATGACACCTGAGGATAACTGCACCCAGCATGCCGACACAACACCACTTTATCCTGTTAAAACAATAATAATAACTTTTTTATGAAAAAGGCATTTGATTGTTTTGATCAGTGGACCCTTATGGACTAAAGGGATATGAGTAACTGAGGAATGGACACATATTCTGACTTAATGACACCGCTTGTTTTTTTTGTCATGCTGGTAAGTTTGAATGTATTAGGGTCTTCTCTGGTGCTCATGGTTTCAGTAAAATGAATTGAACTGAGCTAATGATGTGTAGCATCTACATGTTAAACATTTATATTCGTTAGCTCAAATGGTTAGTCAACAATCTGGTTTTATACATCCAAGGAACTTCTATAAAATGAAGTGCTTGGTAACCAGACCAGGCCTTTATTAGTCTAAATGTGTAGGCACGCCAGGCAAGTAATTAGGACGGTATAACATTGTCAGACTGCACTGTTTAAAATCAAAACTGATGCAGCAGAACCAAAGATATGGTCTTTTATAACACACATTTTTCTTTCATGTCAAAACCTACCACCTACAATACCCAAAATGACAGCCAACAGTTTGGTCCAAAGTTCGGTATATTATTCTCAGGCTGAAATGGCACTTAGCCTTGCTTCCAATTTTGTGGTACTGCAGCATAATAATCCCCTGCGGTCCAAAAGGCATTTTATCCATAGACCACCACTATAAAAGAGACGTCTGTAAAACTGTTGACAGGACACCTTGAACTGCAGACAAGGTCAATTATGACTCTCTCTATTATAATTCTTGATCCATGGAGATTTTATATTTGTAAAGCTTTCCTCAAGCCGAGAGAAGCTATTTAGAAATCTGTGACGTCATCACTATGCCAGCAGAGGAGCACTACTGCGCATATTCATTGTACAACCTTTTCAGTGTGCTCAGCAACACCTGTGAACAGACAGTTGTCTTTAAATGAAAACACTTGACTAATGACAGACATTCAGTGAAATCGGACCAAGAGATTATTGGAGCCAAATCAAAGGAGATCAATTTTTGTCACACCGTCTCATCTATGGCCTCTAATGATGAATTGTCTGATAATCAATGTGTGGGTAATGTTTTTGTGCAACAGTCCTCATTCAGGCACAGCGGCCTTGTTAGTAATGTCTAAAATACTGTCGTATAATGAAGTCATGCTTCTCTATTTGAGCAGCGTGCCCTTCGTTTCTGAAGAACAGCAACATGAATGTATGTAGCATCTGCAGCAGGAACATTTCATCTTTTACTAATTCATTTTTCATACCAGTTTCCATGTTCTCCATGTTCAGCCATCATTGTAATGGAAGGTGAAGGTGGCCTACATTGGAATAATAATAAATCTGTTCCTCTGAATACCTTAGACAATAGCCGAGCCCTGGCCTTTACAGAGTTGCAGAGACAGGCCTTGAGTGTGCCGAGAGCTCTCTATTTTTAATTGGTCTTGAACACGCCATTGTTAAGGCACAAGAGATAGAGAAAGAAGAGGAGAGGGAGAGAAAACACCCGTGTGCATCACTAGCACATTAGCACAGCACTAACACAGTGTCATTATAATTTGCTCTTAGTCTCGCTGGCTAATTAGCTTGTCATGGTGCAGCAGGTCCTGCAGAGTATGTGGTCATTAGGCTCTAAGAGCACAGAAACTGAATGACAATCAGTGTTCCCCTGTCATCTTCTTCACTTCTGTTAGACAGTGACAATGGCAGCACGATGAGGCGGCGCGCTGCCACTTAAAATACTGTATTCTTATGTTTTATGGTGGTCAATAATGAGGAAAGCAAAGACTTTTCCTCCTTGTTGTGTTCGGGTTCACTGACCCAAAGCAATGCGATTTGTAGGCTTCAAATTTGGTGACAGCAATTTCACAGTGTCATTGCTACAGTTCTGCAACCTGCCTGATAGTGACAAAGAAATACTCTAATATTTGCATATATTTCTATCAAATAATTGCTCTTTAATATTTACAGCCACTGCATTAAGTTTTATTAAATGAGAAGTGACTACTTACAAAGGGTACCTATTGTTTTATTAATATTTCATTAACAAAGTAGTAAAAAATGTACAAATGCCGCTTGAGGGATCTGATATTTTCATCTCTAATTACTAACAAAGAGCACTGCTGTGCATAAATCTCCTGTGCAACACTGTCACAACGTGGCTGTTTTGAAATGAAAAGTAAACAGCCTGTTTTAATCATAGAGGAAAGCAGTGGTGCCAGCATCTTTGTCTTTGTAACATGAGCTACAACTGAACAATTCATCAACTGATTATTAGTGCTGGTTCGCATCACACCAAGGGTTGCTGATGCCTCAAAGGGAAAAAACAAAAATGTTGTGGGCACCTGAGCAGATGGCTGAATGTTATTAAAGAGACCTCACAGCCCTCATATAGAGGCACCTGGTTGGACAAACAAGTGTCTCAAAGTCGACTCATCTCCTGCCCTTCTACATGTACCTTACACAACTTCCTGCATAGCCTCAGAATTAATTAGCCTCAAGACTTGAGTCGAAGACAAACTGAATGTGAATAATACATTAAAAAGCTCTGGGAGAACAACAGTGGGCTGTTCACAATAGTAAATCATAACAGAGTCCTGCTGTGTGGGACAATCTATAACACAGGAAAGCCACAATCATGCTGTAAATACACTGAATAGAAATATAAACCCAACACTTTTGTTTTTGCTCCCATTCTTCGTGAGTTTGACTAAAAAATTTACAACTTTTTCCGTGCACACAAAAGACTTATTTATCTTTAGTTTTGTTGCGAATTTGTTAAAATCACTTTAAGTGAGCACTTCTCTTTTTCCAAGATAATTCAACCACCTGACACGTGTGGCACATCAAGATGCTGATTTCACAGCATGATTTCCGCACAGGTGTGCCTCGGGATGGTTACAAGAAAAGGCAGCTCTAAAATGTGCAGATTTATCTTGGAAAAAAAGACATTTGTTGGGATTTGGCATTACTGAAGCTACAGAAATGGCCCAAAGAATCAGTCAGTTTCTTGTGTGACCACCATCTACCTCGTGCAGTGCGACACAGCTAGTTCACAGAGAGTTAATCAGGGCTGTTGATTGTGGCCTGTGGGATGTTGGCCCACTCCTTATCAATGGCTGTGTGAAGTTGCAAAATTGGCAGGAATTGGAACACACTGTTGTGCAGGGCATCATGCGAGAAATGGGATGTTTTCAACTTCTGCAACATGAGGTCATGGCGGCAGATGAGTGGCATGACACTGGCTCTCAGGATCTCTGTGCACTCAAACTGCCATCAACAAAATTCACCTGTGTTTGTTGTCTGAAGCTTATCTCGGCCCATACCAAAACCTCACTGCCACTATGGGCCACTATATTCACAACAGCTGCCCACATGATGCCATACGCGCTGCCTGTCATTTGCCCAACACAGTGTAAACCAGGATTCATCTTTGAATAGAACATTTCTCCAAAGTGCCAGACACCATCGAAGGCGAGCAGTTACCCGCTTAAGTTGGTTACAACTTTGAACTGCTGTCAGGTCAGGACCCGGGTGAGGATGACGAGCATGCAGATGAGCTTCCCCGAGATGGTTTCTGACAGTTTGTGAGGAAATTCTTCGGTTGTGAAAACCAGTTGTTGCATCAGTTGTTCGGCAGATTGGTCTCAATGGCACTGGATGGAACACTCAATTCACAGGCAGCAGCTCTGGTGAACAGTCCTGCAGTCAGCATGGCAATGGCACGTTTCCTCATAACTCACTGTGGCATTGTGTCATGTGATAAAACTGTGAATTTAGCCTTTTATTGTGGCCATCCTAAGGCTCACCTGTGTAGTAATCACACTGTTTGATCAGCATCGTGATATGCCACTTCTGTCAGGGGGATAGATTATCTCGGAAAAGGAGACGTGCTTGTTAACACAGGTTTTAACGAAGTTGCAACCAAAGTTTGAGAGAAAAAAAGTCTTAGATCTTTAATTTAAACTTCTACTATATTAGCAGTAAGTACTGATTTGCCCAAAATCTAATACAGTATGCCAAAAAGTAGCTTGATGTTGTACTAATTCTGAAAAAATCTCCAGTTAGCATTGGATCCTGCATTTTTAATAACACATTCAATGTTACTTTTTGTCATAATTGTGACTAAGCTATAGCCTGTCTGTAATGAACATATAACTACCATTCTACTACTACCCATAGCATAGCTATTACACTTAATGTAAGCCTTCTAAGCTAACATTTGCTATCACCAAGGTCAACAATACACCGTCAGGCTCAACTATGTATTTATTGTAAGGCTGTCAAGCGATTGAATAAATTACTCTAATTAATGACATGTTCTATGATTAATTAATCTAAATTAATCCCATTAAAAAATTTCAGTTCAAATGAATTTTGGCAAAAGTGATGTAAAGTTGCTGGATTTTGGACACAATTGTCCCCCTGTCCCCTACCACCGAAACTGGTCTGCAGTCCTTTGCAATCCATTTTGCAAAGGAGCTAGTTAGTCGGTCACAGGTAGCAATCTCAGTTTGCGTCTGAACGCCTGGTCGAGTGTGGCTTGACGAGGCTTGCTGCTAGCGCTAGCATCAAAGGCTTTGCTAGCTCTGACCTCCGGGTTTGCTGCTAAATGCTTGTGTTGAGGTGATATTTCAGGCTTGAAGTACTCCGATGGTACGAAAATTGCTTACTGCTCCTATCAACAGTTCCTTTTGGGCATTTTTTAATTGTAAATTAATTATGTGACAAAGCCACTGTCGCCTTCAATGACGCACCGGGTTAAAGGGCACCATGGAACCCGAACAATGAGCATTAATTTTTCTAACGTATTGTTATTTCTGTGATTAATTCATTGAAATGAACATGTTATTTTGGCAGCTCTAATTCATTGATTTGCAGATCAGAATCATGATAATACATTATGGAAAGTTATTTTGTTCTTAATCAGTAAGAACTGATTAAAGTGAAATGGAAATCTCAGTTTACTATCAATATACAGTGTATTGTCTGGCCCACATATTTTGTACTCTGCTTTGGCCCATGTGGTTCAGAGATCTACAATCAAATGTGAACCACTCACACTTATCATGCATAGATTCACCAGCAGTATGACATAATTTCTTTGGTTTGTGTTCATGTTTCACTTTTGTGTGGAGAGTTATTATTAGTTCATATTAAAATGCAGCCCGTCATGTAATGTGATCCAAAACATGTTAAGATCCTTTTTAACAACAACTTGGTACCACCTGACAAACAAAGCCAGGGAGGCTGACTCGGTGTCATCACAACTCACTGCTCCTCCTCCTCCTCCTCCTCCTCCTCCTCTTCTGCTCCCTCTCCTCCTGTTTCATTGTGTAAACATGACAGAACCCCCACTCGTTATCTGAAGCTGGAGACATCTGGAATTGGTGAGCGTTACAAGTGCAGCACAAAAAGACAAGTGGGCAAGCTCGAGTCATTGATGGAACAAATAGGGTTTTGTGAGAGGCTGTTTGGCTGACACACTCGGGGACCAAGCCTGCTGATTTAGTCGACGTTATTCACCCTTTTTAACACCATATCTGAGTGAATCACCAGATGTTAAATTTAATGACAAAGATTCACATCCGCCGCGGGTTCAGCTCTGCTTCACATGCAGGAGAGCACATGAGCTTTCTTGCTAACAGGTTGTTTGTCTCACCTCTAAGCAGAATGTGCCTTCCAATCATTACCACACTTCCAAAAAGAAAATGTATTTCAACATGAACTGAGTCTTTTTGGCTGTGTCTCAAATGCTGTTACGATTTGTGCCATCTCATTACCAAGCCAAGCTAAATAGGATGATGACAAATAGAATGTGTTCTGCATCTCCTTGAAAGTTTGCCAATATAATAATTCTCACTTGTGTTTTATTGGCAAGAGGGGAGAGAATTAGATTAACCTTTAATATTGAACCAAAGCGATAAAATCTAAATGGGGCTTGGTTGGCAAATTTTTTGGCAGATTTTTACTTATTGATTTCTCATCATTTCCCGTCTCTGTATCATTGAGGGGAAAAAACACTCCTCTCAAACACTTAGCATTTTTATGATTAGTCATTTTTCTTTCTCTTTTTTTTGTCTTTGTATTTTGATGAACGATAATGATCATAGACTTTCCATCAATCCAAAGATAAGAGCACATTCTCATTAGGGTCACATGCTTGAATTCTCAGTGCTAATAGAAAAGGTCTCAGCACAGTCATTTACCTGCTTTCTGCATAGTCTTATAAGATTAGGCCTTTCATTTAGTTACCTCAGGACCTCGCTGGTAGTAATATTCTGATTTGTGTCTTAGAGATCTTTCTGTTATGTTAATAACCACCTGCCTCTAAACACCAACAGATCCAAATTATGTTGCTGTGTTGCCAGTGATAAAGCAGGAGTGCATCACATAAGTCTTTGGCATGTTTCTTTAATGACACATAACATGGATTCGTTATTTGTCCCAGCCTCACCGCTGACGATTTGAAACTCAGCAGAGGTCATGGTTAAGTCTCAAAACATAATCACACAGGTTGGAAAAATGTACTTCTAGGCTCCTTTGGTTTGTTAAATTCAGTGTTATGAGAGTGTCAAACATGATGTGGCATTGAAAACCCAACAAATACACAGAGAAATAGGACGGTGGTGTATCCTGACATATCGACTCGGAAAACATTGAAACATTTTGTGCAAGTGTTTTAATGCTTGTGATACACCACCATGTGTTGCCTTTGCAGTGCATGTTAGATACAAGACTAAGAGTCCATAGAACCAAACAGGTGGCTCTCTGAGGCACAGCAGAGGCTTTGAGTTAAATGCTAACATCAGCATGCTAACATGCTTGCAATAACAATGCGAACATGCTGATTTGTGCAGGTTTAGGCCTGGGTTTGCCAAGGCTCAACAACATCTCTACTTTTTAAGGAAACTTAGAAGTTTTAATGTGGACATAACAATGCTGATACTGTTTTACAAGACCTTAATTCAGAGCATACTGACCTTTTGTTTTCAGTGTTGGTATAGCATGCCCAGGATGTGGACTAAAAGAGGTATAAATTCATCGTCCTAAGTAGCATTTAGCTGCTTAGCTCTGATCCCATGTTGTGGAACTGGTGCTTATTGTTGACATATTTTTTGTACTCTTTTATGTTTAGATTGTTAAACACTTTAGCTTGGCGTATTAACATGCTAACATTAGCAAAATAACAGTGAACACAAAGTACAGCTAAGGTTGGAGGGGACTATCATTAGTTATTCCTAGGGCTGCCCCCGATCAGGAATTTTCTTAGTCGACCAATATAATACTTAGTTGTCAGTCATTGACCAGCATGTTTACGATAGTAATTTAATTATTAAATCATATACTTTGGGCGGCGCAACTCAATGGTTTGAGTTGAAGGTGTGAGAAAGAATAGTATCAGTAGCATTGTTAACACTGTGCTACATTACAGAGAAATACAAAACCGTACTAATGAACCTTCATTAATATAGGCCTATAGTTTATCTACAAGTGCACGTCACACACTGAGCGAGCCGCCTGTTAATGACGCTGTCAGCAAAGCAGTAATGATTGTGCTAAGTGGCTAATGGGCATGTAGCTACTTACATGTTTCAGATGATACGTCATGTTTGTAGTCGAACGAATGATAGCCAAATGTTTGGCTGCAGAGTTTACATATCACCTTGGGTTCGTCCTTCAC
Organism: Cephalopholis sonnerati; assembly: GCA_019142605.1. Taxonomy (NCBI): domain Eukaryota; kingdom Metazoa; phylum Chordata; class Actinopteri; order Perciformes; family Serranidae; genus Cephalopholis; species Cephalopholis sonnerati. The sequence continues at coordinate 24,431,320 of JAGQAX010000010.1, read as the reverse complement.
CTTCTCAAAATGATCCCACACTTTGGATTTCCTGCCCGACATGTTATTAACTAGCCTGTGTAATAACCGCAGGTACCAGCCCTGTAAATCAGGGGCCATACATGTAGACATGCCGCATCTTTAACAGCCTGGAAAACGCAAGGCGGCCTTTTTGTGCCAGCTTTTAAGAGTGCAGCGGCAGGTCACGTATGAGGTTGCTAAGCAACCTTAAAAAGCATCATATAGCCTATTTACCTAAAATCCTGAGTGCAGAGCTGATCTTCTTCCAGGAGCTGTTTATAAGTGTGTTGGCCTATCATCTGTGGGACAGATGTAAAGCTCTCGGTAGCCCTGCACTAACATGATCAACTTTTCTGTATTAATCAGACTGAATATTTACAGAAGAAGGGAAAGATATCTGTCAGCTGTGAGTGGCTGTGAGTGACTCCTGTCTGACTGCTGAGCGTGGCCTCTTCCTGTGTCTGTCCTTTCAAATTAGATTCCCACATGGTCCAGCCATATAGATGTTGATTATTTTGACAAGGTGCAGCTCGATCAATGAAATCTTGCCAACTAATGACTTTCTGGTCGACTAACATTCAGTCGACTGTGAGGGGGCAGCCCTAGTTTTTCTCATATTTGTTCATAAACCAAAGTATTAACCTGGTGATGGCCCTAGTTGAAAAGTTAAAGGATGACTCAAGTCATTAGGATCATCATCTGCAAACCATGAATGTCTGTACAAAACTTCACGTCAGTCCATCCAGTCGTTGTTGAGATGTTTCAGTCTGGACCAAAGTGGTGGAATGGTCAACCAAACTGACTGACTCACATTGTCTTTCAAGGAGCCATGCATCTAGCATGACTACAAACACCTCCTGGTTGTGATTTATTACCAATAATGCCAACATTTCAATTCCTTTAGAAATAATATTTCCAATTTTTTGTAGTTTGCAGCTGTATAGGACAAGGTTGCAAGACTTTTTATTAGGAACATCAGTTTACCTGACACTGTTTGAGCTGCTGGTTGGATATAACCTGTTCAACTCATGATACATCCTCCTGTCCATGTTTCAGGTTCAGCCTTCATGATGGTGAACACATCCGGACGCTTTGCAGGACAGAAGGCCTTACTGCTGACGCCGCAGCTGAGGGAAAATGACACCCACTGCGTTACCTTTCACTACTATATAGGAGGCAGAGACAACAGCCACCCTGGTCACCTAAATGTCTACATTAAAGAAAACAACAGTCCCATGGGGATGCCTGTTTGGAATGTGTCGGGTCCAGCCACTCGCTCCTGGGGACAGGTAGAACTGGCCATCAGCACCTATTGGCCCAACTTCTACCAGGTGAGGAAATGTAGTCTGAATCCAGCTCTCTTTTGCATAATGTCTCATCACAAAACTAGGTTGCGTATTGTAAGCAGCCTTTATAGTTAAGCCAGAGTCATTAAAGCCTGTTCGCTGGGTGGAGCAAGACAAATTTATTATTTAAGGTCCAAACAATCGCACAATGGCCCATTCAAAACACCTAAGATTATTGATTTCTGGGGCTACCTCGGTATCCATGGTAATCTGTTCTCTCTCCCCTCCATCTGAGCCAGTCCTCTTTTTCCAATTCTGAAAACTCATTTTCACTTACCAATGCACATGACTGCTGGCCGGGGCAAGGTGATTTCACACTTGCCTGGCTATTAGTCTTCGCCGGGGCTTGTTCCACGAGTCCACCAAATGTTAATTGATGCAGAGAGACCCCTTAACCTCCCAATGGGAGACCGGTCCCTTGGTGAATTATTTCATTATGGCCTGGCAGAGCTTGTCCACAGCGGAGCTGAGGGGAGTCCTCCTGCTTGCTCATCATAGCCACCCTGATAACTTAGTTAACAAGGGACACCGCTGAGCTTCTCACTGCCGAATGCTGGATAGGAGCCTTAATGAGAGACATATGGATGAAAGAAAGAAAGAAGAGGGGGAAGGAAGCAGGATGGTGACCCATGTGTGACACAATGATGCAAAGCCAGTCTGGTCAGATGTTTTTTTTAGTTTGGCTCAAGAGGCACAGCCAGTTGTCTTTGGATTCATCTTCCGAAATGAAATGCCGAAACAAAATGCAGACCACAAGTCAAAGCACTGAACTTCACTGACTCTGTTCTGAAATTAAGAAATAAAACATTTTGCTCAGCTTTTATTTGTAAAGTTCAGACACTTTGACTTCATCTGCTTCTTCAAGGCAACAAAACCAACCTTTAAACTGTGTTGCTTTTAAATTCAAAGTGAAGTTCATTGATGCTTGAACATGTTGACATGCTGTTCGCGGTGTGTTTGGGCAGATCTCTGCACGTGGTGAACATTTAGGCCCTAAATGACGTGTTATGCTTTCCAGTGTGTTCAGGGGAATTCCCAGCATCTGTTGCCTTTCAAAGCCCAGCGGAAGGTCTGTCTCGGTTTGTAATTGTTCCAGACCTAAACTGACAACATGGGTAAATGCAAGGATGCTAATGATCTTAGCGCTGCTCTCAGTCAAGAAAAGAGAGGCCGATGCCTGAAATTGTCACTAATTAACAACATGGCACTAATTATAGGTATCTTTAATTGCATAGTAACCTACGCAATCGTCAAAGGGAAGCCACCTGATACTTGGAAATTATTTTTTAATTACCGGTAAGGCTTTTAGTCATCATGAGCCTTTCAGCCTTTGATAATTACTCTTCTGTCAGGTCATCCCTAAAACTTTTAATTGAGATTGTCATGCATTTCCAAAACTGCTGAACGCTGTGCAAAAACTATAATTTTTAATAAACGTAATGTGTTGAAATGCTACAGATACCGCACACATTACTCAAGATATGTACTTTGCGCTCAAGATGAACACCCATCATTTATCTATGCATATGCGGCAGTGCACCAATGAGAGAGAAAAACCCAAATGTCCCCATCTATCTTGATTTCAATACAGTAGAGCCTATGGCAGAGCTAATCAATCCTGCTGTAATGTAGTACTTAGCCAAGTCCCTCAGGGATAGCCAGTGCGGTGATGTAGACATTGAATGTTGGGTTCACCGTGTCTCTCTCTGACAAATGAGAATGGTGAACTTTCCCGTGACATCAACAGCTTTCGTCCCATGTGAATATTTTCAGTCTGTGGGTCAGGCCCAATTATGCACTGCACTATCATTGATGTTGGAATCAATTATATCACAGCTATTAGGCAGGCTGACTGATGTCTGTTGCACAAACAAAGGATTTCAATTAGAGAGTGGGGGCTAGTTCATTTGTCTGGTGGCGATATATGGAGTGGTTGGCCTTTTAATTTCCTTTAAATTAGCCTGTAATGAGGCCATAATTGGCACCCAAGACATTCACTTTCATATTTCATGAGACAAAAAAAGAAATTTATAATTAGACAGCCTTATCTGAAGGCATCCTGCCTCCCAGATGACAATGGTAACTATCTCCGCCTCCACATTCCCGGTCTACAAAAGGAATCTCAGAGATGTATGTGTGTGCAGCCTAGCTACGACTTGCAGGACACAAGTTTCTGTGTGAGACCATGTACCAAACATATCCATTAATATATATCATCCAGTGGAAGATATAGGCTTATATTTAGGGAATAATGGCATGCAAAACATGTGCAGTCCCAGTGTGTGTGGTGTAATGGGTCTCTGTACCACACCCTGGGTTTGGGAAGGGACTGGCATTCTGTTTCCCTTTTTATCACAGCGCAGACCAGCGAGTGCATAACTCTGACATTCTGCTGGGACACGCCCTCTGTTGGGGCTTAAGACCATTTGTTTAGCAGGAGAACTCGGCCCTTAAAATAGGGTCATGTTAGTCCTACACAGCACAGTTGTAGCTGATTTTCAGATTTTTTACAGTCAGAGATAGCAACATACATTTCAACTAAGTAACTTTAGACACAGAGCAACTGTTAATGGCAACATATATGTTCACATGTGTTCACACTTACCTCTAATGGCATCTGTGCATGCAGATATTTTAGTCTCATTTTTTCCAGGTTGTTAAGTATTGGCTTTCAAGATTTCTGTCATACCAACAGTTTTTATAGAGCCTATTTCTCTACTAGAAACTAGTGCCAACAATACTATCAATAATAAAAAGTAGTTCACAGTATGGGCTGTGAAATATCAAAGCAACCAGCAGCCACTTGCACCAGTAATGTTAAACTTTGCTTGGTTATATATTAAGTCTTTGCTAAGTGAGGATTCATGCATCACAAAATTAAAACAGATTGCACCAAAGACACTTGGTCAAAATGCTGTTGAACAATGATGCAAACACGAAAGATTTTAAATTACATTTCACAAAAATACACAGTATGCCCGGTGACCAACAGATGCCTGGTGAATGCCTGGTGCCCGGTGGACCAGATTCAGCCTAGTCAGGACCACATTAATATGCTGATGAAGAATTATGTATCATATGTTTATATGAATATTTCCTTTCATTACTTCTGCAATCATTATAACTAATAACTATTAATAATATGATTTTATTCTCCTAAACTTTATGCCGTTACTTGTTCTTGTCTGCTCACCCACCTCTGTACACACTCCTATTTAATGCACATTTGTGAGTATGTGTGTGTTTGTAAGTTTGTGTGTGTGTGTCAGCATGTGTTTGACTGTTTTATGTATTACAACACTTGTGGAGATGTGTGTGGGTGTAGTGTATATGTGTATATGTTATGATACTTGTTCGGAGGAATCAGTTTACATGCTAATGGCAAGTCTAAATTGGTGGCCAGAGGCAGGCTTAGCCATGACTACGTGACCCCCAGTTATGTATGTGTGAACTTGTGCTGTGTGTTGCTATATGTTGTGTATGTTATTTGTCTTAAAAAAAAAAAAAATACACAGGATACCTCAAATTACAAAACGCTATGCCACAAACTAAAACAACTAACACTGGACAGGTCAACTTGATTTGTTTTTCACCCTAATATATTTAATAAATTTCGCTAACTCTTACAGACTCATATTTCTCCACTGTTTGTTTGTATAAATTTAATGAAGTCCCACTTACAATGACATTTAGTTAAGCTTGGCATTTGGCACTACAGATCTGGGCTAGGTGATATGGAAAAAAAATACCTGTGAATACCTGGATATTGATATTGTGACAATATTATAGGGCTGACTATTGCTTATATTATTTGAAATAATTATGTGATGGACGTGGGCATGAATATATGTTTATGAGGCTTATAACAGTTATGATCACATAGAGGATATGGCGTTAACATGAGCACAGAGAAATCAGGTTACTCAAATTTCCCATATACATGAAAAATGCTAGTCACTCAGTAACTGACTGCTGCAGTCTGTTAGCGTAGGAGCGGCGATGACTATAAAAACAAACCAGCACTGTGTGATGAGACTGACAGGAAATATTTAACACTTCACTGTACATTTACTACAACTTGACAACTTCTCTGCTACGATCGGCAACAGTTTCCTGCTGTGAGTGCAGACCACTGTGTCTCCTGCTCTTCCTCACTCTCTGTCTCAACCACACACACACACACACACACACACACAGACAGACACACACACTGAGTTAACATTACTCCTGAAAGGAGCTATGCTACTCCTATAACGCTATCCTCCACAGCCTGTCACTACCACTGTGTAGGAATGGGGAGCAGTGGGAGACACACAGTTTCTTTCAATACTAAAAGTCAAAATTTAGTTTCACCATTGCTCTAGAAGTGAGATGCTTCCACTCCTGCCACTATTTGTATTAACATTACATCACCTACTTGGCTGAAGCTGCTCCTGCGCAGGTAGTTGGTGGCGTTCAGTAACCAGGACATGGAGTATAAATGCCACAGCACCCTGGTTTCTTTTTGAGTAGCTGGCATATTCAGGTTTCTCATAAATGGAAGGTGGGATTACTCAGGTTTCTGAAAGCATGACATGGTGTTTACATACCCCGAAAACAAGGTCATAAACAGGTTATTCATGTCTTTGTAAACACACTCAGTGAAAGATTAATAGTCATCGGTAAGGTGGCTGTGATGACTAAGTGTGTAAAGGTGAATAATAGATCAGCTTAAACAGTCAGTTGTCAGTTCAGAATATCACTTTACTGTAAGGTAGCTTTTAGAACCAGAAAAAGACAACACTGACAATATGACCATATCCAAAATCCAAGATGATATCTAGTCTCATATCATGATATTGATATGATATCAATATATTGTTCAGCCCTACTACAGATGTTTGTGATCAACAGGTTTACAGGACGTTATATGCAAACCGAGAGATGGGGATACTCAAATCAAATGATTAGACAGAGGTATCTCAACGATGCCCCCCTCCACACGCTGTGTGTTTGTCACAGGCTGTGCTAATCGTCTCAAGGCTCAAACTTAATTTAACACTTGCATGTCATAACACCTATCAACTGTGACATATTGTGGAAATAATGTCAGTGGCCCGCAGCTGTGTGACCAGCTGCGGCCCAGCTACGGGCAGATCGCATTAGCAGGAGCTGAACTTCTCTGTGCACACGGGCAGCCTCACTCAAGTGCCATTTGAAGACATGTGCCCATTTATCATTGGTGTTATGAGTCTCCTCTCTCCTCCTCAGATTGTGTTTGAAGCCGTAACCTCAGGGCAACGTGGCTTGCTGGCCATCAAAGACGTCGTGGTCCAGGGCCACCAGTGCAGTAAGTCCTTTTTCCCCTTCACCATAAAAGAATATCATCAAACATTCATTGTCCTTTCCATGACACCCTCCCAAATACCTGTATCGTTGTTCTGTTCAAGGCCTCCCAGTCAAACAAAAGGCCTTCAAAGTGTATGCTACAGTCAATCCAAAGTGTAAACCTCCCTCCTCCTAGCTCCCAGAAGATTTATGAGCATATAGTTGACATGCTGAAGTGCACTCAGGATGTAATGTTGGAGTGGCTGTGTTAAATCTTTCCTTTGAGAGATGGGAGAAATAGTGCAAAAAATGGGGGGCGAAAAACAAATACCGCCATTGCTGCTGCTCGTGTTTTGATTCCACTATTTTTCTCCTCCCTCAAGGATATTCAGTACAGCATCTCATCTCTCAGATGTTCGGAGTTCTGCTACCCTTGCTGAATATAAGCACTTACTTCAGAGTGCGCTGCGGAGCTAATGAACATGTAATCACTCACATATTTAGATTTTTTTTTCCTACTTCAACTTTTGGGATAGGCTGCTGCTGTGGGAGAGCCAAAATGAGGGCTCTTCATGATTCCTCATGTCTGTGCTTTTAAGCTCTGAGAGTCATGTTACTCCATACGGCACTCCTTGAGTTTATACAAAGAGGTTTTCACGCTCTTAAGTCTAAATCAATACCACACAGGTTTTCATCAATTGATTTATGCTTTACCCCTCATAGCTGAAGTATCAGGCTCTGATTGTTAGGCGCTAATGACCTGGTAACCATTTGAAAGCAGCTGAATTCCTACAAATGTTATGTCAATAAGATGGATTTATATAGCGATAGGTGTTGCATATAAATGTATTTGAGTAAATCAATGAGGCCTTGCGACGTGATCAATGTTTAAATGCTCAAAAGTGTGAGCGGATCAATAACCCGCTCAGTGGCAATTGGGTTTCTTTGAGTGATAAGCAAAGTGATCAGAGTGACTCCTCAGCGGAGCGCAGCCAATTCATTTTCTATTTATACGACCATGTGGAATATCTAGCACAAAGGTGTGATTATGCCACTGGGTGGTCTGCTTCTCCTTGCATCATTAAAGAAGAAGACATTAGCGAAGAGAAAAATAGATTTGTCTTTTTTGGCACTGGATGGATTGACAGGACAAAGTTATAAAGGAGGTGTAGTTCAAAGACGAGGTTGTAAAATATTAAGTAGAAGTGAAAGTCTTGATGATGAAAGTGATAGAATTAGCTTTTGCCAAGTCTTTAGAGATTTGGTTATGTTTCGAATCAAGGTCGCTCCACTGAATTGCCCTATTTTTCTATGCAGAATAGCGGTACTAATCAAAAATGTTCTACATAAGTTACTTTCTGTGGACTATCCCAGTCAGTGCGCATGCTGGTAATGAGCAGAGTTAGAGAGGAGAATGATGCTTTTGGAAAAATCCCCTCAATCAATGAAAGGATGCAGTTTAAAGACAGCAGAAATTGGGTTTTGGGTAGGTGCAGGATCGGCCTCTGGTGTCTCATTTTAAGGATTTAGGTGGAATGTTCCTCACAAAGTGATGTTGGCCTCTGGCGCAGAGGGGGTATAAGATAGTGTAATAAAGAGCTCTATCCATTCAAGCCCACTTCTCTCAGCTCTCCAATTTTGCATACAAATCTTGGCACTAGAGTTACACAGTCAGTAACAGTGAAATCTGTGGACATAAGAGCATAGATCTTAAACGCTACTCTAGCACCCAGCTCTGGTGATTAAATCTCATCAAGTACAAACCCATTTTCGTGAAGTTGTAATCTTATATGACTTTCCTGCAGCTGTCTGACAGATATATGTATTTTTTTTCATAGTGAACACCCCTCACTTCTTGACTATAAAAGGAGTGGAGGTCAACGCTGGACAGACTGCATCTTTTCACTGCACCGTCAATGGACGCAAAAGGGACAATTTCCGCCTCTGGCTTCAGGTGAGATCCATTTTTATCCTTTTACTTCCACTCTAGATCAAAGACTAGATCAGAGGGTGGAATCGGTATTAGAAGTGGGCCCTCTGGAAATAAATGTGTCTTACTGAACAGACGGTACTGTCTGAATATGTAATCTTCTGATCAGCAGTGCTACCATTATCTAAGAAGACTGCAGGCTTATGCCTTCTTTAAAGGAATACTTCACTGCCCAAATGATCATTTGTACATGAATTACTCGCCCTGTGTTATATTGAATCCATGAAGAAAACTTTGTTTTTCTTGTATGCCATCACGGTGAACAAAAATGAGAGAATTCTTGATCCATTGAAGTCATAGGGGTCCACGTTTAACAACAGCAAAACCATATCAAAACATCCATTTACAAACTCTTACATAAGTTGTGCTGTATAATCCAGGTCTCATTTATCCGGTCATTCACTACAGTACTTCCCAAACACATGTATTGTCTATTTAAAACACTCCACATAAACACTGTAGGCACACGACTGAGCAAGTGCCTGACAAGAATTTTCTTAGTTTTCGAACGTTTTAACTTTTAATTTCTTTTTCCTGTATTTTCTATTTCTATACATGTATGTACAAATAAACTAAATTTAAAAAAAAGAAGAAATTTAGCATTTGCAATTTAATGCTAAGTACATAACATCAGCATCTGGTTTAAGGGGATAACAATATTTTTCATAACTGGAATAGTTACCAAACAACATTTTATACAAGCAAAATCAGGCATGATGGTAACAACTGTCAGCCATTTTGTGATCTGGATACCGCCGTTAGCAACAGTGTTGTAAAAATGAAACTACAGAAAGATTCGTGGTACACAAAATATAAACTGATAATTAATCAACAACAGCAGACACCGAGTTCTATATAGTTTGGATCTAAATTGCGGGGTAAAAGACATGGATGCATAAAGAGAACTGGATACAGTGTTGTCCATGAGGCCCCGCTCATTCATGAAAGTTGCTTGGTGGTGCATGAAGCCAAAAAAGTTGAGCTGCTGCGTATAAAATTACTGAGATGATTGGCACTGCTTCATTGGAGACTTCAGATTTAGCGCTCCGCTAACTTAAATGGGGATAAAACAATTCAATTGTGTAGCTCTTGTAGGCTTCCCAAGTGTTATTGGACCAAATGGATCAAATTCTGAAAGTTAAGCAAGTCATTTTTTGGGGGTTGGTACGCTCAAAAAAATGTATCCACTTTCGCAGGGCATCTCATGACAGATGTAATTCCACTTTTTGGCAGCTACGAAAATTTTCCTTAAAGCCTGGCGTACTGTCTTGGGGCCTGGTGAAAGGGAGAGGGTAGCAAGAAAGAACACAAAGAAGATGAGGCAGGAGTACTTGGTTATTTTAAACATGTTAAACCGTAATTACATAGGGCCAAATGTAAACAGTTACACCACAGCAATTTTCCTGATTGGCGACCAGATGTCCATTTAAACTGCACAACAGCAGACCTCAAACATAGTTCTGGTTGGCAGTTTAACCGCAACTCCAAATGAGAAAACAACTGACAAGATGGAAATGAAGAAGAGGAGGGTTAAATCATGTTAATATATATCATGGCACCATTTAAGAACCAAAAGCTGATGCACTGCATTAACTTTTAAAAGCTGGCTTCAGAAAATGCAGGTAGGTTTTGTAGTTTACAGTATAAATCATTTGAGAATTTCCAGCGAAGACATCCACACATGGCTTTATTGTGCCCTTGTGTTTGAGATTCCACCTGCTCACCTGAGGCCTCTGTGTCTGGGAGGCAGGGGATCACAGTTGTTTCAGATCACCGCAGTATGGTCTTAACCTATATAGATGTTGGCTCTGTGGATACTGTGTACTATATCCGGCACAACTGAGCTGCACAGCAGTCTTGAATTGACCTTGTTCTGAGCAGCGAAGGTAGTGCATCTGGCAGACATAACCCTGCCGGCTCTGCTGCTAAGCACACTGTCACACATGTGATCAGTGGGAGCATGACGCCGGGTAAAGGTCCTCTGCCAGGTACTCCATCATTTTAACAAACACGTCCTCATTAGCACAGGAGCTGGAAAACAAACATTAAGTGAAGTCCCCCGATGACAGTAATGAAGAAATATTTCTAATGAACAAATGTCCCCCATCTGCCTGCTGTGAGGGGTGACAGCTGGGGAGAGCCCACTGCGTGTTTGTGTGCGTGCGTGTGTGTGTGCATGTGTGTGCGCATTCCTGTGTGATAAATGTATTCCTACTATCAGCCACCGATGGGAATGATAGGACACAAACAACCTGCGCGCGAGAACAGACAACAAGTACACTCAACCAGAGTTTCTGAAACACACAAGGTCAGGCCACTTTGCTTATTAAACCTTTCCATTTTGTAGGCTCACTTGTGTGTTTGTCTCGGTTCCAAACAGGGCATCGGCGGACGGGAGGCCCCGATGAAAGCCACTAAACCTTGGAACAACCGGCGCTTCATAGGCACTTTTGATGTAGAGAACACAACCAAGGGCGACTCGGGCCGCTACCGCTGCATCGTCCACTCAGACAAAGGGGTTGGAGTGTCCAATTATGGAGAACTAACCATAAAACGTGAGTATTGGTCCCAGAGCAGAGAGAAACACAAACACTGCCTATCTGAACTAACAAAGCGCAGACAGCAGGAGTGTTTTTGCCATCCACATGACCTCTATGCATTCAGCAAAGTCAACAGGAGATAAACAGGAAATGCTGTATGTCCGTAGATGAAAATGTCCTTTAAGGCGATGCTAAAAATACTAGCTTTTTATGTTGATTTGTTATCCAGAGGACTTTAATACTTCCGCTGAAAAGGCTGTCCTTGACTGAACACAATTCCACCTAAAAGATCACAAAGGGTTTACAGTAACCTCACTGATATTTCACTCCTGCAGTCATTTGATATGAATTTATGGAGTCGTCTGAAACTAAATCCTGCAAGGCCTCACTTTCCTACAGCCCTATAGCCCGGTAATGGCCTTCTATATTTCTTCACCTCAATTTTCTCCCTGTGCTCTCAATTGAATTTACTGCCCCGATTTTTTTTTCTTTCTTTCTTTCTTTCTTTCTTTTTTTTTTTGTCTCCAAGCTTTATGTGATTGATAGGTTTAATCCTGGCTGTCCAGATCGAGGTCTGTCAATCATGCGAGAATGGCCAGGCCCAGACACAGCAGAGTGAAGAGGGAGATAAAGTCTCTCTGCCCGAGTGTATCAGTGGGTTTCAGCGGTGTACTCAAAGAAAATTTACTGACACACTAGAGGCACTCAAAACCACAGTCGTGCATAAATTCAACAACACAATCACTCGCACATCCTCGCACTTACACATACTCGCTAGACGGCAATATTTTTGCTGATCGCTGCTTTCAATGTGTTACTAGATGTATTTTTACACAAGACAAACCAGTTAAGTGTAAAGTGCCTATGTCATAAATATTTAAAATAATTTTCTAGATTTAGGCGTTTATCGAATCTTCTAATGCATCCTGCTTTAAATTCAGCAGAGATTTCACACCTCGATGACTCCGACATAAGCCAAGCCGTCGCAGGGAGAAAAGAGGCGTTTTCACGGTTATAAGTGTCACACATAAAAAAAGGCTGATATCTCCTCTTATCGTACCAGTCATAAAACAAGTGCTTAACCCTCCTAGCAATGTGTCTGAGTCGTAAATCCTCCTTAAATGTGTATTCACCGCTTCCGTGACTCGTTTTTTGGAGGAGTGACCGTGGAGCGGTTGTGTGGATTATGAGCCTGCTACAGTCACACACCGACTCCCTCTCCCCCCCTCTCCCTTCATTACTATACACTGCCTTTTTCTTCAACATGAGGAGAGTGAATGCTTGATTATCCCAGATAATCACTTCTGCCTTTCATGCCAGTATTCAGTCAGATTTATGCGCCTATGTGGAAGCGCACTGCATGTATTTCCAGAGCGCCATACGGATTGGGCCAGCGCAGCCCCTTTCCCCGTGCCCCCCTCGTGATGGGCTCTCCTGTAGTGCAGCCAGTGGTTCTGAAAGGGGGGATAATTACTCCCTGTCCAAGCGCTGGCTCCTTTCTTGGCCTGGTTAGAATCACCTGGAGCCCACAAAGCGTCCGCTGAGCTTCCAGCATAGTATTCTGGGCCACGCTACCAACTCAAGGCTGCCGAGGCGCGGCCGTGTCAGCGCTAATGAGTATAGCCACCAAAAATCGAAGGCCGACCAGTCAGGCTCGTCATTTTCCCGTGGCCACCTCTTCTCCTATCAGGAGCAGATCAATTCTTCACTCACTGCAGCCCAATTAGGAGAGCGCACAACGTAATGAGGACCTCTTGCATCTCAGCAAGAGAGGCTCAGTGGATGTAACGGGCAAATGAAAGAAGGATTTATAAAGAGTCAGGTCTAACTAATCTAACAACAGAGCAGAGTGGCAGCTCTTATTATTGCTCTCTGTGTGGTGAATAGCAAATGGGTGGCCAGACGTGTGTGACTGCAGCTGTATAAGTGTGTGCTATTTATGAATGTTATGTAGTGCTGAAACGATTAGTCGATTAATTTGCATAACATTAAACAAAGATTTACTACTTCCAGCTCGTCAAATGGGAGGATTTGCTGTTTTCCTCTGTGTCATATTACTGTAAATTAAATATATTTGGGTTTTAGACTGTTGATTTAACCCCCTGAGACCTGCCTGGCTGCCGGCGATCCCAGGCGATTCCTGTCTTTAAGAGGCTGTAGCAGGCTGAGATTACTAGAAGACCTAGGAAATCCAGTGGTACTAACATGTCATGCTAGCTTCTCAGCAAGGAAGCAAGATAGGGCTCCAAATTTAGAGCAAAATGGTTATACCATGGAGGTCCCTTGACCTCTAACCTCAAGATATCTGAATGAAAATGGGTTCTACAAGTACCCACGAGTCTCCCCTTTACAGACATGCCCACTTTATGCTAATCCAGTGCACTTTTGGGTGAAATTTTGGGTTTTTATGTAGTATAAATGTAATATTTCTGCGCACTGGCTTCCCTAAACATTCTTGCATTAATTTGGCATGACTGGAAAGCTAAGACTTGTGGATTCAGTGAGCTCACTTGTGAATGTGTGATGACGTTAGTCCCCTCAGTAGCCATTTCATTGTAGTGAGACCATTTTTTAAGACTTGACCTTACTGTAAAAATAACCTGTAGTGATCTTTAGGACAGTCCCAGCCTCATGAAACTTTACAACCACAAATTAGAGACTTTGCACATTTAGAGGATGTTTGGCTTTCATAGGTATATTGACCATAGGGGGCTTTACAGCAGTTTCCAGAACAGAAGTGCCAGGCAATTTCTACAAAAAGCTTCAAATTTCAAAAGTTTTTGATACCAGCATGGATTTTTCTGTGTTGTTCCTCAAGGTATTTTAGAGGGATTTTTTGACCATTTTTATAAATTCTCGAGTTGTAAAAAAAATGGTATCAACCCCAAATTTGCTGCAACAATGTATGAGATATAATTAAGTGTGGGAAAGATCATCAGATACTTTCAGCATGATTTTCTAAGCCCCTACACACAACCCAACTGGTGGGTCCAAAAAGTGCGTCATCAGTCCATTCTATATGGACCCCAAGACTCGCAAACTTACAAATGTTTGTAAAAAACCCACTTTATTTTTAAGTGCAGTGTATTTCCAGCACAGAGATTTTATTTCATAGTGCCCAATGCAAGTATAATGCCCTATGTTTTAAACTGTTTGGACCTTGAACTAATGGCTAAAGAGAAATCTGGATTCCAGGGCTGGACCAGTTGGGAACCACTGCTTTAAACTTTAAAAGTTTTAATAGGCACCTAACCAAAAGGCGATGTTTATTACAGATTTATGACCAGAAAATCTTGACATACAGTGCTGAGCTGCATCTCAAATTAATCTTCAGGTTCCCAGCTTTCAGATGATATTTACCACCTCTATATGGGATGTACTGTTGACCTGCAATCTCCCCATAAAGAGCCCCTGTCCTAACCCAAAAAAAGGAAAAAGGTAAATATGAATTTCAGAGGGTTGACAAGAGAGCAAAGTCAAGTCATCACCTTGGATTATTGGGAATTTTAATGAGCTTTTTTCATAATTTTAAGACATTTAATAGTCTAAAAGATTAGTCCATTTAGAGGAATAGACACATTTATTAATGTCTACTGTAAGTTGCAGCCCTAGTGTGTTGGTTCCTACAAGTACATCTTTGTCACTCTGCACTGCACTGGGTCCATGTGCACGCCGGTGTGACTGTTTTTCATTGCCCGTGCATGAGTGTGCATTTGTGTGATTGCGTTCTGGCGGGCAGGCAGGTGCTGCGGAAGAGGAGGACGCAGCTGTCGCCAGGCCGTTTGCCTGTCTGGTCAACATCATGACAACAGCTGCTCACTGACCCTCGCGTATGGCCGCCACTGTCATCTGCGCGCTTGTCACCCATCTCCAGCCAGCATGAAGCTCAGTTGGAGCCCTTTCCAGGGCCCCCACTGCTGCGAAGCTGCCTCGTGAGGCTTAAACAGTGGGAACAGAGTTGTTAATATCCTAAAGTGTTCCAGCACTTGAGTGTATTTCACACCGGTAATCCGTTATTTTCAGTGCGTTTGCTATGGCTGTTGAACAGAGGATTACTGCACCTACAGGAATTATTTCATCACTGTAAGCTGCTGCTGCTTTTGTGAAGCAGCAAGTTTCCAAAGTTAAATGAAATGCTTATTGCTATAATACATCATGCTGCTTAGTCGTATTGTTACATAAATGGTCTCATGTGATAACAGCAAAAATAGGCCTGACTGGCAGCAGTGGCATCTGTGCATGAAAAGCATTTCTCTGTAGAAAAGGAGGATTGATTATATTACTAAGAGGCTTGGACGTTTGTATCCCACAGTATCTGACTGTGTCACAGGTAATCCTACAAGATGAATACAGATAAAACCACGCCATAATAAGATGTAGTTTCATAACTTTAGTGGATATTAGTTGATTTGTGTTAAGTTGCAAAGTTTCTCACCCTGTGAATCAGTCATGTCTGAGTCAGCAGCCAGAGACTTTGTCATATTTTGCAACACAGGGTGTTATCAGAGAATGAGTGTGTTGGCAAATGTGTCAATAAAATCAACCTACATGACACTTGCTGCCTTTGAGGCAGGACTGGGTTTTTTATGGCACTGAAATTACTCAGTTGTACTTTTAGTAAGTTCTTTTTCAAAGTTCTCACTTTTTATTTGGTTCTTGAGTGACTGAAGATACTTATTATGCAATAAAATAAATTACATCTGGTCTCCAAATCATACATGCCATCTGCTTTTCTCAAGAGAAAAAAATAAAAGCTGAAAAACTACAGCAAAACCCGAGGTCTCTGTTCTTTGAAACCAACTTTGGCAAACCCATTTCATACATTTTAGTTTCATTTGATGTTTTGAAATATGACAAATGCCAAACACCATTACGACACCAGTATTTTAATACCCCAATACCTTGAGGGGTGGTATTACAGAGTGAGCCTGTGCTGCTTTCTGTTGTTTAAATTAATCTGAGCATATTGCCACTTAACTCAGTTAAACCCCTTTTAAGACATAACAATAGACCACAAAAGACCATCAAAACAAGCCAATGGTTGAAGCCAGATTTTGGATCACCCCATTCTTTTGTCTGGCTCCAACACCCAGACTGGTGCACTGCGTGCAAGTCCAGGAGAAGACACGCTGGATTAGCTGGTTCGCTTTAGGTGATGTTTGACAGCAACACTGGGAGCTTAGATTAGTGGGAGTTTAGGGACCTGCAACTGAGGTCACCGTAGGGTAACCATCTGCTAAGAAAGAGCCTCCAATTCTCTGTAGGACACCTCAGCCCTAATGTGCCTGGAGACTTCTCCCTCTCCATGACAACTCCATGCGAAGCAGTCAGACGTCTAATGGCATTACTCTGTTACATGTGTGTGCTCATTAGAGCTACTCACCGTGGCCTCTGGGACGTGTAACTATTGTAGTACTTGACAAGGGTAGATTCCTAGCAATGCCTCGGCTGTGGGTCATAGTTCTTTGTTTAGGATGGCTGGTTTTTGGTTGCACCTGGAGACTTTAAAGACTGCTGGTGAATGCTGGTGAGATGGTAAAAGTGTCCCCATTTTTTAATAGGACCAGCATTTTTGTCTAATGTGACTTAAAAAAGCGAGGAATAAAGTGTAGAATTACTCCTCTAGGTGTTAGAAGTTTCTTTAACAACACCTCTCCTCACATGTTAATGCAGCATTCTCTTACCTGGTTATATAATAATGCAATCCTGAAAATACCCCACAGTCAAAATAACTTGTCTGACATTTCCAGAATTCTCATTAAACCAGAAATTGCACAAGGTTTAAGCAAGATTAGACAAATATTGGTGACATAACAGAGAAAAGGTCATCTTCAATGTTGTCATTGAACACCGCATTGGTCTGAAAGAGAAAAATTTGTATGAAAGTACTTGAGCTTACATTTCTGACACATCAAAGGTTCAAAGGGCCCAGAAATGTGTCCGTTTTCAGTATTCATTTGGATGAAAAGCGTCCTTACCTTCATGAAATATTTGCACAATAGAGTCTGTGGAATTTTTCCTCTTCTTTATCAACCAAAGACTGCAGTGTCCTATCATTTGAAAATAACATACCTTGTTGTAATTGTGTGCCTTTAATCATTTTGTGAAGGCCTCTAACTTTGAAAAACCCGGACATTTATACAGTGAAGTGCAACCATTTGTCTATCTGTGACACAGTAATTAAATATCTTGCCCTGCTTTTGAACTGTGATACTGAAATGTAAGTACATTTACTCAAAGTACTGTTATTAGTTCTACTCCACTACCATTTCGAGGGAAACGTTGTTCTTTTTAGTCTACTACATTTACTATATCTGTCTTCAGATATGATTAACTGATAAAATATGATGCATTGGTATAGATTAAACTACCCAACAGTATATATATTTTTATTTTGAGCTACAACATGCATTCAGATCCCGAGAAGAAGCTATAAATTACTCACATGATTTTTATTACCTGTATAACATCTCATGTTTGCTTTTAAAATGGTTCAAACACAAATTATGTGCTTTAACAATATGATTATTAGACTGAAACGTTCCTTGCGCCAACTCTTAGCCTCACTGTCAGCCATGACTGTTAAAAAGGCAAGCATGTCTCCGCTGCAGTCCACTTTAGATGATGTGGAACACTGTGATTGGCTTACAGACGTCCAATCAAATGAGTCATTTGGTTGGAGTCATATGACAGTTATCTAGACATCCTAGAAAAGTTAAACCCATTGGAATGGACAGGGGATTTGAACAGATTTAGTAAGAGATCTCCATCGATGTTGCATAGTTCTCTGTAAAGAGGCCCTGTGGAGGTTTCTTGTAAACAAACAGAAGTGAAAGAAAGTTGTGCACACTTCTCTGTCCTTCCATGTGCCTACATGGAAAGTCTAAGGCAGGGAGCAGCAGCAAAGACCCCCCGGGAACAGAACAGAGCAGCATCAATGACAAACAGAAATGACACTGATAAGTCAGACACAGCATGAAAAGGAGGAGCTGGGGTGGAGGCAGGTTGCAAAGCGGCTTGCAGAGGAAGCAGCAACAGTAGGCAGGCCAGAGCAGTTTAAATAGGGCGTCCTGAATGAGATTTACCAGTTGGTTGCATAGAAAGGAATCATGTGATCTATCAGCTGACTCCCTTCATCAATCAGCTGCTCCATCAGTTGATTGGCTGTTTGAGATCAGCTGATGTAGCTGGGATGTGAGCAGAGCTTGACATCATGTCCTGCTTGAACTAACGCTATGCTCAATTTGTGTAAACTTGAGGTCTAACAAATGTGTCGTGCATTTCCTTCCTCATGGAACATTAGGTAAATTAAGTATTTTAAATCCAGCATTGTTTACATCCATATTTACCAGCCTGCAGTTTTCATCTTCCCCGTCTTTGCTGCTGCTCTGCAGAATATCTTGGCAGGTTATTGCTACATCTTGATCAGTTGGATAGTGTCAGGAATGTATACTGTGTCATTCTCATGGAGATCCTCATGTGAGTGCATGGGATAAACAAAAGCGGGACCCATTCATAGAAAAACAGCTCCAGTGCACCAAAGGTCTAAAACTTTTAGGAACGTTTAGCTGCACTTTAGATCAGATAAAGATTTCTACACATAGAATGACTTTGTTCTATATAAGAAGATTTAAAACTTGCAACAAGTGGAGACCACCCACACACACCCAAATGCATTTCCTACAAATTCCATATATATGTAGCTCTTTTGTTTTAGCAGTCTTGATTGCATTACATTTTTCTTAAACATATCAGACAGAACATTCACATTTGTAAGACATTTACCAACAACGTTTTTACAATACCTGCATGTGACAAATACAGTAGTTGTCAATTAACAGAGGCTTTTCTATAGAAGTCCTCTGATTGAAATCAATACATTGTTCAATGGGAGCAGCATTTGCCAAGGTTTGGCCGTCTTTAGTCAGTTTACTACCGATGATGAGATTCCCCACTAAGCTGGAACTATTGATTGTTACGTGGCTCTTCTTAAATACCTTGATTATTTGGAAACATGAAGATGTTCTTCATGTGCTTCACGAAGATTTTGATTGAAGACATTGATTTTGAGCGTCTTGTTTGCTTGGTACAAGCATTTCTCCACCGTTTTTTGTGGGAATGTCAGCACTTCTTACACAAATTAAAAAAACACAATTGTTTTCTCTATTGTCAAGACTTTCCACTATTTCACTATTGTAATGTGTTTATCTAACATCAAACAAAACCTTTTTGTTACCACAGAGCCCCCAGTGCCAATTGCACCTCCCCAGCTGACTGCCGTTGGTGCCACTTACCTTTGGATCCAGCTGAACGCCAACTCCATCAACGGGGACGGCCCAATCATCGACAGGGAGGTGGAATATCGCACTGTGTCTGGCACAATGTATGACCTGCAGCCCGTAGACAAGACCACACACAAGATCGGCCACCTGGATCCAGACACAGAGTACGAGATCAGCGTTTTGCTGACCAGACCTCTTGAGGGAGGCACCGGAGCCCCCGGACCCCCTCTGAGGGCCAGGACCAGATGTGCAGGTGAGGCCAACAATACCATTACTTACACAGCGGAAAATGATGCAGCATGTTGTTTTGCAGTGTTGCATGAACAGGCTTAAGAAACAACTCATACATCATGTTGTAGATATAGATGTTGTGTAACATAATCGAAACCATCTAAAGTCTACAGATTTCCCTCAAGCTTTGAATGTGACCAAGAACTAGATAGAAAGCCTGTCGTGATACATTTATTTTCAAATGCTGCAAGGAGCAGTTGTGTCTTTTTAAGTTGAATCTACTCTTCTTGACATATTAAAAGATAAGTAATCAACTAGAGGTTGTGCCTGGTTTATGCTGGCCTTTTTTTGATAGAGGTACATGCCAGGAATGTAAAGGACGTTGTATGTCAACGTTGTATGTAATTCAAACTATTTCAAAGCATACCAAACTCATGTAGCTAAGCTTTCTATGGCAACACATGTGCTGTAATGGCATACAGCATGACGGTAACAATAGACCCTTTCACTGTTAGTGAGCAGTATGACGTTTTTGGTGGGCGGGGCTTAGTTGGAGGCAAAACAATTTTCCACAAACATTAGCTAGTGCTAGCTAGCATATTCTGTTGGCTTGTTTGAAACAATGGAGGAAGATGATGTGAGTGGTGCATTCAGAAAAAGTCATTCTGAGTGCTTGAGCGCACTCTGGCACCATTCCTAAAATCAGAGCACTGTCTGAATGTACCGTTCGGTTATTCAGAGCACCACACTCTCGAAGTGGCAGAGCACTCTGGGTACTCTGTCTGAGGTTTTTTTTTTCAAGTGATTAGCTTAACCATTTGTTAATTCACGTAGAAATATGATGCTCTGTTTCTTCAACCAACAGGGCTCTTATTTTAGTGTAGAGTGTCAGACTGAATTTCCGAACACACCATGTCAGTTCACTCACTCACCGGGACTGCAAATGTTTCTTGAATAAGTAAATACTAAACAGCGGGGCCACACTGGTCAACCCATATGCTCTCACTCAGTGGATGGATGATTTGACAGGATTGCTGAAGGTGGGATGGCCAGCTTTGTAGTTGGTTACTGTGCCAATCTTACAAAGGAGGATAACACTTGAACGGTTTCCTCCGATTTGTTTTGCTATTGAAGCTAACGTTAGCTAATGCGCTAAAAAGTTAGTATTACAGAGAAAGCCGATATTCCTCTTAATATCTAGCCAATTTCTGATTAGGTGGACATGATAACCATTAACGCACATAACATTATTCTGCAGCAGTAAATACTTTTTCCCCAACCTGATATGAAGTGTGTGCTGCACATGTAAGCATTTTTTAAGACCGTCTCCGTCCAGTCCTTTCGTCTTATCGTATGTCTTTGTTTTTGTTGATGGGCAGTGGCAGCTGGTATGTGATAAAATTTAAGTTTTGAGCCATGACTCCTTCTATTCTGGCTCCCAGTAACACAACAAGAAGACATTGGGGTGGTGGTGAGTCATGTTTTGCCTCCAGCTAATAAAATGACGACATTGTGACGTCATTTCATTAGATCCGTAAAAAGGTCTGTTAGGCCAGGGACGATATAAAAACTTCATGTCACAGTCATCTTGGGCAAAATAATTGTCATTCACAATATCATCCCATTAATCATCAAAACAGGCTTCAAACTCTTAGATGGCACTGAAACATACTGGAAGAAATTTACATTACATGTTATTAAGAAACAGATATTTTTACAACTGCTTGAAATAGCGCTATATCTTTTATATGAAATATGACGATGCTTGATGAAGATTTTTTTAGGTTGGTGCGTATGCAACCTGTTTTTGTAGAGTCTTGTTTATTGTTGGTTGCCCAGCAGTCTCTTTGGGTGCTGCCTGACATGATATTCACCATATCCAAATAATGGAAATTCACCACAATCAACTTATTGTGGGTGTTTTTCATTGTGTTGTGCAATAAAATTGCCTCATCCCTAACAACAATGACATCCTACTGTATGTTTGAGCTAGATGAACTGAAAATACCACCGCTAACAGGTGTAGGTCATAGGTAATAAATGTAGTATCACTGTTGATTAGAATTTATTTAAAGAAGCTGTCTCTGATCCCAAAAATGTGAGCTAGTTTTGTATTCTTGTCTGAATCAGGCATTGTGTACAAATCGTTTTTTCTTTCTCAGTTGAAAAAACTTTCTCTGAAGTTTCATTGTCAACAATCTAGTCATATTCCTTTCTGTAACAGACCTTGCAACACAACACTGAAGTGGGCCAGCAGCCCTCTCAAAACTCCAGCTTGATAATGACCCGTCAATTACACATCAAAGGTGATGCCCAGGGAAGGGCAGTGTGTGGAGCTTTTGATAGCTGCTGCAAAAATAATTTGTGATTGTGAAACCCAAAAAAAAAACAAGGTTCACTTTCACTGTCAGCACTTTGCACCGTTCCCACACAATGACTCACGGATACAACAGAGAATAATAGTGAACAAAATAGAGAGAAACTGGAAACTGTAACAGTTCTGTGAAAAAGAGTGGTCAGAGCGGTTCAAGCAATCCATTCATTCAGCAGTTTTTATTATTATCGCCTTGGGCTTGTTGTATTTGAGTACCATCCCTAATTTACTTTTA
This sequence comes from Cephalopholis sonnerati, assembly GCA_019142605.1. Classification (NCBI taxonomy): domain Eukaryota; kingdom Metazoa; phylum Chordata; class Actinopteri; order Perciformes; family Serranidae; genus Cephalopholis; species Cephalopholis sonnerati. The sequence continues at coordinate 24,409,015 of JAGQAX010000010.1, read as the reverse complement.
CAAACAAAGCATTTCAAAAAGATTCCTATTTTTACAAATCACCCCCTGCATACAATAAATAGCCATCAGGGCTCCATTGTTGGTAAAGCTCCATTGTGTTTCCTCTAAAGCCTCATTGCGTCTGAAGCAAATAACTGCAGCTCACAATTACCCAACATATATCAATGCCATTTTACATAGGTAATTATTTCTGTATAGTAGACGAAGCCCTCTGTGTTTTCATTGTTTCCACCTATAGATCTTCATTAAGATTTCTGGCATGTACACATAAATTGTCGAATTTCTAAGTAATGTATTCTACCTAAACACCTGGAACAATTAGAGCAGTGCATACTTTTATAGCATTACAGAAAAACAGATAACACCTATGATCCAGTGGAATATCAACAACTTTAAGTAAACTCTTTTAACTTTCGTTGCTTTTGGGAACAGCTGTGTGTCACAATAATTGATATGATTTATGGCTGGCTCCAGACATAGAGCTGAAAACTGCCCTACCACATGGTTAACTCTATAACTACTTGTTTATTTGGGTTAATTCTCGTTCCAAAGTCCCTGCGAGCTTCTTAATTCATCAGCGACACAGATTGATATCATGTGTGAGGCAGAGTGGCACCTTAAATTTGGGTCATTACATTGCTGCTTTACTGTGGGCATTCAAACTCAAACATGTACATAAACACTTTGAGAACGCCTGATGATATTGTACAAATTGCCCTTCTCACAACATTAACCAGCTAAATTCCCATGCTGTACCAGGATGCCAACTCGGGGAACAAAACAAACCTAGCCTCAGCATTTTCCCCCGGCTAATGCTGTTTGGTGTCCAGAGAAATGCTGATGAAAATGAGATTTTTCTCCCCTCCCTGCCCAGGGTGTAACCCCCTCTCCCCACTGTGAAGGTCATGAGCTTATTCATTTTTAGTCTGGCTGATAGGGATGAATGACCCTACCTGTGCAGCCTTCTGAGCCAGGCCCAGCTTCTGTGGGGGTCCTGCCCCCTTGGCCACCCTGCCGGTCACAGTCGGGGAGATTGATGGCCCCGGCTCCTGAAGTGTGTTTGAGGAAGCAGCTCTTGATCTTGTCCGGCACTCTGCTGGTCTTTCCTACTGACAGGCTGGGCCTCAGCAGAGCTCCTAATTGAACGGTTAAGACTCACAGGGCTGTGTGATACATCACTGTTGATACAGGCAGGCCCGCAGACTCACTCCCCCTCTCCCTGCACTGCTGTCTGGAGGCGCTAATGAAAATCTGTGGCCACTTTAGAGCACAGTCTCTCACATAATTATTCATAGCCATGCCTTGGTCACTTCGCAAACTGAGCAATGTTTCTGATGACAAAGGATGTTTTAATTCAATCTTCTGTAAAATAGGGAATGTATAATGCAAGGACGCCACCAATTCAATTCAGAAGCAGGAGGTAGACAGGGGCAGCTTTGAAAGGTTTTTTTTTCCAATGAAGCACTTCCATTACTTTTCTAGTGAACATCAAAAGAATGTCCGTATCCAAGGCTCTGTGATTGCTTGAGGGGGTTATTTGTGGGTTTCAAGGGTTTGCAGAATGATTCAAACAACATTTTGCTTTTGCATATCCTCACGTCTTTCGTCCGTCGATGTTGAATTTCACAGCTTGTTAACATTTGTTATTCCCCCCCCCTCCATTTTCCTACTGGCCAAAATTACTCGCCAAGCTAAAAAGCTAAGAGAGAAAAGCATTTGGTAACCGTGCTCCTCTGCCATGTGAAATTTGTGTCTGTGTGAAGTTGTTTACCACTTCAGAGTTCTCCACGCTTGGTAAGTGCTACTTGAAGGAAGACACTGTTTTATCAGGTGGTGCCCTAGGATCACAGCAGGGTGCCCTGCATTTCAGCAACACTATTGAGAAACCATCTCACACTGAGAAACCATTTCCAGCCCACACTAGGACGGCAGATAAGCAAGCCTTAAACAACTACTCCTCTGCAGTCTGAGTTGTACTTTCTGTCAGTGTGGAGAAGCATTATCCAGCATCTTCACATCGTAATCTGCTTTGGGTTAAGACGGTCACAGACACATTTTGAACATGGATTCACGCCACCTTTAGAAGCATTTGAAACATTCTGCTACTCTGATAAAACAGCTTTACTCAAATTTGTTTATGTAATCCCACTTCTGCTGATGACTGTTACGTACGCTACTTCTGACAATGTCTAAATCAATCAACCCTCAGTTGTTTGAGTAAGGGGTGCACAGGCACGGAGAGATTATTTCACACTAGTTTCCATGGTGAAAGAACAGTCTGTCCTGTGTGCCTCATCTCCACCCTATGGCCTTTGCTGTCCCGCTGGCTCTCGGGCGCTTTAAAAATGTCAGTACACGATGTCCATGCTGGGTCCAAACACCTGCTCAGACTCCAGCCTCTGCCAAGTCCACATCTCCGTCTATAAGTTGTCTCCATCTGCGCTCCGGTACCACGTGGGAGTAGTCTCATCTGTTTGTTTTTACTTTGCCATTCTGTTGCACTGAGTGCTATTAAACACGGGGGAATGAGCGTTAATCAGGGATCAGCCCTCCCTTAAACACTCGTTTACAGCAGTGGAGAGCAGGGAGGAGCTGCGCAATTATGTTCACCCATACCAAGGTTGGTTATTTGCATTTAGCCTCCTGGTTAATTTGTGGAGGACCAGGTCTGTTTTAATGCAAAGGCAGAAGAATGACAGCAGCGCCTGGCAACATGAAATTGGTAGTAATGGCAGAATCACTTTATTTGCCAAGTACAATAATTTGTTACAGTGACATTGGTGCTGGAACATAACAACTTGAAGGACAAGTGTGAAAGTTGCCACAGTGAATGTTAAGCCAATTTTCCAGCTTTTTTTTCCCAGCATGCCCCTTCCCATTAAAAAAAAAAAAAAAAAAAAAAAAAAAAAAAACTTCCTGCAAAGTTTCACATTTATTCAAAAACATGTTATTTTTCCTCCCATCAATATCAGTTGTCAGACTGTGCATGAAGTGGCTCTACTAAGCCAAGAATTTATTAAACACAACTTCATGTAAGGTCATTTTAGTCAAATATGTGCTTCTTGAGAAGCCTATCCATTCAAAAGGCTGTCATTGTATTTGAAATACCATAGTTGACATGCCAGTGAAACCTGTACAAGGACAAACATTTAAGCAGCCATGCTCAGTAAGGCAGTATTGTAACATAAACGCACCATATATGGTCGGAAAAAGAGGTTTACTAACATGCTGAGGAAGAAAATACAATTTGGTGCCTCTTTCCTGAAAAATTAAAATGAATTCTGAATATTTAATTTAAAGCTTCTGACGCACAAGACAAACACCAGAGTGGCCGCAACGAAACTCTTCTAAGTGCGTCAGAAGTGTTAATAAAAATGCTGAAGCAGACACTCTCCAGTTGAAGTAAAGTACTTCTAACATGACTGTCTCTCCAAAAACTCTCCACAGTCTTTGTCTGCACACCACTTGTCACCAATGCTAGCATCCTATTGTTATACCTGTTCCTTTATTAGAGAGAGTAGGCTCATTTTCTGGCTCATACTTGTATTTGGAGTTTCTACTAGAACTCGCTTTAGTGATCAAAATCACTTTATTTTCCTCGTACTGTCTGGAACACCTGGATTCCCTCTCTGTCTGAGACGCTCCCCAAAAAAGGCCAATCTGCTCTGATTGGTCAGCACCCTTTGTGTCTCAGCACCATCACTGAAGCCAGGCAATGACTACCGGTACCAGTTCCTACCGTAAAATATCACCTTCTAAAGAAAAAACTTCGCATGTATCAGCATGAATTTAATATAAAATTGGGGAGAAATTAAACAGCATTGCAGCCAAGATTGCCTGTTTCCCTGATGTTAGCGTGTAGCTACATGTAGCAATGTAGGTTATGCATGTGGCCAGGAGCAGATGACCATAGGAAAAAATCCATCACAAGCTGATGTCAGCTTGTCCAGAAAGTAGAAAACATCTGGAAATAGAGTTTTCAAAACAGTCTGAAGCCTGAGGTTTTTGCTCACAGGATTAGTTTTACATATGTTTACCTCATTATTTGAAACTGTGGCCGCATTTTTTATAATCTATTTCCAATCTGTTTCCATTAAAGTTACTAAAATAAGGCTTTCTTCACATAGACATTTGGGGTGTAAATCACCAGTCTCATCTCAATACGATATTATATTGATTCTTTGGAAAACGGTACGATATATGCCAATATTACAAAGTCGCAAAACCACAAATTTGTTTCGATGTGATTTAGGGGCCTATGATTGATATGAGACGATATTATCTGCCCATTTAACACAGTCAGTTACAAAAGAAGCTGACACCCCATTCTTTTTTGCTTTTGGCCATAAAAAAAAAAAACAACACATAAATAAGTAACTGTAATTGCTGAAGTGCAGTGAAGTTTACTTTAAACTGATTCCATTAACACATAAAACAGCAACATTTAACCCAAACCATCATCCGTTTCCTAGAACTTCAGGTCTATCTGGCTTAAAACCCTGAAGGCTAACTTCTCCCAACAGCCATAAAACATGGCTTAACAACAACATAATTTAAAATAAGTATAAATTCAGCTCAGTAATAACTGTCAGGGTTCACAGACAAAACACTTGTTTTTTGCAAGTCACACATTATTAGCTTTACCACGTACATTACATAAATTAGCCTAGCAGCTAGCAGACTTTTTCCCTCTACTCATAGCTTAACAACTTACATGTAACGTTACTTTTTTCTCACTCAGAACAGCTTAGTTGATTTTCAGCTTGCATGCACGTTTTTCCAGCCAAACATTGTTGAAATGGAGCAGCTAATGTTGCTGTAGTAAGAAGTTAGTGGAGTGAGATGGCTGTCCAGGCAGGTAATGTTACGTCCTGTTTTATTTCGTAATGGCATTGTTTATGTATTCCATGAGCTCTGTCTGTTGACCATTTTTTTCTCCAAAATCCAAATTATTTCCACACTGCTGATGTATTCCCGAGTAAATAACGTTATCCTCATTGTCTTTCTCTCGACTGCTTACCATCTGCTGCCGCTGTTTGACAGTGACACAGACTTTCAAAATAAAAGCGTATCCTAAAGATAACGATGTGGATCGATGTTTTCCCCTTGCATCGATGATAGTGGATCGTGGATCATTGAATCGATATATCAGTCCAGATGAGTTGATCGTTACGCCCCTAGTAGACAGACAAATCAGATGGATCAATTCTCAGCTAAGACCTGTTTTATTATGTAGACAAAGGATAGAAAAGGGTAGCTTTTGAAAAAGGTATATTTATCATGGCTAGAGTGATTCTTCTGTACATTGCATCTCTTCATATAATGCATACCTGTGACTGTAGGTATGAGCAGTACAGTCTTGGAGTAGTGTACCATGAAGAAGTTATTCTACATAGAATGAAATACATGAACTAAATTATGAAAGCGTTCCTGTGTGTGTATGATCCATAGAAATCCTGTCTGATGAATGACATCACTTGAAAAGTTTTCCTGTCACACACACATTCTGGAAAAAAATGTCACCCTGTTGTAAAAGCATGGTGGGCATATATGGTGGGCATAATAATGTAAGCTGTACAGATAACCATCTGGTGATTCCAGCTACTGAAAAATCAACCTGTTCTTTCTCCATCTTCTCTTTTAAACCTTACAAGTAATGAATAATGGTAAGTTAATGTCATTCCCCTTTTCTGCCTTTGTTCAGCTGTCAAAAAAAAGGCTTTGAAAAGTGCATTCTACAGTATAAAAGGCCTTTTTTTCCAGCGTGTTCTTAATTTGTCAGGAAAAGGTTCACTTTGATAGACAAGAGGATTTAATGACCTGGCTTGATGTAAGGACAGTTGGGCCTTGGTACCACGTGTATAGAGTCTTTGCGAGTATTCTTATTTACTTTGAGGAGTTTGTGTCCTGTTCCATTGGGGAAAAAAACAACTGGCAAATGTACTTCACCTGTGTTGAATTTGGAAAAGCATGACTACCCACTGTCCACGAATTGTGAAAGCAAAGTGTGAGACCTTTTCTTCAGGAAGAATTTTTGTTTTGTATATTTACCGAAACTGCATACTTAAAGAATAAAAGAAGCAGAGGACAAAAGATGCTGCATAGCTGTCAAATCCAAGGACAGAGATACAGGTTGACAATATGTACTGTTTGCTAAAAAGGTGCCTAGTTTTTAAGGTGTGGGATGTATTGTTAGCCTGCTAACCAGGTAACGCCTTCAGCTTGCTTTCATTATTTCAAATCATACTTGAAAGAGAGCTACACCCATTTTCAAAATCAACATATGTTATTCCTGTGGACAAAGACAGTCCAAAAATATTAGAAAACTTGAACAACTCTCTCCCAAATCCAAAGAGAACAGGTCAAAACCTAGTATATGTCTAGACTGTGTATGAAATGCTGGAGGGCTTTTAATTTGAAACAGGCAGTGTCCGGCAGTCAAGTCATGTTTCCCTGACTTTTGCTTACAAAGCGGGCCCCAGTGTGGTCCAGTGGAAGAATTCATGTAAATGCACGTTAAAACGAACAACAGTACACTTAGACACAGTCACATAGCTGAGGGGAGTTGCTCTCTGTGGAGCTTTATGCACTGATCATATAACACAACCCTTACTCAGGGATGTACATCCCAACCTAACTGGTGGAGGCTGCACAGCCATCGGCCGCTGTCAAAGTTTGTAAAACATCCTATTGGCGTCGATTACCAAAAGGAGGCTGTTGTCATTGTGGCGGCATCTGTTGAGACATGTTAACATGTAATATTTACTACAGTTTCAAACAGTGTCTCATTTCCACTTTCTCCCCATTAGTTGTGGCACCCATTTTGACATTGTAACATGTAATAGTAACATTCAAATAAATTTCAGGATTGTGTCATACAGACATGGCTGGACCATAAACAAAGTGATGAGGTAATCCATTGTCTCCTTCGTCTAATAAGGGATTTATACTTCTGCGTTGAATCAATGCCATACCTACGGTGTAGACTCTGCATCGATGTAGAGCCTACGTGGAGTCTGTCTAAATGTAGAGCCTTCCTCTAGCTGCTAGGCTAATTTATACAATGTAAAATGCCATAGGGTTATGCTAAAAACATTAGCATGTCATATCTATGGGGAAAATTCAACAAAAGAGAAGTGTTTGTCTGTGAATGCTGCGAGTTATAGTGAAGCTGATTTGTGTACTTGTGTTTGAAATTGTCTCTATTAAGCAATGTTTAATTGTGTTTTGGGTGTGTTTTGAATCAACTAAACTTTACAGCACTTCACAGAAACCCCACCACTGTCTAGTGTTTTGGGGATGTAACTGCAGACACACCACCACACAAGTATAAATGCTCACAACCGTGTAGGCCATGTGCGTAGGCCACTGGTGGGCTCTGCATAGAGCGGACGCACAAGTATAAATCCTGCTTAAAACAACCATTTAGCCCGTGGCTGGGTGGCTAGTAAGCTAGCTAGCTTGTTAATTTCATCATGGTTTAATGCTAATGTTACAGCTTGTACAGAAAATGATTCGAACACAATGTTCACTCATTGTAATGTGCCTTGAGGTGTGTGTGAAAATGGGAATACAGTAATATAGGACTGTCAGTGTCCATGGCCCTGTCAGCACCCGTTATTTTTGAAAGAGCAACGTCCAATGGGGAAATGCCAACAGTGACATCATCAGTCACTCTGACCAATGGTGTAACTTTGGCCTTGTCTCTGCGGTACAACCAAAAACTGAGTGCTAAAACTGAAATTTATGATGTCATCAAGTATAAAGTCTGGAGCTGCTACATTCAGAATGAATTGGGAAAGATGTTGTCAGTGACACTGAGAGAACCCATGGGAATGTTCTGAGTATATGGATACATTTTCTGTTTCGAAAGTGAGAACACTACAGTGGAATAAAGCGCATTTTGGGTATAAAAAAGAAACAAACGTTCTGTGGGTCCCATTCATTGTCTATGGAGCAGCTCCACACTTTACACCCTATGACATCACTAACTTCTCTTGTTTCTGGCTTTGGGAGAGAGTAGCTCATGTTCACTAATATTGATTAAACTGTCCCAGGCCATGGAAATAATTTATTGAAATTCTTACTTTAGGTGGTGTTCCCCTTTAACCGAGTCAGTATATTTTGCCTTGACAGTTCTTGTCTAACCCAGCTTTAACATTTTATTAACAAAGGTAGAGTGATGATCTGCCAGCTATAACTGCTATTTCTTCCCCTCTATAACATCATGCATGTCTACAGGGAAGATTGCCTCGGTGAGGTTTAACCCTTTATGATGGTTCCTTTTTTTCCTCCCCTATACAGCTGAGATTGAGCAGAGCTGTCTTTGTGGGTCTAAAAGAAAATTGTTTGCTCGGTTTGATGTGTCTAATTAATGCTATTATTGCCTCAAGGCATGAATAGAAAGCCACTTCACCTCACCATCTCAGATAACATTGGTCTGGTTTGTCGGCCACAATAGCTGGCAGTCATGTGACCTATAGGGTTTATATATTGTCTGCGGCGAGGCGAATGAAAAGCCTTGGTTTGAGGCCCATTGAATTTGTGTTCTTTTGTCAGTCAGAGAAAACAGGGGAGATTGAGTTTGTGGTGTGCAGGAAGGTTATAGGAGGACCACAATAAAAGTCTTTTTATCACAGGCAGTTGGAGGTAGAATGGTGAATTGTGTTCTATGATATTGGCTATGCAAAAGGCAAATTGCGTTCTTCTCAAGGACACGTCTTCAAACAACTGCTGTTGGAAAGGAGAAAGACAGAGTGAGAGAGACTCTCCATTTATAGCTGTTTCATTATTATTATTTCCCTCATCTCCATCACTCCATCTATCTATTCCCCAAACACTGAGGAATTGAGACTCTGAGAACAGATGTGCACAAACGATACTCTGGTGACATCCACGCAAACTTATTCTCTTCTTACTCCAGAGCTGCCTCTCCAGCTCCTCACAAACAATTATCATCGAGGTTGTTTGTATCTTCAACTCTTGAGCCTCGAGAGAATGATAAATAGCTGTAGTTTAGTCAGGCTTGGCAAGATCCTTTTTTTCTGCTGTTTTTAAATTTGAACTGAAATGCTTCTCAAGGTCTTTAAATGTTTCTATTCCCCGTGTTTAATTATTCATGGTCTATCTGCTGTAATTTTTGTCACAGATTTTCTCCATCCTTTTGCTGAATTATAGATGTCCCATTCCCCTTGCTAGGCGTCCAGGAAGCACTCATTCAGTCTGGTTGTATAACTCTAACTCAAGAACATTTCTGCGTCTGCTCTTCAACTAAAGGACAGGAATGTCAGGATAGCTGCGATTTATATCCTGTATTCCCCCGCCTAGATAGCTAGATCTTAGATCCCATACATCTCCTAAGTAGGTGGCTCAGAAAACGCAGGAGCCATTTCACAAAGTCAAGCGCTTCACATTGATTTACACTCCGGGTAACACCCTGAGTTGAGCGCGACACATGCAGGTTTTTGGCGACAAATGACAATGCAGCACGGGCCATCTGGGGAGTGTTGAAGTTGAAGAATCACCTTGGTAACCTCCCGCTGCTCTAGTAGAGATTGCGTCCCCGTCGGTAAATGAGGGCTTGTGTTCTTCCTGTGCGTAAGCCCTAACCACAGGCGTTTTCCCCAGGAACCTGAACACAAAAGACAAAGCCCGGTCTGACAGCAGAGATGGGTGTGTGTGGGCATGTGTATGTGTTAAGACAGATAGGGAGGGAGGGGGTCATTCCTGCCTGTCACTCTGACCCCAATCACCGCACAGCATATTGGTGGAAACGAAATGAAAGATTGATTTAACCAGTTCCACCTCCGCTGCCTCTGCTCTTCCCATCAACTGGCTGTCCATTTGTTTTCATCCGGTTGGTGGACTCACCTTTTGCCCCTGAGGCAGACTTGCTAGGTTTGTTCTTTTAATCCCTCTAAATGGTCAGTGATAGAAAAGACTTCCTGCTGACATTTTATACCCTCTTATTTATTGAGTTATATATTCCATTTCCGTTTTTTAAAATCAAATCTTCCAATACTGCAATTGACAAGCGCGACTTTTTATGACTTGGTATTTGAAGCAAAACGAAAAGAGGTTTGTGTCTTGTAGAAAGTCTTTAGCAGTGACGATATCAGCTGCAGTCCTTCTCTGTTGTACACTACAGCGCAGTACTTACTTCAACCCCTCCCACTATGTGCCTTCATGATTAATAAACTGTAAAACCCCTTTTAGATACAGTGAACTTTAAACTACTGAACTGCCCAGTATGTTGCAAACATGATGGGACTAAGTAACCATTATTAATTCATGAAATTACTGATTCCATGGAAATATACTGTATATATAGATTATCAGGCACACTTGCAGATGCATTAATGGCGTGGGTGTTAAAGTATGTGCTACTTTTTATGGGTTTAAATGCCTAGCACCATAATAGGGCATTCTACATAGAAAAAATGCATCCCTCTATCCCTCCCAGCGTCAAATCAGAAAACACACATCGAACATATCCTAATGGAATCTGCAGAACTCTGATGTTCACTGAGGATAAACATACTTGAACCGCTGTAGAGATCAAGCAAAAAAAGCACTCCTCCAATCTTAAGATCTTTGTCTCCCGGTCATCCAGTTTAAACATTTTCTCCACTATCAAACATAATGTGGTTGATTTTTAATGTGCAAATAGGAGCCGTTGCTAATGGGGGTGTTAATCACTAGTTTCAAGACAATTCAATATTATATTGACTAGTTGGACAATGATACAATACACTTAGCGGCCTTGCTAGTACCAGGTTGGACCCCTTTTGCCTTCAGAACTGCCTCAATTCTTCGTAGCACAGATTCCTCAGAGATTTTGGTCCATGTTGACATGATAGCATCACACAGTTGCTGCAGATTTGTCAGCCGCACATCCATAAAAGTGTGCCAAGAAAATATCCCCCACACCATTACACCACCACCAGCAGCCTGAACCGTTGATACAAGGCAGGATGGATCCATGCTTTCATGTTGTTTATGCCAAATTCTGACCCTACCATCTGAATGTGGCAGCAGAAATCCAGACTCATCAGACCAGGCAACATTTTCCCAATCCTCTATTGTCCAATTTTGGTGATCTTGTGCAAATTGTAGCCTCAGTTTCCTGTTGTTAGCTGACAGGAGTGGCACCCGGTGTGGTCTTCTGCTGCTGTAGCCCATCTGCTTCAAGGTTTGACATGTTGTTCATTAAGAGATGGTCTACTGCAGACCTTGGTTGTAACCAGTGGTTATTTGAGTTACTGTTGCCTTCCTATCATCTTGAACCAGTCCGGCCATTCTCCTCTGACCTCTGACCTCTGGCATCAACAAGGCATTTTCACCCAGAGAAATATTTTCTCTTTTAGGATCATCCTCTGTAAACCCTAGAGATGGTTGTGTGTGAAAATCCCAAAAGATTAGAAGTTTCTGAAATACGTCTGGCACCAACAACCACCAATATATGAATTAGCCTAGCAGCTAGGAGACTTTTCCTTTACTCTTGACAGATGACATGTAGTATTTACACTTAATCTCACTCAACACCAGTTTAAGTCACTTCATCTCGCGACAGAACGTTTCAGCCTGCATGCACATTTTTGCAGCCTAACATTGTTGAAACAGAGCAGCTAACGTTAACATTGCAGAGCAATAAATAAGTGGAGTGAGATGACCAGCCTGGTTAGTCATATTTCCTGAGTATTTTATCTCACAGCGGCATTATTTACATATGGCGTGTATTTTGTCTGTTCTGCAAGGTCCAAAATATTTCCACACTGCCGATTTATCCATGAATAAATAATGTTATCCTCATCGTCTTTTTCTTGGCTGCCTGCCATTATTTGCCTGCGCTGTTTGACGGTGACACAGATGTGCCATGGGAACTTCACAACAAAGGCGTATCTTAAAGATGATAATATGAATTGATGTTGTCACTTATTATTGATGATATTTGATCATTTAATGGATACATTAATCCCGATTGATGAATCATTACACTTGTGGCTAATGTAACATGACTTTCCTTGAGGAGTTCATTTTAAGCATTAAAAAACTGGGCTATAAGAAATGGAGTGAAGCAGAAATGACCCATAGGTTCAAAGCGTATTCCTTGTGCTCACACAGTTGAGCTTGTTTGCTTTTTTAGGGCAGCACACAGTAAGATGGTCAATCATGAACAAAGACAAGCACTGACTTGGTTTGACTTGACAGTCTCGAGTTTCGTCATGCATCACCCTCGTGTACTGGTGAGGTCTATCTTACTTTCCCTCTCATGTTTTTTGCTCTGCCTTTCTATTCAGTGCTGTGAGAAGGAAGGCGTTCACCAATTCATCTCCACCTCTACAGCTTCGGGGGGTTCATCAGACAAGGTGGCAGCCCAGCCCAGCCCAGCGCCGGGGCTCATTCTGCGGTTTCAATTCGATCCAGCACGTTGTAGTTCCCCTCCGCCCCTCATCCTCACCCATCATGGCAGTCTCATTTATCATGAGGCCTATAAAGAAGGACTTGATAGAGTGAGGAGCGACCACCACCATTCAATAAATCCTTGTGATTATCCACGCCTCCAAGGTGTATGGGCAGAGTGTCTGTGTGTGTGTGTCCTGAGCACGTGGGCATTTGTCTCTGACTTTGTAATGAGTGTAGAGGGTGATGTTAGAACACAAGAGGTCCATGTACAGTGCCTTTTAAAGTGCTATCAATTATAACATGTGTACACGTGTCAACCCCAAGGCCTGGTTTGACTTGTTGCATTTGATGAACAAAAACCTTGGCACTTCTGCCGCCTCCCCTCCTCGTCTTGGCTCTCTTTCACCAAGCCCCCCACCCACACATTGACTCCCTCCATCTCTCCATCTCTCCCTCTTAACCCCCTCCCTCCTCTCTTTCTCTTCCTCCAGAGGATTGCATAGAGGAGCACTCTAGGAGGGTGATGGAGCTTTGATTGTCGGTTATCAAAAGCTATCATTACGGCTCGCTTCTGCGGGATATGAAAATGATTTCCTAAGTGTAAAACCCATGTCATTACCTCAATGGCCTCGGTGCTATCACTGAGATGTAATAGAAAGAGGCAAACAAATGTGCTCGCCTCCCAGCCCGCCCAGCTCAAACAGAACAGAGTGAATAACACACAGCAATGGAGAGATAAGTGACAGCAATACCAGGCCTCACTACCTAGAATGGAACACTTTACATGAAAACAGCCCTCCGACCAGAATTTAATCTTCGCCGTTGTCATGTTGTTTTGGTACTGTCTACAACGAAGGCACCTGCGTGTGACAAGCCCCGGCTGACATTCTCCAGCAAGGAAGCCGACAGTCTACATGCCATCCTGCGAGAGTCGAGGCATTTCTCTTTTTTCATCTGCGAACAGCAAAGCTCCCCTCCTCCTCCTCCTCCTCCTCCTCCTCCTCCTCCTCCTCCTCCTCAACCTGAGCGCCTTTTCATCCTGATGAGATAGCACCCAGGCTCAGGAGCCGCATTGACTTGACGGTGGTTTCTAATCATTGGAGAAGTAGTCCTTTCTTCCCCCCCTCCTCTCTGGTTCTGTTTGCTGAGCAGGGAGATGGAAGTGTATGCCAGCACCAGGCTTTTCTGCTCTTAATCGATGTGGATCTGATAAAGATCCTGGCTTTCTGAATGACTCGTACGCTGCGGAGCCTGAGGAAGATCTGATAAGTAAATCGTTCTTCTGTACATATAGCCAGTAAGATGCTGAGGAACCAGATCTGCGCCGCTGTGCACGCGTATGAACGCTCGCTTTACTCACATAAGACCGTAAACACGCTAGAAAGCACACATTGTCCCCCTATTACACATACACACACACACTTGTCTCGCAGTAAAGTGGCTGTTCTCCGGACATGCCCAATTTGCTTCCTTTCATCCAGGACTAATGTCTCGCTCTACCCAGGGGCTAAGTGCACCATTTGAAGCCCCCTCTAGGACAGACGGCTGCAACATGCGGTTATTTGTTGTTTTTGTTTCATGTTTTTGGGAAATCATGTTATCACTTGAGCTGCAGTAGCGTGTATGCGGGGCCCATTCGAATTAACAACAGGCAATAATGTGCTGATAATTTGTAAAAACATTATTTAAATGTCACGCTGTAATGACAAAAAATCACTAATAGTTCTATGTAAATGTCAAATTCAAATTATTCAATTACATGGCCGAGTGTGGGGCAGGTGATAATTTGTCCACCGCTTGGAATACCAATCTGGCTCTCGCTGGAGCTCATTCTGTGTGCCCTGGCATAAGATAGACCTCAGTAATTTCCTGCTCCAAGGGATGCTTTCATAGCCATTATTATAACTCTATTCCACTAGAAATATCTGCCATACTGGAGAGATATTAGAGTCATATTTTCAGTACTTTCACCCCAATGTCGCCCTCAGTGTGTGATAGCTTGTGTAAAAAAAAATGGTATGGATTTCAAGAGATAGCCCTGTTATTCCTTGTTGTGATTTGTGCTTGCGCTTTTGATACTGAGCCTCTTACTGCTCGGTCAATAAAACTAAACTAGCGGTCACAGTAGACTGGGGTAATAGGCTCATCTCATCAGCTGTCATTCATGGGCCTGTGGGCCTATTTGAAAATGGCTGCATAGCCTTCATCCATACACGGAAGGATTTATAAAGGATATCAGCCATTCAGCGCGACCCGTTCATTTGAGATTAAGTGGAGGAGGAGGGTACAGGGTGTTTTTCTTTCTCTCTTTCCTCTTTCTTCAAAGTCAACCATGACCAGGCTCTGAAATGGATGAGGCACCTTGTTGTTCATGAAAACAGATGATGTCATTCTGAGTCACAGGGCACACATTCTGATTGGGTGTCCGCCACAGATCCTCACATTTTACTGCCTCCCTCAGACAGCTGGCATTTGCACTACAGGGAGCCAATGGGGTAACAAACAATTAGCCTTTTCTCAACAAAACTCCAGGCAGAGGCTATAGAATAGTCATAAGAGCTGTTTACTAAATGGCCAATATTCCTTTATGTACCTCCACTATTTCTGTTGGCCCACCAGCAAAAAAATCTAATGCTCTCACCATGGGCCAAAAAGCCAAATATAAATATATATATTAACAAATAATTGCTTCCTCTTATTTCCTTTTTCCTCATCTTTATATGGGCTATTTCTCTCAACAATATTTTTTCACAAGTGCTTCCCATTCTTCCTGGCATCTCTCCACTGGCAGGAATTAGGGTGTAGTGGACATTATCTGTGATGTTCCACAAAGACGGAAGTGTGACATTCTCCTTGAACGCTTCCAAAATGAGACTTCCTCCCAGCCGCTCGTGCACGTCTGCTTGAGATTCACACTTTGGTGCATTTGTCACTTTGAGAGCATCTGGTTTAATTTGATTTCTGTGCCTGGCCACCCTGCAATTCTCTGTGCTTTTAGTGTAACCGTTGCCTACTGAGTGCGGCCAACAGATAGTTCCGCAAATAAAGGGGTTTAAACTTCTATTTTCTGGATGGCTTTCCCAACATTGCAACCCATTTGAAGAGGCCTGTTTTCTTTCGCCAGTTCTGTGTAAGAATCTTTTTTTTTAGTGTGATTACATTTGTTTAAAATGGCAGATCACTGTGTGAGTTATTACATTTATCCCCATACTCTAGTTTGATGCTGGAGTGGAGTTGGCTCACTTATTGTCTGTAAGCACACTTGAATATTTGATACTTCAGCTGATGCCTTTGAAGGTAAATGTCTGACATACCATTCTGCACCAAAGATTACATTTAATTTAAATTTTAACAATCATTGGAGGTCAGTTCTGTGATGAGACCTTTCATCAAAGATGGCACACATTCAAAGGAGAACTCCTACACAGCATTGCAGAGAGGTTTCTCAAAGAATAAGCAGCACTGTAGTGCAAGCATCAATGCACAACACCTATCAGCCAATAAAAATATGCATACAGTTTCTTCAGCTATTGTTATGCCTCCATGCTGAGTGGCAGCCATGGCCGGAGGCATTATATTTTCGACTTGTTCATCTAGTGATATGTCTGTCTGTACATTTCTTTGCCATAAAGGTAATAGCTCTAGCCTGATGAACCTCTTGCTTCATTTTTGATTTCCAGTGGACATTGCATCCATTGCATTTTGTTCTGCAATGGATGCAGAACAAAATGTCTCTGGACACATATGGTTAGACGTACAACCAGTCAGACCAACAAAATGTGTGAGGACGCACTAAGCGACACACCCAAGAAGGGACAGTACATGGTCCATTTTTAAGTAGGAGAAGAATGGCAGCCTGGTCACAAACGTTCTCAAATTACAGCTAAACAGTACACTAAAATGTGATTCTGAAAACATTTAAAGTGGAAAATAAGCAATACATTAACAGAATCACCGATATTTTTTATTTAACCTTTATTTGACCAGAAAAACTTCTTGAGATTAAAAATCTATTTTTCAAGAGTGTCCTGGCCAAAACAGGCAGCAACGTAAGTTACAGACAGACAACACAGAACAAAAACGTAAAGCTCTAAAATAAGCTATAAAACACAAAATAAGATTACTACAATGAAAAGCCAAAAAGTATGTGAATACATACTAGAAATGAACAATAAAAACCCCAAAAACAGCAAATACACATGATTACAAAGACCAGCTAAGACACACGGTGACATTGGCATGTAGAAGATTTTGTACAAAAATCCTGTAACAGCGCTTTGGAACAGCCGAGAGGAACAAATGAGTGCAACTTTAAGTCCTTCTGCAGAAGATATAAGAAGTTACATACATAAATGCTCGAATCTTAATTGATATTTGATCAGCGCTGCCTAGTTTGTCAGTTTGATCTCAGTTTCATGAGCCCTGGTTATTGTGCTGGTGCTGGTCGAGGCAGACTGGACACAATTATTACCAATCAGAGCAGCAAAATGTGCCACAGTGACTTTACAGATCTCAACTAGTGAAGCTCCTCAGCCAATCACTGTATCAGACCCACCGCATATTAGATAATGTCATGCAAAAACACTTTTCTGGCCGTTATTCAGTATCATAACTCAGGAACAGAGTGGGAGACATTTGGTCGGATGATGAATTGGTGACACTAATCCTGAAACTGGGGTGATTGATCAAATCTGCTGGGTTGAAGATGTGTGAGAAGCATCCACGTTTAGAATTCACATCGTCTTTGCAGCAACATCCATATTAAAAGCATTGTCTGCTGTTAGGATTCAGGTTTGTGTTGTATCTTTTTCCTCTGGTAGTCCCCCACAAGCTCGTTGGTTTCACTGATATTGAGCTTCAGGTGGTTGTAGTTGCACCAGTCCTCTGTACTCCCATGTAAACAAAAGGTCTCATTCATGAAATGTGTGTAAATCTGTGAGTAGATTTGCAAATAAAAGGCCTTGGTACTAAAAACCTACTCCGGATTCCTGAATGCCAATCGTACATTGACAGCGCACGCCTGCTTGTCAGCAATTAGCATACATCCTTCCCATGAATAGCCAGTGACTACCATATATGGAGGTGATAATGGAGGTGATAATTACTTTGGATAGATGCATCCTGATGACTTGTGAACACTGAGCAAACAAAGAGACTGAAGACTGAAGTTATTTTAAATGAAGTGGGGTTGAGAAAAACATTTTATTTTCTGCTGTTTTTAGTAATGTGACAGGGACAGGTAAATCAAAGGTCTGGAAGGAGGTGACAGGTGGCCGTTAACTCTGTGTCCTATGTTGTAAGAACCAATGAAAATGGTTCCTCGTGAAACCTGATGCAAAAAACGCACAAGTACACACACACACACAAAAGAAACACAACAGCTACAGCAGGCTCTTCCCAGTCACAGATCGCTGCTGCAGACGGGCGCATTGCTTGCATCATCACAGAGACCTCTCTGTCAGTTTGCCCTGAGCCTCAATATTGTTTGTCACTGGTGTGAAATTAAACCACATAAAAACATCTTAATACAGACAGTCTAATGTAGGCAATAACCCACCCAACTTGAACAACAAGTAAGATAGTCTGGTGTAAAACCACATTATCTCCAACTCTCTGCCAGATTTGGGATCACCAACTGTCAGGTGTAAGCAGAGACAGATGCCGAATTGCTTTCCCACGTCCACAAGTCTTATTATACCAAAACTCAATTTGAAATAATGTTAACGTCTCCTCCTAATCTGAAGCTTGAATCTGCTAAATTCCAACTAATTTAACTAAATGTGTTATTTCTAATCTCTTGTCATGTTTCAAAGGCATCTGCAGATTGTGAACATAACAGAGCACAATACAAAATAAAATTGGAATTTCTAATAATGACAAGCAATATTTATGATTGTTTGATTGTTACATGCTCCATCAAGGATTTTATTAGTTTGTTGGACTCTGTGTAGACCTACAGTGACCAGTCCTTCCTAAAGCGAAACTAAAGCCCTGTATCCACCAAACACTTTCAATATGGCACCTTTGAAACCAAAAGTAACCCTTCAGACATGGTACCTAGACCCTAGCGTTTCTACCACAAACAGCACTCTTTCATGTGGGTGGGGTGTCACTCACTGCTCTGTCCTGCACTGACTGTATTTCCTCATCACCAGTTACACAAAGGAAAGTCTGCACCTCGTTTATCGTCCACAGAGTGGGGTTGCACACCGACATTTTCAGAACAAAATAAAACAGGCTGCAGTGAGAGTCTGTCTTGTTGGGATGTTTAAAAATAGCAAGCTCTGGGGTTTAGTGTTGCCAGAGCCCACAGGAACAACGCTCCGACAACGCTTTTTATTCTTCCAAGTGAGGATTAGAATATATGCCATTCATATAACCTGGGCGAAATTCATATATATAAATGCTTGAAGATCCACTCATTTCTAAAAGTGCATGTCATCAAAGAGAGACAAAAAAACTAATGGAATGGTCAGAGTTGTCATATTGAAATTTAAAGTGTGCTGACAGATTCATATCAACAGCTCATGCATTGAGTAACATTACAAGTTAACGTTCCACCTTAAAAGTTGCCGGCACTCGGCTCAGTGAATAAAGTTATTTTTCTGTCCAACTCCAGCTGCTGCGAGAGGCAGCAAAACATCCTTTCATTTATAGTTACAGTCTACTAATAAAACTCTCCACGGTATAAACAGTGGTTATATAAGCCTCGAAACCAGCCACAGCTCAGCCCTGAGCAGAGTGACCGTCCGCTATTGACCAGTCAACACACTGCAGTGTTCACAGCTCCACCTTTTAGTACCAGATCTGTGTGCTAGGTACCCCAACAGAGGGGTGACCAAAAATAGGGACGATAAGGAACAGTTCCATTGGTACCATCCACAACTTTTCACAGTGGAAAAGGAAAAAAAAGCGTACTGAACTGAATTGTACTGCTCCTTTTCTCTCTTTTGGAAAGATGTTTTTACCATTTTCCAAGCATATTTTTTAAATTTGTAGCCCTTTGTGTATGCTTCATGTACTATATGCTACACATTAATATCCCTTTCTCCATCTGTCTTGAACAGCTCTCCCTGTGCCTCTTTCTGGCCCTTCTAATCCTATTTCATCTGCTCTATGAAAGCACAGGAGAGATCACATCCTTTGTTTCTCCTTGTGAAATCTCAAAGTGTTCCATCTTTCATTCTGCAAGAAAGCGCCTTTATTTTGTCACTGTTTTTCTTCTGCCATTATCCACTCTCATTCGTACAAGCTTCCGTCACGTTACATGTCATGACCTGATTTCCTGAAAAACACACAATCTCTGTCTCATAGCTTCAAAATCTCATTGATCTCATTTGATTAATCTCATTGTTAATCGTTCCAGTTTATTTTTGAAAGATCCTCAGTGAAACTTGATCAGTCGGGCATTTAAATGTGTTTATCACATTCAGAGGATGCCAACTGTGTTGTTCGTTTAGATTCTGGCTTGTTTGTCACGTCCTTTGTACAGCCTGTAGAAATGAACAGCATGCTGGAGCTCCAGTCCAGTCTCCCCCCATGCACCTCCAGAATGTTAAACATGGCTGCCGTGGCTGCCTCTGAATTGCTGGACTGTGTCTCCTGGGGAACGGGGAAATTGAGCCCTGGCTCTTCCTAATAGGTGGTAAAGTGTTAAGTTCCAGAGAAATGGACTGCGAATTTAACCTGGAATGGAAATTGATCCCATTACCTTGTGCTTGGGCTGCTTTCCTCCCGTAGGTAGGAGAGCGCGAGAGAGAGAGCAGGAGGGGAAAATAGACAGGGAGAGCAGAGAGAGGAGATGAGGGAGAGCGGGAAATAGAAATGGGGGAGCCACAGAATAAGAGAGGAAATAGAGAAGGGGAATGGAGAGAAAAGAGCTGGAGGAAGAGGAGATGGAAGGATGGAAAGGGAGAGGAGAAAATAGAGAAAGTAGAAGAGAAAAGGCAAGGAGACACAGAGTATATGTGATTAGAGGTGATAGGATGGCAGTGGGGGTTGTGTCCTGCCTGGATTGGCAGGCTGGCTGACTCTGTATCAGTGTGGCGCTAATAGCTGACCGCCACTGGGCGAGATGGAAAAGAGAGAGGAAAAGGCAGAGGACAAGGTAGAAGGAGCAGAGGAACGGCACGCTCTGAAGGGATGATACACCTCCTGCTGAGGGTTTCCACCAACAGACCTGTGGTGTCTTGGTGTGTGCAGCTGCTGTGAGACCGAGTTAGCAACGGTGATGGGATGTGGCAATGCTCAGTATCAGGCTGTGGCTTTGAAATTTTTCAAATATTTTCTGGGAATATGAATTCCAAACAGAGGAAATAGTATTTCAATATGAAAAAAGTATTGACCGAGTCTCAAGTGTTATGAAAAATCTGGGAGTAGATTTTCTTTGACCCAAAGGAACACCGCCTTCTCTGTGCCCTGGCATAGACCTTAGTAATTTCCTTGATTTTATTGAAACTATCTTGCACTCCCTGCCATTTCATATGGCCTAATTGATTATCTTGATGTATGCTCACACTCCTCTCTCTGTCTGTCTGCCCCGCCAGAGCCCATGCACGGCCCACAAAGGCTCGAAGTGGTGGACATCCAATCCAAACAGGTGACAGTGCGCTGGGAGCCTCTGGGCTACAATGTGACCCGCTGCTACAGCTATAATCTGACTGTACAGTACCGGTCCAGGGTGGCCGGCAAGGAGGAGACCCGCGAGGAGGTGTGTTATGACACCCAGAGCCGTGATCCTCAGCACACCATCCACAACTTGACGCCCTTCACCAACCTCAGTGTCAAACTGGTGCTGCGCAATCCAGAGGGGGTCAAGGAGAGCACGGAGCTGGAGGTTCAGACTGATGAGGATGGTGAGTGTGATGCAGGGTTACTTCCTGAACAGGAAAGTATGACACAAGACTTTGCTCAACTGATCCTGGATTAGATATTTTTGGACGGAGAGTGAAAATTTGATTAAATTATATAAACGTCACCCAGCTGACCCCAGCAGATAAACATATTTGTGTTTATAAAAATATTAGTGAACAACCATAACACCTCTTATGAAGCATCTAATATAATGCTCTATAACATAGAAAGTGACACGTCTCTGTGGGTTTTCAACACATTTCTATTTGCGTTGAGTAAGCCACTTCATTTTGAGCTGCAAACCCCACTTTAGCATTGTTGTTTGCTGTGTTAGCACCATTAGCAGTGTCAGCACAGCTAGTAGTGCTAACATAGTTAACAATGCTAATGGGTGTTTGCAGCTCAAAATGAAACTGCTCACTCACGTCGGCAACCTGGGGGGAGACCAAAGTCTAGCCACCATGTTTCTGCAACAACGACGTCCCGGTGGGATGGCAGTACCAGTAAAAATAACGAATGAGCGGCACCACTAGCTAGCTCCCACCCGACCCAGGTGGTGTGCAGTGCAGAGCAGCCGAGGCTAACCACTGGAGACTTGAAGGTGGGCAGTGGGCTCTTTGTTTCTGCATGTTGACAGGGCTAGTTGTCTGTCAGGAAAGCCAACAGAAAATAAAATAAAGGCAAGACATTTACTATACAAAACATTTGAATTTCACCCACAAATGGATCACACTTCGAAATGCCATGCCGAAATCTCAAACTGAGTCATGGACATATTGTTTTTGGTGTCAGGCTACTGAAAGTAAAGCTAACCGAAACTGACATCCCTGGTATAATTACAACTATGTTATACAGTATCACATATTCATTACTGATTATAATAGGTGCTCATAGGTGCAATAATAATTTTCGGCTGCATTAAAATGTGTTATAAACCATTTATCATGTGTTTATCTCTGCTTAAAAATGCTAAAAAGGGGCTTGTAATAACGTGTAATCTGAAATTCAATAGAGCATTACCCATAAATCCCATCAACCATGTAACTATGATTTAATGATCTGTAATAATGTAGTGTTGCTAGTTCCAAGCCATCAAAACCAAATGCGCAACCAACATGAAGCAACATAAAAAACTTTTCACTTTTAAATCTTTTATTAACAGTTGCAAGTAATTTCAAATAGAGCCATTTTACCTTGGTGTACCTGGTAGTTTAAAAAGGAAGCATGTCCCCTCTCCAACAGCAGAAAGTCATCTTTATTGTTGAAGTTCTGACTCTACGATCTTTAGGATGGACAGGTAATTCTCACCTGATCATAAACAACATCCACTAAAAACAAGTTCAGGATTCTCCAAATATTTTTCAGGAGAGCACATGAGTCAGACAAGCAAGCTTCTGTGTTGTATGGTTGTTTCACCTCCTTCAAAGATGAAAGATCTTCTGTGTTGCCTCAGCAGACACAGGAAATGAACTCTACAGAAGTCTCAAGGAACCCCGGCCGCCAGATAACAAACAGGCTCAGCTGACGAAAAGAGAGCCTTGTCATGTCTGGCTCAGATATCTGTGGTTGAAAACTTGAAAGTGGCAACTGTTTCTCACTATCTGACTTCTGTGTGTCTGTGGATCTGTGTGTTTAGACTCCCATGGGAACAAGTGTACAGGCAGGGTGTAGCTGTAGTTGCATTCTTGAAGATGAATCTTAGGGAAAAAAAAAGACATCTCCACATCATTATGTTTCGCTTACAGAATGAAAGCAATTCACATGAGGGGTTAAAGGACCACATCTCTTTGGCAGTATTTCAGTACAAGTAAACATTGCAGAAAGATTAAGATTCCCTCTATTCCCATGGGGATACTCGCTCATCTTTGTTTGCAACACATTTTTATCCGTGCGAAAAGTGTTCAGTTTTCCTGTTAAGTATGTCAGGGAATGTGTTTTGAGTGACAATGACTTCAAATAATCTCACAAATACCCATTAAGATGTGTTTGACTTTGGCTCATGGCCGTTTGTGTACTGTAGGTCCTTGAAGAGCTCTTTTATTGATTGTTTATGCACATTGGCACGGGGTGATGGGCCGGGTAAATCATAATAGAAAAGATTAAATCTGCAAAATAGGAACTGCTTTCCAACTTTTATTGACATTTTAACTCAACACACATGCACGGAGGATGAAAAAAACAAATCAATGAATGTGTATCCATGGAAATCTTACGGTGTGTGCTTTTTGAACAGCTTTTTTCTACCTTGAAAAATACCACTCTGCTACCAGTTTTAAATAATGTGTGTGTGATAATTTCCCGCAGTGCCAGGAGCTGTCCCTCTGGAGTCCATCCAGGGCAGTGCCTATGAGGAGAAGATCATCCTCAAGTGGAGAGAACCAGCGCAGACCTACGGGATCATCACTCAGTTCGAGGTACGCAACCACTTGAGTTAGCAAATGTTGGTGATATTGAACGCTCTTTGGAGTATTAAAGAGACTTCCAATATTTTTTCACCACCTCTCTGTGGATCGTGCACATATCTTTGAGTTTCTTTGAGTCCTTTTCCCCGCAATTGTGATGGGCAGTAGTGTGCAGAGCTGCCAGAGAAATGTTCAAATTGATTTTTTTATCTTGTGAATCACTTTGTTTTCTTGAGTTAGAACTTTGTCCACAAAACAAATTCAGTATTTCATGAAACTTTCCACAAAACTGGTTTAGATAAGGTTAAACCTGGTTAGCATGGAAGTTATTTTCAATTTAGGCGTAAAGGAGTATGTCACTGCTGGAAAGATGGTGTTTTCACAAAACTGGGATGTTTATGACGTAGAAAGACTGTTTTTAAATTGGTGCTACATGATCAGAGAAAACAAGGAAAAGGGGCTGTGGCCAGAATGCATTGTGCTGCACTGGACCAATAAATGCTCCTAGTGGTGGATAACGTAATGAAAGATTGCCCTTTTTGACACAGGAAACAATATGGAGGCCGGCGAGTAACAAACAATCTGGAATTACTGTTAAATGTTGAGCTAAAATATATAATATATTTTAGGTGACAAAAGGCAGCACAGTAATAGTTCTCAGTTCGGATTTGATCAATGTTGCTTAGTTTCACCATTTGGTTGGAGTTTGGTCTGTGGTGAGAGGGAGCAGAGGGGGGATCGGGTCTCACTCTCCGTCTGCGTCTATACTTTTTTTTTTTTTGGAGTGGGCGTACGAAAATGCAGAGGTCCAACCTGCGGTTTAAGCAACAGCACTAGAGCCAGCAAAAATTGCATTTCAGTCAGAAATACTTCAGTCAAAGAAAACTTTATTTCAATTTGCAGTATTATATTTGGTGGTATGGCTCTGCCTTTCCTGGGGCCTACGCAGAAGAGAGATCACATCTCTCTGCCCTGCCATGTGCAAATGAGAAAAGGCTTAAGGCGGAAAGAGCACACCCCCTGCCCTTCCATGCGCCTACATGGAAAGCCTAAGGCAGGGAGAGCAGCAGCAAAAACCCCTCCTGCAACAGAAGAGAGCTGCATCAATGACAAACAGAAATGACATTGATATGTCAGACACAGCATAAAAAGGAGGAGCTGGGGTGGAGGTGGGTTTCAAAACATCAACAGTAGGCAGGCCACAGCAGTTTAAATAGGGCGCCCTGAATGAGATTCACCAATTGGTTACCTAGAAAGGAATCATGTGATCTATCAGCTGACTCCCTTCATCAATCAGCTGCTCCATCAGCTGATGTAGCTGGGATGTGAGCTGAGCTTGACATCGCGTCATCGTGTCATCTGGAGTTGGAGATCTGCGTGCTGGTAAAATAAATCACCTTGCTATAGAAACACATTACTTTGGTAGGTTTTTTTAAGTCTTATTTTTGCATTCAATTGTCTTTGACATGTTAGCTAACCTTTAGTACAACTGATAAAGATATGAAACAAATATTTCAACTGTACTTGAACTCAACTTGATAAGATTATAAGTGGAACAAAGTGAGCTGACAGCAAAATTCGGCAGGATGGGGTTAATCAGTCATCACGCCAAAGTCTGCACCATGTTGCACCACAAATTACTGTCAGCAGTCCTCCTTGCTTTTGGTATGTCGAGTTTTTTGCCCCCTTTTTGCTATGATATTTTAATCATGCCAGTGGCATGTCTCTTAGTGAGGATAATGTTGGTCAGTTGGTGGGTCCACCACTTTGGCCCAGTCTCAAAAATGGCAACATCTACTGAATGGATTGACACAAAATTTGGTAGAGACATTAATTTTACTGATTTTGTTGATCCTCTGGCTTTTCCTTTAGCATCACTATGAGGTTGGCATGTGTTTCGGTAAAATCTCTCCATAACTGTAAAATGGATTGCAATGAAATTTGGTATAAACATTCATCTTTCGCTCAGGATGAATTCTTGTAACTTGATCCCCTCAGGATACATCTTTTCTATCACCATCATCAGGTGATTTTTTTTAAATTCAGTTATGAGAATATAGTTAGTTGGTTACTTTATTGGCACAAACAAATAAAATATTTGGGCCCAAACAATATACAGAAAATCATATACAAGATAAACCCATCAGTAAAAACATTAACACAGAGTCCCATCATTCAGTAGAGGCCTGCTGGTGCTCCAGTACTGTAAGACATGCATGTAACATGACTGAGATTCTTTTATTAGTGTCCACAAAGAGTGAGCTCAGTTCAGTGGAGTCATGTTAATATTTCTCACTGATATCCTCTCACACGTTCTGGTGATGTACGGCTCCACCTCCCCATTTCCACTTGCAACCTGTGAGAGGACAACCGTAACCAGAATACAAACAATGACACAAGATCAACTGACAAAGACAGAATAATATTAGTTACCAAAGTAAGTAAGTTTTTTTCACTGTTGTTCACGGTTCTACTTGGAGAGAATCAACTGCAGTCTGCCGTCGTCTTCCGTCCTTTGACACATGGGCGACCTCTAAAGAAAATACAATCTCCGAAACACGACTCGAACACATAACACGATTCAGCACCAAGCAAATGTTGACTTAAGGCTCCACACAGCCCCTGCCAGCGCTGTCCAGGAGCTGCATTGAGTCTTGAATAATAAAAACACCATCTCCACACACACACACGCACACACACACAGAGGATATATGTACACATTGATCTTAACCAGCTTAAGGTGGAAGTAATCCTCCAGCCTTTCCCACAGATTGATCCTCCTCTGTTGATTCCCCCTCTTGTCGCCGTTTGCTCTCGCTTGATATTTTGACTAGGTTAGCAATCATTGACAGGGCTGTTTCTCATACGAGCAGAGCAGATTGTATAGTAAAAGCGATGCAGTCAGGGTCGTTGTATAGGTTGCTCTATCT
Source organism: Cephalopholis sonnerati (assembly GCA_019142605.1). Lineage (NCBI taxonomy): Eukaryota > Metazoa > Chordata > Actinopteri > Perciformes > Serranidae > Cephalopholis > Cephalopholis sonnerati. Next base: position 24,382,425 of record JAGQAX010000010.1, on the reverse strand, counting down.
ATTTCTGTGTCATCAGGTGACTGAGCTGAATGAAATATGAAGTAGATACTCTAGTAGCGGCATGGAGACATTTCAATCTAAGCAGGGACGTCTTAAAGTCCTCAGATTCATAACAAGGCCCTCTTTATTCAAGTGTGTGTAGTGCAGCGTTGTGTCCTGTGTACAACCGTATGGCACTTAGAGGTGCTGGCAGAGTGCAGGAAAACAATGTCTATAAAAACGGTAGATTTACCGCATACTTAATCACTTTAAGAGCAACATGTTTCAGTTGTTTATCTTTTTAAAATTTCATGGTACAAGAAAAAGCATTCAGAGCAAATGGCGGAGTTTGCAGTGCTGCTTTGTCAGATTCACTCATATTTACGTTGAGGCAAATGTGTTTCACTTTATGAAATACCCACTCCAGGCTATTATATTCATATGCTGCAGTAATTACTTCTCTCTGTCTGTGTCTAGAAAGCCTTAACAGTATGGTAATGGGTTTAGGTACAATAAACAGCAAGTCACTGACAATCCTTGTATTTCCTGGTGTTAATACACAGTGAGGCATTGGTGTAAATTTCCCCAACATAGTTTAGAATAACAGGTTTTATTTTAGAGTAAGAAAGAGTATTAATATTCATTTCACCCTGTCTTAAACAGGGTAACCAGCAGCGTGTTCCAGGTGTGTCCCCCTCATACTGCTTCAGATTGACTCTCTAGTTTGAGGATCCAGTGAAATGTAAAATACCTACCCAGATTTAATCCTGTGTCTCTGTGTTAATTGTTCATTTATAATGAACAATGTCAAAAAATCAGTATGAGTATTTTTTCATCAAAATCCCTGTCTTTTGTCTCCCTGTAAAAAAATGGTTTCAAGTGTTTCAAGTGTGACTCATCCTGCACTCAGGGGCTTTTACAAGAGCTCATCCGATCAAATGAGACTTCGGGCGACTAGCTAGCCACACTGGTCGTATAAAACAGCACTTCATCATTTGTGGGGTGCAGTAGCTAGTAGAGCAATATGGACAGAGATAGGAGGAGATGTGGGTTTGCATATACAAGGGCAAAACCTTTGTTTTTACTTCTAAAACACTTTGGCTGAGGTCTGATTCGTTCATCTCTCCCTCCTCCTCCTCCTAAGCTAACAACAGCAGTGTGTTCAGCCCCGGTGTAGTACAATGATTATTTAAACAGAAATGGTGGACACATTGAACACTTTATTGCATGAGGGTATGTTTCCACAGGGGCATTTTTGGATGAACGTTTGTTAGGCATACCACTGGGTGGTGTTATGGACATTTTCACTTGTGGGCTTTCTGCTCCCAGATTTCGAACCAGACGAACATGACTGCTTGTTTGAAAACTTTCTCCTATATTTTAAAAATAGTTCACCTAAATGTGTTTCTGAAAATATTTGAGGTGAGAAAAAAGCCAGGTGTGAACAATGGCTAGTTTAAAAGATTTTCAGGAGTTTCCAGAGGCGACACTGGACCAGTGTTGACAGCTATTTTTAAATTTAGTCCCACTCTTGAGACGAAAATACTATTTATGGTTTTAGTCAACGAAAATTCATTATGTTTTCTATATGTTTCTTTATCTTTAGACAAATCCAGTTAGTTTAATTCATGTATCAGAAATTAGAACCAAGGTGACAGTTTGTATAAAAATGTCATTTAGACAATTTGTCTCTACAAGTACAAATTATTTCTGAACACTTATAAACTGTAATTTCTCCAGCAGTGTTTGACAGGTTTAAGGGCTGATTTATGAGCACACACTTACTGATAATCATTTGAAAAGCTCAACATCTCTTTATTTATGGTCTTAAAAACTTTGATACCACAGATAACGAATCAAAGACAGCTAGGAATTGTACCCACGTTCATTGTAAACGCTGACTGATCCATCTCACTGTTAAGATGCAGAAAAATAACAAAATTAAAGCCTGAATTCTTTCTTAATCTGCCAGTGTTATTATGGAGGTTTAAGCTCATGTCTCAGGGTTGGTGATTAAAGCTAAACTTTTATCTCTGTCAGAGAAAACTGATCTGAGTTTAGACTGTTTACTTACAGCACAGCTACATTCAGAGAAAACTGAGGCTCCTACTAAACAGCATCAACCCATAGACCTTCTATAGACAGGCCAGATTTGGGTGCAGTCCTGCGGAGATCAGCTGTGAAGTCCGGCGGCTGGTGGCTGCTTGCTCCGCTGCCATTCAGTGGTTAACAGCCTGAATTACAGCTCACAACTCACATCGACGGCTGATGCTGCTCCGCTGTGAGTGTTTTTGGTGGCTAGCGAAACATCCTGGCGCAGACTGTTTACTGGAGATTGCCTGTCGCTCATGTGGCATTTGAAGATAATTACAAGCATGGCTGTCAATGTCTGATAGTCCGACATTTATGTTTTCGTCACATCTCGTCTCGTCAACTAAAATGACATTTTACTAAAATTTTTATCATCAAGATTTATTTTTAGCTCGTCATCTTCTCGTTTTTGTCATAGAAAGATCAACAAAGATTGACAATTTTTTTTCCGTCATAGTCTTTGTCAATTGAATTAACACTGTGTGGGATGTCTCTGATTTGCATTAAGTAGCCTCGACCTCAACTTCATGAATGAGAATGGGAAGCATTTGGTCCTGAACCGGCGACCCTCCGGTTCCCAAGCCAAGTCCCGGCTACTGCCACCCCAATAGGACTGATATGATATGATATAATATGACCGATGTTGTGATCACATACCATTACGCGGGCACTGCTGATTGGGTAACATCTCCGACACACCCACGAAATGGCCTAAGTGGGGCATATTCGTGCCTCAAGTGGGGCATGTTCAATCTGAAAGGGAGGTGTATGTGGAGCCAACAGTCCTCTGTAGCTCCGTACTGCCCTCAACTCTATTTTTAGAGGTCCAATCAAACGCCAACAATTTGATTTAAATCCCTCTTGTAACTCTACACGGCTAAAAATTTCCTCTCACTGGGAAATATGTCACAGAGGATGAAGAAGCTCTAATTTCCGTTTTACTGGCACTTTAAGAAAATAAACCACAAAGTATTCTGCAGGTATTCCCCAGAAGTTGCTCATAAGCTAGGACCTTGCTTTGATTTGACATTATCAAAGGACTCAAAGTGAAATACATCTGACAAGGTACCTGATATCAAAGAGATATCAGCTCTGTTCCTTTTTGACCAAGCTCTCCGAATGCCATTTTATTGGCAGCCTTTCAGACAGACATGAGCCAGCTTCTCTTTAAAGTATACGACAGATTTACCCATTACTCCTTGTTCATCGGCCATATTTTTGCAATCCAAATTAAAGTAAGTGAAGTAGCATTTTGTTTATTAACAGATGCTGTGGTAACTAAAAGCTGTGCATTAAATTACTTTTTTAGGGAAACTATAATGAAAAAATAAATTGTATTTTCAGAAAACCAGAAGTAATATTAGGTTATACTGTTTCCCATAAAAGCCAATATTCTAATAAAAGTTTTTTCAAATCTCTTACATTTAGATTATTAATATTTACTGTAGGGCTCTCTGAGGTAACTTTGGCAATATGCACCCTCAGTGTATGTACAAGGAGTGCTTGTTTTTGCCCTGGACAGGCTCAGACTGTTATGTGTCTAAGCAGATTATGAAAAGGATCCCTACAGAGATATACGTTTTTGTTAAAGAGCAAAATCTTGTTTTATTTAAGCAGAAAAACCCCTGACATCACTATCAGCAAAGCCACCAGACTGCATTTAAATAAACTGAGCCCTTCCCTTTAAAGCTACTCTGAAAATAATAATGTTAAGCAGAGTTTAGGTAACAGGAAAGAGTACACATCATCTTTCATCAACAGTTAGCCTTCTTTATTTTTGTACGAGTAAAGGTGCTGGATATTATGCAGGCATTCATATTTTATGACTGCTTCATAAATTCGTCATTTCCCCCCCATCAGATAGAAAAAAATGTAAACCGGTGCAGTTTGAAAAGCTTGATATATCAGATCAAGTAATGGTTACAAGCCCAAATTAATTTGCTCAAATATTCTCCATTATTTTTCCCGTCAGTTCCATTATAATTGTAAAAAACTGTCCATGTGCCCAGTGTTGACAAGTCATTTCAAATTCCTCTCCCTGAAATGTTATGATATAGGATTTGGCATCACAGACTCATTTCACAGACAAAGACTAAATGAGAAGGCCTCGAAGCATTTCAAAACTTGATGGACACAAATTATGCAGCCCTCCTAACTCCCTTTGTGTTCCTTAATTGGAATTATAATGGAGGTTTTCCTTTACGAGCAGAGGCATTTTCTTAAAGTGGGACTTTACAGTTATTCAAAATGGATATTAGCAAAAACACTCACCTTAATGCTTCCCTTCAGAGCTCCCTGTGTTTATTAATGGAGAATGAATACATTAAGTAAATTTCCTCTCTCCTTGAAACCACAGGCTTGCATCAGCTTTGGTTGAAAAATATGTAGCTCTGCTTTTACAATAGATTGTAACGGCTGTTAGGAAACAGCTCCTCTCCATAGACCTTTAGTACCACACTAATTTTAGCTTAAAGCCTTGTTGACATAAAGTCAGAAGCTCACACACAAAGTCAGAGCTTCTTTTCTCAGCACAAGACTTTTTAAAGATTGCTCTGTGGCATTTGGCTTCAGTGTGGAGTACAGACGAGATAGGGAAACCAATTTAAAACTTTTGTGTTGTTTGGACTACATTATAGTGTTTCCTATATATATTTTTTTCTAATAATTCAACATTATCTGGTAACATGATTGTATCATGTTATTGTTACACAAAATTATTTTGTGTTGTTATTACCAACACTAAGAGTCTACAGCCATGCTGGTGACTCTGTGCCAGTGATTGTATGTAAAGATGGAGAACACATCTCCACATCCTCTCACTGTACAAAAATGAAGCCAAAATTTTTTGCTGCCATCTTGTGCTGAATACATAATTTGGAGCCAGAGTCTGCACAGTGCCGAGTTCCCATCCATGACCTATCATGAGCAGCACCAAGGATTGCGATCACACCAAGTGGCACACACAGTTGTTAATTGTGACATCAGATCCTCTTTTTATAGCATCAAACTAGTTACAATCAAACTTATCAGAATCTACCTAAAATGAGAGAAACATCTGGGGAAAAATTTATTTGATGAGTACTAATAAGTACCATGTGCTATCCACTAAAGCAGGATTAATACATCTGCATTGAATTGAAGCTGTATGGTGTTATCTGCGTCGACGCAGACCTCCTGTCTATTTTTGTAAGCTGAAACCATTCCCTCAGTGGAGACAAAGCTTTTATTTACTTTAATTTCACAGATAAGAAACAATAAATTGTTAAGACAATAAAGCCTCCACAAAAATAGCATTTTAAGTCTTGTGTGTGATTTATCCTGGCTTCATATGAGCAGAGGAAATCTCTGTTAGTCACTAGGCTAACTTATACAATGCGAAATGCCATAGGCTTGTGCTAATAACGTTGGCATGTTATATTTGTTTGGAAAACGTGTTCAGAATAAGACAGTTTGCCAGTGAGTGCTGCGAGTTATAGTGAACCTTGTAAGTTCTAATGGAGCAGAATTTGTAACGTTACCTTTGTTAAATGTTGCTGGCTTCATATGAGTAGAGGAAAAGTCCGCTAGCCGCTAGGCTAATTTCTACAATGTAAAATGCCATAGAGTTGTGCTAAAAACATTAGCATGTTGTATTTGTGGGGAAAATGTGTCCAGATAAAGACAAGTGTTTGTCTGTGAATGCTGCGAGTTATAATGAAGCTGATTTGTGCACTTGTGTTTGAAATGCTCTCTATCAAGACATGTTTAATGTGTGTTTAATGTGTGTTTTGGGTGTGTTTAAACATAACAAAAATCAGCTCAGGAGGATGGTAATGTCAGTTCTGCAGGTAGTTGGTCATAAACTACTGTAAAATACTGTGCAGACTGAAATTTTACCTGGTGGTTGAAAGTTAAGGGAAATTAAATTTGGCGATCTAACCAATAGTTGTTGACACATTTAATCAGTCTTTTAAAGTGCTGGACCAATGAACCGACATATTAACACTGCCATCTCTAAAGCCAATGTGCTGGCATGGCTTAAAATGGCAAAGAGAACTGTGGAGTTGTGTCTGATGTAATGCAACAGACACAACTCAGTTAACATTAATTTAAGAATTGTACATGTAATCTGCATTAGTTGTACTACTAATTCAGCCGGTTATTTATAAGCAGACACATGAAGATGTACTTTACAACATGCAACTTTTTTAATGGTGCTTAGTTGCTTTTGGTGTTACTGAGTAGTGCAGAAGGGAGAGATAACTCACCAGCATGAGTGGGATAAAAAATTCTCAAGACAGTGAGTACAATAAATGCTCGGGCTCGCCAAGCCACTTGGATGCCTCCACCATAAAATGTTTTCCATTGTATGAATACAAATCCTCCTCAGCTGAGGAGAGCTGAGCGCGGAGTACCAGAGGCCACTATCAGAATATTCATTTCCTTCCTTTCTAGATCTCCTACAAGGCTGTGAGCTCCTTTGACCCTGAGCTGGACCTCTCCAACCAGAGTGGGAAGGTAGTGAAGTTGGGCAACGAGACCACCCACATGTTCACAGGCCTCTACCCAGGCTCAACGTACTCCTTCACCCTGCGCGCTAGCACAGCCAAGGGCTACGGCCCCCCTATCATCACCCAGTTCACCACCAAGATTTCAGGTCAGCGGGGTCAAAGCAAAGCACGGCCAGTCTGTGTGCGGATGATGTCTAATAAGTGATATTATTTACTGCTGCTGCAATTTTTTTTAAATGTTCAAATGTGTGAATGAAAAACTTGTTTATAATTCAGCCACAGTTAGATAACACTTGTATTATCCATCTGGTTTCCAACACATTAAATGAACTAATACAATTTCACTGATATCGCCCACTGTATATATAATATATAAGCATAAGTGCCGTATATTCTTCATCACTGAACCAGCGAGGTGTTTTGTTAAATTAATTCCACTGCTATTTGGTCCTGCAGTTACATTAGATTTAGCAGAATTGCCTAATTGGTCAAAGACAAATTGTGCTTTTAGTTTCCATAAACCGTGGCTGGTCTCACTTAATGAAAACTGGGATTGATTTAGATAATTACCATGAGGCTAGTCGGCAATTTTTCTTACTTTATATATTTTATTTCATTGTGATACATGTGCACCACTTTGAAGACTTTGTTCCAGCGAGATACTGTGAATACTTTTGTGACAGCAGCGAATGTTTCACTCCTCTGTTATTGCCATACTTAATGATTAAATTATGGTGCTATAAAAGCAAAAGGCAGTAAGTGCTCTGTGTAAAAGTGAGAACATTGGCTTTGCTTTTTTTTTCTATTTACTGCCGAGCTGAATGACTCATTGTACAAGATGCCTGGATGTTGACCAAAACTGAACTGTTCTGAACTTTGCTTTGCAACGTAGTGTGTAACTCCTTTTGTTTGGGTTTCTCCTCAGCTCCTTCGATGCCGGCATACGACCAGGAGACCTCTCTGAACCAAACAGACAGCACAGTCACTGTGCTGCTTAAACCCGCCCAAAGCAGAGGCGCACCTGTGAGGTAGGCTTTCACAATGAGAGCTCACACACACGAACACACCGAGAGCGCAGAGTAAAAACAACAAAACAGCATATTAAAACACCAGGAACCACCATCAGCAACAGAAAATTATCAAAGAGCTTGTGTTTATCAATACCCCACCGTGAAGGAAAGTTGCAAGGGAATTCAGCACCTTACTGTACGCATCTCATTTTCCGAGCTTTATTTGTTTGTGGATTTTGATCCTGTGAAAAAGAAGCACAGCCTTTGAAGATGAGAACAAAACCCGGTGCAGCCAAGGCTAGCTTCAGGATCTCTTTCCTCCACATGTCTTTCATGTATCAGGCTGCCCACCCCGAGCCACCACGGGCTTCTGGGGAGCGAAGGAACTCTGCGTGCTTGATGCTGCATTTGTTTGTCATTATTAGAGATGCAGTAGAGCAAGACTGTGTAAGGTAAATGTCAAGCTGGTGAGCAAAAGCCATTATTTTGGTTTACCTAAGGCCACAGCATACCTTTGGCAGGAACACTGCCGTCTTGATCATCCTCTTGTTAGTCTGTTTTAGCTGTTTAGCATATTTAATTATTAATTAATGCAGCATGTTTAAAGTGGACCTGTTCTGCTCATTTTCAGGTTCATACTTGTATTCTGGATGTCTGTTAGAACATGTTTACATGCTTTAATCTTGAAAAAACACTTTATTTTCCTCATACTGCCTGTGCTGGAAGACCTGTATTCACCCTCTGTATGAGACGCTCTGTTTTAATACCTGTTTCTTACACTTTCCTTCCTTCTGACCGTCTCTCCCGGGCCCTGAACCGTCTGCTCCAAAGAGGATATTGTAGATTGTGTCTTCTTGAAGCCATCTTTCACCTCGCTCCTGAAGTGTTGAATTTTGTGCAGACTGCATCTGCAAACTCTTGACCTGGCTGCACTGTTGGGCTAGCGTTAGCTTGTTCACTAGCTAAGCTGGCCATGTTAGCTTCGACTTGCCTTATCCATTTCGTGCTGCAAAGTTTTGCCGCCGTTGGTCTTGTTTCTAGACTTCCTGGTCCTTCTGACACAATTCTACAGTGTTTTACAATGTCTTGGGTTTAAAGCTTAAAGACGGGATAGATTTCTATCAGGGGTGGTCGGAGCAGATGTAGCATGTAGCCATTTGGTCAGTACCTTCTGATTTAATGCCTCAGGTCTCTTCCTGTAGTACCAGAGTCTTTTTTCCTTATATCTAATTTTATTACACCTCAAGTGTTTGTTTATATGGTGGTTACATGTAAAAAAAAAAAACATTTTCAAAATGCTAACATTTTGTAATATGTGATATCAACATAGTATAATACATAAAGATTTAAGTTTTTATATCAGGAATAAGGTAAGGGATAAAAGTACTTTATTTGCTTGAAATTTTAAAATATTCCATATTTTAAATTTATCAGTTTATGCCTTATATTGTTCAAATGATTATAGAGTTTGATATGTTATTTACAGTGTTCAGTAAATCTTTACAAATGAAGGAGTATTTGAAGTATAAGAACATTTTGGGAATATACAGTGATTTACTCTCTTGTTAACAGTTAGGTGAGAAGATTGATAACACACACTATCCGATTGTTAAACTTGAAGCTACGGCTACTAATCAATTAGCTTAGCTCAGGGTTGTAAGCACGTGGACTCAGCTAGCCTGGCTCTGTCCAAACGTTTAACAAAAATAAAAGACAATGAGTTAGCTTTAGTTTAAATAAAGCACATTTCCCAAAATGACAAACTGTTGTTTTTAATTGCTGCAAATTTTTGGTTGGCACAGAGTTAAAAAAACAAAACAACAACATAGAAAAACATTTAATTAGCAATTGGCAGCTAAGGTGCTTCTGGCTTGGGTTGCCCCATCAGATAAAATCGACGATGGGAAGCCAGTGAGGGATCATATCCGTGTAGTGGCTCCTGTTGGTTGGTTTGAGTGTCCGAAGCAGTGTGAATTTGTTTCTGTGACACCCTCACAGAATAGGGGTGTAAATCACCGTTTTCATCACAATATGATTTTATATCATTTCTTTGCACAATGACATGATATTTGCTGATATCACAATGTCTGCCACAATGATTTGGATTCAATTCAGGGGCTGATCGATATGAGACGATACCATTAAATATTAATATTCTCATTGTCTTTTACTTGGCTGCTTGCCATCGTCTGCCTGGCACTGGGCTGCTAGCACTGTTTGAGTGTTTAGTAAGGAGGCGCGCTTGGGTGGAAATGGTGACACAGATGTGGCATGAGAATTTCAAATTTAAGTTGTATTATAAAGATGATCATATGTATTAATGACATTGGATCTTGGATCATTGAATCATCACAGCCCTATATAGAGTAACTGTGGCTGAGGGTAAATAGAACCTGTCAACTTAATGTATATCAAAGGATGAGGAGCTTTTCTACATCCTTCAGCCAATGAGGAGAGTTATCAGTGTATAGTCAATTGTACATGCCAATACAGTGGTGCTTTCAGTCAGCAGGCCCCTGAGAGAGTGGGTTAACTCCTTCATATGAGGAGTGATAAACACTTGTGCTCCCTGTAAAACTCAATTTTACACTATCAACTCATCTGAGTCCTTTAAAGATTACAGCCTGGAGATCTTTAGTCAGGCTTGTCAGCTCACGTTTACCGTATGTGCAGCTGCCCAGATTAATGCCCCGGCACCAAATGGAGAGGCCTGAGCAAGAAAGACAGAGTGATCGGTTTTTAATCTTCTCGCAGGTACAATTCAGAAGGCCTTACTCAGGCTGCCATTCTTTCAGCGGGCTAATTACAAACCCCTAATTATAATTAACAGAGTTTCCATTAATTAGCATGCTGGGCTCCTCTTTTGTTTACCGTTGGAAGGCACGCTCACCTCGCGACCAGATGAAAGAGATTTGTCTTTGGAGATGTAACCTTAAGTTTGATACCCACTTCAGTCTGTTTGAGCTGAGACATAACTGCACTCTAATGCTTCACAGCGTAATCCTAAATGTGAGGATTGTCATCTAATCCCTTTTAGATGGGGATAAACTCAGTGACAGTGTGTTTATTATTAGGTAAAGAGAAAATAATGTGTTTTGATACAGACATTTAGTTTTAAGGATCATATATGTTTAATGAGTCTCTCAAGATAATCCATTAAAAAAATGTACCACCATTCATCACTGGAGTTCAGTACATGGCACAAGTACATCTCAGAACTAATTGTGGCATCCTTTGATCACAGCAGAGCCTCTCCGCGTCTAAACTTCGGGGGTTTTCAGGTACACATTTCTTTCCCCACCTCCTCCCGTCTCTTAAATCTCACAGGACATAAAGGCCAGTATACTGCCTTCATGTGTGCGCCTGATGTCTCAAAAATATGAATTGCAAAAGAAAGGAGGTGGTGCAGGGCAGCGAACAGGAGAGATTACGATGCAGGCCTAAGACGAGATACCGGCAGGCTTTTGAAGGGTGTTTTCCACCTCCACCTCAAGTGACACGCGATGCCTTTGAAAATTTAAGGTGACTATAAAGTAGCTTCCACCCGCAGGAGTTGAGCGAGTTGGTCTGCTGGGATCTGCGGTCTGGCCAATAATGATAAATTTAGTCATCAAAAAATAACATCTCTAATCTCTTTTGGGTTGGAGGGCTGAGATGCATGACTAAGTGACATTCTAAGTTGAGACACATATAAAGAGATGTTTTCCAAATTGTTCCATGACCTGAGGTGCTGGAAAGTGTCCCTGAAGTCACAAACTTGGAAACATAGCCGGTGCAGTCAGTCTATTGAAGAGTTAGCATTTTGTCAACCCAGGAGTTAAATTTCACACCATAGTTAGATTTAATTTCGTGCCAACGCTCATGTTGCAAGAGCAGCCATCACTTTTCTAGAGTGGTGGGTAGCTCATTTTGAAATTGAACAGTTTATGAAATCAGTTTTAAAGCCCATATGAAATAGGGATTTGACAGGGGAGAACACTGATCTGCAGCACTACTGAGCAGAGCAGCATGAAGCGTGATTTGATAACGCAATCTTGCACACTGATTGGGTTTGGGAGGTAATAGAGCTCCAGACATTTGAGTTTGAAACAGCAGATGTTTTGCTGTAATACAGGAAGGGGGAACACACACTGCGAGATCACACGATAGCGCCGGTTCATAAAAAAATCAAGACATAACAGACGACAAACGTCCGTTTCACTTCAGCATCCTGCAGTCATGCTGAAAGTCAAATCATATTTTAGATAGATCTGGGCAGACGTTGTCACTGCTCAGGGAGGCAGTACATTTTTCATATTTGTGTAATTGCTAATCGGTATAACATTTCCAACTTGGATTTGGCTTCTAATCTCTGGGGACGACACGCGTAGCCGGGAACAATTTTTACCAGAGGGGACACTGTTCCTTTAAGAGGATTAGTGAACTGTCTATCAGTCATGTCGTGTTAAACTAATGTTTGCAATGGCCCATCGTCAGGGCTAGAATACGCCTCCTCACTCCGTAGCATCAAAATAAATGTTTACATGCTTCTGCAGAAATAAATGATTTGAGATGCTTCCCTTATCATTCACTCCACTAAATCAGCCCTTCTCTCTTTTCCTGCCATAACCTTTGCCTTGAGCAAGCTCACACACACATATACATAAACAGAAAGAGCTTTAAAATACAGCAGTTGTAAGTAGCATATTGAGGAAACTGAGTTCCAGTGTAGTTTCCACCCTGTAGCATCAGATTATCTGTGCTCAACCATGGCCTGAAATCAGTTAAGTGATTTTCTACAGTCCTAAAATAAGCACTAACTTTCTTTGATCATGGCATAGCAAACGCTAATAGCTGTGCCTAAACGTGACACAACTCAATGCTTTTTACGATTTAATGGCAAATGTAATCTATGGCACCTTCTAATTTGTTTGCTTTATAGCTCTATGGACACCAGGGAAATTTAAAGAGTAAGAAGACAGACTCGTGGAGGAAGGATGCTGGGTCAGGAGAAGCGTGTTACTTACAACCGCTCTTAAATCAGACATGTAGGCATACAGAGCCAACCGATTAGCATTAGCGAGGGAGAGACAGTGATTGAAATGCTCCCCATACCCCTTCCCTCATCTGCTCAAACAGCCCGGAGTTCTCCCCTATCAGCCCACATGAAAAATAAATCTGAGTTTCAGGTCACAATCCAGTCGATTCCGAGTCAATCCGCCATAATTGGTTGGCGTCACATGGCGGCAGAGCTGAAATCTATCGGGCAGCAAGGCTGGAGGAGGCCTAATTGGTGTCAGCTCAGGTTGCAACGCTACTGCAGGAATACAGGTCTGCCCCGCCGGCCCCTCTGGCAGACCACTTTTAACAGCTTATACCATTCTGCTCGTACAGCTCCTGCCTTCATTCCTCCTTTCCTCTCCTTGTCTTTCCATATTCTGCTCAGGGAGAGAAGTTGAGGATTTCAGCAGTTTTGGAATTAAGTACAATTAAGCACCTTTCACAGAGACATGTGACGTGAGCTGTAGGTTTCCTGTCCTAGGGTTCTGCTTTTAATCTGTGATCTGTGTGCTTATGAGGGTTTAGGTGGCTGTGAACAGAGCTAACATTTAGCTAACGCTGTTAATCACTAGCAACATTGTGGATTGGCTTAAGAGCATTGCTAATTAGCATTGCTAACTGAACAGGTTTTATCGGGCATATTAATGGAAACATATAACAGTGTTAGAAAGTACATTTACTCAAATACGGTACTTAAAGGTATTCTATGCAGGATTGTCAGTTACTGTTTCTAAAAAAGTTAAAGTAAAAGCAAACCCCAAATACACTCTCATCTGGCGTTTGGCCTTACTATTTATTTATTTATTTATTTTCAGTGCTGTGTCTTTTAGATGCCTGCTGCTTACGGTCTGGCACCTGGTTGCTACCTTTTTATAAAACCCCAACCTCACCTGAGCACCATGGGAGTACACTCCTATTAACACCCTGAGCACAGAAACAAGAAGAAAACACAGGCAGAGGGCAGAGTCTCTGCAGATAAATACACCATCACACACTGACAATGATGATTGAGAGAGATTACCTCAGCATGAGTCTATACGTTGTTTTTTTTGTTTGTTTGTTTTTAAGGAAAATCCTGCATATTTACCTTTAAGTACAATTTTTAAGGTACTTGTACTTAGTAGTAGGGCTGCTTCCAACAAAGAATTTTCCTAGTCGACCAATAGTCATCATTAAGGGCCATTAGTCGAGTAGTCACCCGCATGTTTACAATTTAATTTAATACTTTTTAAATTTAATTATTAAATGATATATTTTGGGCGGGGCAACACAATGGTTTGAGTTGAAGGTGTAAGAAAGAATAGTGTCAGTAACATTGTTAACACTGTGCTACATTACAGAGAAATACAAACCATACTAATGAACCTTCATTAATATAGGCCTATATTTTATCTACAAGTGCACGTCACACACTGAGCGAGCCGCCTGTTAATGATGCTGTCGGCAAAGCAGTAATGATTGTGCTAAGTGGCTAATGGGCATGTAGCTACTTACATGTTTCAGATGATATGTCATGTTTGTAGTCGACGAATGAGTTTACATATCACCTTGGGTTGGTCCTTCACCTTCTCAAAATGATCCCACACTTTGGATTTCCTGCCCGACATGTTACTAATTAGCCTGTGGAATAACTGCAGGTACCAGCCCTGGAAATCAGAGGCTTTAATCGCCTGAAAACGTGAGGTCGGGCTCTGGGCGCTACTCTTGTGCCTTTTTTGTTCCAGCTTGTGTCTGAGGTTGCTAAGCAACCTTAACAAGCATCGTATAGCCTATTTACCTAAAATCCTGATTGCAGAGCTGATCTTCTTTCAGACGCTGTTTATAAGTGTGTTGGCCTATCATCTGTGGGACAGATGTAAAGCTCTGGGTAGCCCTGCACTAAAATGATCAACTTTTCCGTATTTATCAGACTGAATATTTACAGAAGAAGGGAAAGATATCTGTCAGCTGTGACTGGTATGTAATGTGACTCCTGTCTGACTGCTGAGCGTGGCCTCTTCCTGTGCCTGTCCTTTCAAATTAAATTCCCAGATGGTCCAGTCATATAGGTTTTGATTTATTTTGACAAGGTGCAGCTACTACTAGAGTTTCCCGTTTTGTTTTTTGTTGGGTTTTTTTTGCGACTAAGCGACCAATGAAATCTTGCTGACTAATGACCTTTCTAGTCGACTAATGTTTGGTTGACTATTAGGAGGCAGTACTATTATTTAGTAGCTGTATTAAGAAGCAAGAATTAGTTCCTCCTTGAACAACTACAGTATTAAACTTCTATGTACGTAATTCTGCAACAATAATAAGTTAACTCTCTTACACTGACAGGAGTTATTCTGCAGAATTGTCAGCTACTGTTTGTAAACATCATCTCCAGCAAAAGCCAACCCCAGCTTTGTCCACTTGCTGTTTCACCTCACAGTATTTGCATTTCTTCAGCACTGCATCCAGAATTTTTGAAGTTGCCTCTAGGATGTGTGCTGCTTGTGGTCTGGCACCTGGTCGCTACCTTTTTATAAAATCCCCACCTTGCCAGCTGCTGTGGGGGTACATGTCCATAAATGTCCCAAACACAAAAAATAATAAGAATATAAGGAAATACAGGCAGAGGGCAGAGTCTGTGCAGATAAATACACTGCTAAACACTTCTAGTTTGTCACGTGATGATGAAGAGGGGTTGCTTTTGTATGAGTCTATACATTGCCCTTTAGAAAGATCCTGCATAGTGTATTTTTGACTAACATACTGAATGCAGACTTTTAGTTGTAATGGAGTATTTCATGCTGTGGTATGTGGTATGATCCAAATACTTCTTCCATCACTGAATAATAATCATCAGTATCAATGTAAGTAATTTGCAATTCTCTGTTTGCCGTCACATCAAATAAAACATCAGCTATAAAGGATTTTTTGTTCTTGCTATCAAGCCGGGCTTGTTCATCTGTTGTTTGTTGTTTTTTTGTTGCTCATTCATGTCATACTAAATCAGAAATATGACTAAATGACTCTGGTCTGTCAAAATGACTCATAATGTAAATTGTGAACTCAGCATGAGTTCGTGACAAGGTGTCAGCTGCTCAAAGGCACATTAACATGACAGCTGTAATTACAGGAAAAAAAGGAATCACTGCATTTTCAAATGGCCAACATTAAACTCCAGTGACTCACGTTTACATATTATAAGCAGTTGGGGTGGAAATAGTATATTTTTCAGACACAGAGGAAGGCTGCGTCCTGAAATATTTTATAGCTATACAGCGAGATAGCACTGAAAGATGCCTTAAGTGAAGCCAGTAATGTGGGTATTATTGTCGCTATCACTTACAAAGATGAACAAAACATTTTTATTAGATTGCAAATTTATTGTGAGCCGGTTTTTAGTTTCTTGTTGCAGTGAATATTCTGTGGAGGAGAGGCAGCGGTTCAGATTTCCACATTACAAGAGTTCTTACCCTTGGAGCCTCATAGCCTATGGCACTTGGTATTTTGCCTGAGGAAAGGCAGTACCATTCACACTGTGTCTATCATTAAGTCATGGCACAGCCACATCATCATATCATAAGGAGCCACCCGGGGGGAAGCCAGCTTTTGTTTTTATTTCACTATCTGCAGATTGATTTGGAATATAAAATACCAATATGGGCAAGCTCTGAGTAAGTGTGCATGCAGTCTACAGCAAAGCAAAAACAACAACATACTTATTGTGGCCATCAGTTTTAAGTATATCTGATTTCTTAAATAAGAATATAGACACAGGAAATCTTTCTTTTGATATATCCAAAAAAATAGCTATTGTTTATCCGTAAACCCGATGGGTGCTGCACTTTGATTGACAGCAGATATCATTCTAAATACTCTATAGTCCCATCACAGCTTACATCAGACCTACAGTGGTTTTTGGGCATAGGCCTCCATACAGCCTCATCACTTATTTCTCTGCCGCTCTGCAGCTACTTAACGGGCTCCCATGTACCGTCTGCACCTGCCCTTTGACCTCTGCTCTCAATAGGGGACAGTAATTAAAGGCTGATTTCTCCTGCAGACTCTCAGCAGGATTAAATATTTCATCACCTCCCAACCCGGCACTAAATAGGAGAGCTCTGAGGAATTGGGACACACCCACCAAGAGCAAAGGGGGATTTTCTAATGACACTGCAAGCACCTTATGATAAACTATAGGGTTAAAGAGCACATGCTGTACACAGAAGGGGACACTTAATCTTCCAGTACCAACCGCGGGGAACAATTGATCATCTCCAGGGCTGTTTGTTCTGCGACCATACAGCTTAAGAGTACAGTCGCTACAGTGCAGATTTTTTTGTCTACTTGTTGTTCTAATAATGTAGGCTAAGGGGAAAATGTTCAGGGTCATTGAAGATCTACTTCCTGCCAGGCCTTACCCATTGTCATCTTTATTTGACATGCTGCAATGAAATGAGTAATTAGATAAAAATTCTTCACTGTGACTCAAGTAGTTGTTCACAAAATGGACTCATAAATTGGCAAACTATTTTAAGAAGGCTGACTCATGAAGAGAGAAATGTACAAGTGCATGATTTATTTATGGATTCACGTTCAATTCTAATCAATCTAACAGTTATCAACAGAGCTGGAAGGTGTTTCTTTGTACAAGAGGAAACTGGAGTACTTTAAACATTATTGGTATCTTGTAAAGGTGAGGTTCGGGTGACAAGATGACACTTAAAGGTTCCCTTTGGAATTTTTCTGTAAACTAACAAAAGTTCTGTTTACATTTGTACCCCTTCACACCTGGCACTGAAATTTGATCTGTAACTGGAGATAGAAAAATCAGATGTGGGAGCAAACCGGAGCACCCGGAGAAAACCCACCCTGACACGGGGAGAACATTCAACCAACCCACCCCAGGTTCGAACCAGGAACCAGTAGCCCTCTGGAGGCACGGTGCTACAGTGGTTAGCATTGTCGCCTCACAGCAAGAGGGTCCTCGCTACATTAAGTTTTCCTTTGCAAAATGTGATTTAAAAATGAATGTCCCTTGACCTTGGACTTCAGCCCCGCGTATTCAATTTGCATATTAAGATCTGATCACAATGCTGGCAGAATCAAGATGAGAAAGCATATTAATACCAGGTATAAATGCATGGATTGGATGTCATTATCCAGATAATGTTTCATGACACAGACCACATGTTAATACCAGGTGTCCCTGGGGCTTTTGTGTATCCTTGAGGTCTAACAAACATTTTAAAAATGCAATTACTTCCTCATTCAGGCATCTGCATGACACAAACAAAACAGGCACCTACTCTTCAAAAATGGCTACAGATGGTCAAACACACACAGGGTAGCTTTAAAAAATTCAGTTCAACAATGTGCGAATCATTCATTCATTATTCATTCATTAATTTTGAAAAAGAAATGTGCTAAATCAGAAAACTAGAGAACCAGAGTATGTCACATCATAGTATTCATTCATTCATATATTTTTTTTTCATGCCTTCATTTATTGGGTAGTGTAACTAGCTCCATCTTCTGTAATAACAACTTGTTGTTTGCATGGCTCTTTTGGAAATGGAACACTAGTCCCCAATCATGACTGGTTATTCTCCGTGGCAGCTGTAAACAGACTCTTTGTCACTCAGTGACTCAATAGATTTAACAGGTGGATGCGAGATGCATACTAACATGAAAGTCTATAAGACAGTCAGTTTCCCCCTCAAGCTAAGTGGCCGGCTCAGAGACAATGTCATCTCTGTCAGAGGCACAGAGGGCTGCAGTTTTGATCTAGCTAAACACAAGGCTCAGATGGAGAGGAAATGGAAAGAGCCGTTAACCTTTTCGGTTGTTAAATAATGAAAATGCAAATAGGCCCTGTCCTGTTTCACTGCTTATTTATCCCGCACTGTATGTGTGTCTGTTCACTCAGACACACAAATGAATTTATTATGGAGTTATTATTTGGGCATTTAAAAGAGCTCTATATGATTCAGAGCATTAATATAGCTGCAAATGCAAAACTATCAAAGATATAGTGGAGTAATGGCGCCCTGAGACGAGTATGCAGTTGTTCTACTGTGTCTGTTCACTGACTAGCAAATTGCCACCATTATGTTCTCATACACAGGTGATATCAGGAAGGCTGCGGTGCAGGGGCATAACATTAACCCACAGTCCCTCCGTTTATTAGCGCTGTTCGCTCTGTTAGCACTGTCAGCAGCTAGCTTTCGGCTGAGTCACCTCCATGTTGAGAGCTGTATGTCGTTTTTGGCGGGTGGCGGGTTGTAGGCAAAACAATTGTCCATGGACATTAGCTAGCACTAGCTAGCGAGTTCTTTTAGCTTGTTTGAGACAATGGAGGAAGATAATGCGAGTGCTCTCTGGTACAAGCTGGAGCGTGCGTAAATTCAGAGCACTCTCTGAATGGTTATTCAGAGCACCGCACCCTGAGAGTCTGTGGAGACGGAGCAGCAGAGCATCTAGCAGAGTGAATGTGTGATTGACTTAACTGTTCATGTAGAAATAGAGCGCTCTGTTTCCTCAACGAAAAGGGCTCTCATTTTAGTGTAGAGCCTGAATTTACGAACGCACCATGTCAGGTCACTCACTCTCGGGGACCGTGAGTGTTACTTGCATAAGTAAACACTGACCAACGACACCAGACTGGTTGACCCGTATGCTCTCACTCAGTCAGTGGATGATTTGTCAGTACTGTGGGATGGCTGGCTTTGTGGTTATCACTATGCCAGTCTTACAAAGAGGGACGACACAGTTCCCTCCACTTTGTTTTGCTATTGAAGCTAATGTTAGCTAATGCGCTAAAAAGTTAGCATCATGGAGAAATCCAATATTCCTCTTAATACCTCCCCAATCAGGTGCACATGATAACCCTTAATACACATAATTTATTTCATCCCTACAACAGGAAATACTTTTTCCCTAACCTGATATAAAGTATGCACTGCATATGAGAGCATTTTTTAAGCTCGCCTCCGGCCAGTCCTTTCGTCTTACTGCATTGTACCATAGTTGTCTTTGTTTATGTTGACGGGCAGTGGCGGCTGGTCTGTGATATTAAAGTTATATAATCATCATCATCATGACGTTGTCCCTAAAAGGGTCTATAGAGCTCATTTGAGAAAAACAAATGTAATGCAAATTAATGTCAGTGCACTTCATTAACTACTTTTCTTCTACTTTACTTTTAAATGCTTTTACTAAGAAAATAACACATTTTCTTTTTGTCTTGTGACATTATTGGTGAAAGTTTGATGCTCTTACTCTTCCTGTTACTGCATGACCTCGTATATAGCACCTAATCAATTCTAGCTTTAAGCTAGCAGCTTGTTTTCTAACTTGCAAACATCAAAAGAAGTCACAGAAAGGTCTCAAAATGCTGCATTTATAGACAGTAAAAGTTAATCTCAGCTTCTATTGACTTTATTTACAAAGATGTTGTGTTGAAAAGAAAACTCAGGGAGCCAAGAGGCTTAATGTTTACACACATTCTTTGCCATATATTTATAATGTATCCTGAGATAAGCGCATTTGCATGATCATGCACTATATTATAGTACTTAGATTTAAAACTTTTAATGAGCAAATCTAAACTGACTGGATGAGGCATGCATTATCTCTCCAAAAATGTCTTCTGTTTCACATATTAATAAAGATTATTTCTTGGTGTACCCTGAGATTTGGAGCTTTGCAACATGCATTTCTGTGCCATTCATAAAGAGGCCATTTTTACACTTTTCAAGGCTAACAGGCAAAATAAAAAAATTGCCTGCATTGCCAACAGTGTTCTGCGAGCGCCTGTTTGGCCAGTTGGAGTCTGTAAATTCTGTTTGTGTCCTGTGTTTGCAGTGCGTACCAGGTGGTGGTGGAGGAGGAACGTCCACGCAGAGCACGAGGCACAGCAGAAATCTTGCGCTGCTACCCAGTTCCCATTCACTTCCAGAATGCCACGCTCCTGAACTCCCAATACTACTTCACAGCTCAGTTCCCCGCTGGCGGCATTCACTCACCCCAGCCCTTCACTGTGGGGGACAACAAGACCTACAACGGCTACTGGAACGCTCCTCTGCTGCCTCAGAAAAGCTACAGCATCTACTACCAGGCTGTCAGCACAGCCAACGGGGTGGGTGTTTATCCAGTTTTTATTCTATTCATGCAGTGTCAATTAAAGTTACACTGAATCTACATGGTTTTCCAAATAATACATTTAGAAAAATCTGGTCAGTCAGTAGTGGAAAGCAGCTAAATACTGCCACTCAGATATTTCACTAAAGTACAACTGACATACTTCTCTGTAGTATTTCCATTATATGTTACTTTATACTTCTTATCCACTACATTTGGAGGGAAATATGACATTTTATTTCATTAGCGCATTTATTTGACAGTAACATTTTAGATCCACATATCCTAACTGCAACAGTTCGTTTAATATCTTAAGATTTAGCACCATAACATCTTATGAATTAGCAGCCCTACTGGGTGGGTTATGTTTAGAAAAAGAGACATGGTTGGATTGCCATGACCTGACATGACCTGATGCAACCTGATGACATGACATTAAGTATGTGCGTAACATAGAATAACTCGACACTGACTGTTGGTTTCACATGGTTTCATCGTGTGTGGGTCACGTGATCACAGTCTCCTTATACACAATTACATGAGTTATACACAAATTATAGTTCAGTCAGGACAACTTTAGTAAAAGAAAACTTAACTTCCATTTGCAGTATTATATTTGGCGGTATGGCTCTGTTCTGGGGCCTCTCTGCCTTTCCTTGGGGCTACGCAGAAAGCCTAAGATGGAGAGAGCACACCTCTCTGCGCTTCCACACGCCTACATGGAAAGCTTAAGGCAGGGAGGGCAAACCTCTCTGCCTTCCATGTGCCTACGTGGAAAGCCTAAGGCGGAGAGAGCACACCTCCTTGCCCTTCTATCAGCTGACTCCCTTCTATCAATCAGCTGCTCCATCAGTCGATTGGCTGTTTGAGATCAGCTGATGTAGCCGGGATGTGAGCGGCAGTTGTGAGCTCAAATACATTCCTTTTTGTAGATATAAGTACAAACAGTGAATGAGAACAGCCTGTTTAGATTCAAATACACTCGTAACACGTATGTCTTTATCAGTAACAATGATATGGTTATTAAATGCATAAGAATATTATGCTCTCCATATTTAGTACTTTTACTTTTGTCACTGTACGTGCATTGTGTTAATAAAACTCCAGTACTTTTGTTTAAATAACATTTTAAATGCAGGACTTTTACTTTTGATGGAGCATCTTTATGTTGTGGTATTAGTACTTTGACTTTAGTAGAGGATCTGTATGATTCTTCCACCACTGGTTATAAGCAAAGAGTGAAAACAAAGAGAGGTAGAAAATAACACCTCCTCTAGATTACATGTTGTGTGTTGCGTGCCAGGTTGACAGTTTATTGTTTGACAGCATGTCTTACAGTGCTGTGCTAATAAGTATATACAGTACCTCAGCAACTAGACAATTAGATTAGCAGAGTAGAGAGAACATCTAATTTGTGTACTTTATTTAGCGCTGAAAAAATACATAAAACTTTAAACTTGATGTGGGTTGTGAGAGCTGACTTTTTTTTATGTCTAATTTTTTATAAAGGATTTACTGTAACACTAGAGAAACCTGGCCTCTCTTTTTAAATCATATGCATATCCCATTTAAAGTGTACATGAAACAATGCTAAATATTATGGTGGGTTTAATGAGAATGACAGGCTGACTGACAGATTGATTGACTGGGAGACTGAAAGGGACTGAAGTGGCTGAGTTAGAAGTCCCTGACTCTACACAGTAACTGCTCACACAGGCAGACACATGCACGCGGCAGCACAATTGCATCTGGCCTCTGATAGATGTGTCAGTACTCTGGTGGGGTGCACCAGAAGCACTGTCTACACTCTTAATAAGCTACAGCGGGGTCAAGCGTGGAATGCAGAGCTCTGCGCGGTGACATGCGCTCTCCCTCCATTACTGTGGCCCCGGTCTCCTGCCTTTTCCTATGGAGCTTTACGCCAAATGCCAGACAAGCCTTTGATCAACGGCATTTAAGAGAGGCAGTCGTCCCAGAGCGAGTTAAGTGTGGGAGGCAGGAAACAACAACGGGGTTACCGATCGCGCAGGTCACAGCCTCTGTCATCAAGTGGCACTTGGCGGGGCCCTCCCTCCGTGGAGCCGCGGCAGACAGCTCGATGGCGACTTCAAGGGCCCCACCGATTGTGGTCCTGAATTAGAATCACCATAAACAGCCTCCTTGAGAAACACCAGCACGTCTTTAAGGAGGCAATAGAAATAACATGTGCAGCAGGGCTGAATCCAATTAGCGAGTTTGCTCTTGAGAGTAAAGCACTGATGGTCTGAAACTTCCCAGGTCGAATTGGTGAGTGGTATGAATTGGCTGATAGTGCTCCTCCTTGCACAAACAAAATGAAAGCGTCCCTTGTTGACACAGTATAAAGCTCGGTCTCTGTGATGGACGTTTCTGACATTATTTCTTGTATTCGGTGTTTTGATTTGCAGTGGCCAAATGCACTCTCTTTCATTAAGCCATCACTTTCAACGGATAGTTCTGCCAGCTTTAATTAATGTCTAATAGTGTTGGAGTGATTTGTTTGGGCTTCTTAAACTAAATTAGCACTTAGAGAAGGTGAGCGCCATCCATACCTAGAATTTTTTAGCCTTCTATTAAAAAAATAAAATAAAATCTAATATTACTTCTTGTTATGTTCCCTTTAACAAAAGACCCATCTGACAGCTTAAAAGCTGCAGTAATGTGAATACACATGCACCCAGGATCACATGAACACTGATGTTTTTTTCTCCTTTCTTCTCTTCATTATGCCTCGCGTGGCCTCTAAATGCTGCCTCTCCCATGTGTGCTCATTGCTCATTGGACAGCTTGGCTGGGTCAAACACAGGGACACAGCTCTCATGTCTTTTGTGTTGTATTACTCATTGCCTCCTCGTTCCTGTCTGTGTCCTTTTTCCTGTTCACCAGACCATTGTTGACAACAAACTTCTCTGCCAGCAGCGAGAGCAGTCCTTTTTTTGTGTGTGTGTGTGTGTCTGTTGTTGAAGGCTGTTGTCAGAGCTCAAACTCCATTACATATTCAGAAAGGCTCCCTGACGTGTCATTTTGGAGCCCTGCACGCTGGGTTGGTGTCGCTTGTCACAGGGCTCTGGTTTCTCCACAGTGGCTGACCACCTTGAGCCGCAGGCTGCCGACAGATCGCTGTTGGCTGACAAATCAGCAGCTCAGCACCACTAATCTGTGCTGTAGGCCCTCTCGCCTAACTGCGTTTTGTGTCACAGTCATTGAGCTCAACAGATGATAGGGGACAGCGTGGAACTGGCCAGGCTGTTTTGTTGTAACCGTGGCTTCTTAGATAGGTGTTGTCGCCACTGCAAGTGTGTGTCTCATGTCTGTGCATGCGTGTCATATTAAACTCTGATTCTCTTATTTTCTTCCTTCCTCTTTCCCACTTTAATTTATCTTTTTGTACAGGAGACCAAAATCGACTGTGTTCGAGTAGCCACTAAAGGTAAGAACAGATCAGACTGTGTGAATGAGGATGTTTGCATCACTTGCAGCTAACAAAATTAACATGAAGTTGACACAAACGGACACATCGTGACACTCTCACTTGTCATTAAAGGGGATTTATCATGCTTTTTGTTATTTTCTGTCATAAATATAATGTTACAATGCTGGATATTCATATTAAATGTGGCCAAAGTCTCAAATAATGAGGCAAATGTATGTGAAAGAAATCCCTCAGACCTCAGACCGTTCTGAATACTCTGTTTCCAGCTGTCAACTGTTATATGGTCTTAAGCTCCAGGTACACTACTGTCAGTGTTTACATTATGTAGCTTACACTGCTACATGAAGCTACATGCTAATGTCAGGGAAATGCAGTCTTGTTGCTGTTGTTGTTATGGTTAAGAAGCCTCTGTTGGTGACTTTTAGAGCGAGAAAGTGCCATTTTACACAGTCAATCTCCTGCTACAAGTACACTGCTACATGTAGCTACATGCTAACAGCAAGGAAATATGTACTCTTGTGTGCAGATGTTGATTTCTCCCCCATTTTACAGTAGATCATATTCCACCTGGAACATGTCTGGTTGTGTTTAGCAGCTTTTATTGGTGATTTTTCACTGTAGAAAATGCCACTATTCACTGTTACAGTCATTACCTGGCTTTAATGATGGTACAGAGGAGCTGAGATGTGGAAGGCTTGGACACGCTGACCAATCATAGCAGACTGGGCTTTATTAGAAGGGGGGCCCAAGGGACTAGTGCTAAAACAGAGCATCTTAGACAAAGGGTGAATACAGGTTTTCCAGCACAGACAGTATGAGAAAAATGAAGTGTTTTTTGAACACTGGATCAAGTGTGAACCTAAAGACGAGCAGAACAGATTGTCTTTAAGTTAGCTTTGATGTGTTACCCTTTGTGTTTTAAAAAGACAAAAATGTGTGATATGCTCTTCACATCAATACATTGATCAAGAACATGTGTTTTTCCATGAGTGGGAGGCAGCCTGTGTGCCCATTTAGGTCTGTAGGTACTTAGCTATGCTGCCCGTACGTCCTGCTCCCCACATTAAAGGTGATGAAGTCTAAGCACCATTGATCCGGGAGCAGAATTGATAAGGCCAGAGGGAGCCTTAGTCACACTCCATTCTGGGCCATGGGAGGTCCTGTCACATGCCCCGACAATCTTGTATATTTTGTAGCTCCACTATGGATTCCATGTGGAGTTCCAGATATCTCCATCTACATGGCTCAATGGGCTGAAGTCAAATAGCGCATATTAGAGGTAGAAGGATCATATAAGCAATTTCTCACCTGAAGGGATACATTTAAATGTTTGGCCCGCAAATATATGAACTTGTGTGAGATGATTGCTGTTGCTAACTTTGCAAAACAAACTGTGAAATGCTCTCTAATACTGTACTGGGTGTCTTTCTCTGCTTTGGTGTTGCATGATGATGGGAACTGTTGGTGTGGCTGTTTTCAGCTTCAGTGTGGCCTGTCTCTCTCTCTGTCTCTCTCGACTGCATGCAATCTGGGATCCACTGACTCTACTCAGCCGCCATACTCGTGACTCAGCTCACAACCCCCTACATCCGCATCGCCCCAGCGGCCGGTGACAACCAACTAACAGGTCAGACTTGTAGCTTTCTGCACATTCTCTGACCGCAACTTTTTACCTACCAGGGGTTTAATGTACTGATGCAATACTGATGATCTCACTCAACAGGAAAACAAACAAGTGGCATATTGCATGTGTGTGGTTTTGTTTATTGTCCTGCTATTTGCATAGAGTCAGTGTGATTAAATCAAAGACTTGCAGACATTGTCTCTTACCTTCATCTTCTCAGCATTACTGGACATGAAAGACCTGTTTGAGGTGCGATCGTCATTAGATGTGTCAGTGTTGGAGATTCTTGACAGGAGTTAATCCCCTTTCATGAATATTTCTCATTATTCTGGGGGGAGATTAAGTGTTGGTAGGTGTTGGTTGCTGCATTTGAGACAACTGTAAACACACAAAAGGAATGCTGAGGTGCTCATCGTAAAGATCTGGCAAGTTTTCAAAAGTGTAGTGTCTAACTATTAAAATTCTGCTCAGTTTCTAACACTTGTGTGTGTGAATCTCAGATTCTCCCAGGCTAGAATGGAGGAATATGGACTTGTAGCAGCGATCATACACCACTCACTGCTCAAATGGGGATTTGTCACTGACAGCATTTCTGTAAGATTAGCCTGTAACATTATATTGGGACAAAATCTGCACCACCCATCCAGACGTGATTCTTAATATGTCACCAGTCTTGGAATCCTCCACAGCTCCGCCTTAAAAAGTTATATCTAAATAAATGCCTGACTGTTGATAACAACACACCAGAGCAAGAACAATATGTCACAAGCAGCGCAGGATAGATATTTACCTTTTTGATAGGGAGGGAAAATGGCAACGCAGAGGAGAGTAGGAAGCCCGCTCTAACAGATTGGCCTGACATAACAATTTATCATTCTAAATTTACCCCTGGTGACAAGGAATAATGGTGTTGTTCAGGTGGACAGTTGTCATTCCAGGAACGTTGCTTTCCTCAGAGTGCTTCTTATCACTTCCCAGGGAGCAGATGCTGTTAAAACAAGATGCTTTTTTCCCCCCCTCCCTCCCTCTCTCTTTGTGTCTCTCGTTGTTGGCTATCTCCTCCCTGAGCTGATATTTAATGTTTTGGTTATTTCAGGCTTTTTTATCTTCTTGGGTATTATCTTTCCCACCCTGCATCCTACATTTTTTACAGCCCAGCAACCATTTGCCCCAAACATGATTAACCAAGGGTAAAGATGGTGCGCACTTATCTCTCCCCATGCAGCTTGATCCACAGAGCGCTGATGTCCACTAAGGACGGAGCTAAAGGTGGAGTCTTCAGGACAATAGGGAGTCACTTACTTTCAGCACAAACATTACTCTGAGCCAATAAATGTGTATTGATATTTATGGTCCACAGAATGCCACAGAATATCAGCGTATTGATTAATCAACCTCAGTCCTCCACACAGTCAAATCAATGAAAAAGGAAATAGTGAAAGTATGGACGTGCACTCTGCTGGGGTTCATGTAGAACAATAGCAAAAGGGTCATTAGATTTGTTTCACACACTGCCAGATTAATTGCTCTTTCTTTGTTTGATCTCCATGCATTGTGTTGTGTTTCAGGAGCAGCCACTCACAAACCTGACGCAGTGGAGCCAGAGAAACAAACAGACCACACGGTGAAGATAGCCGGGGTCATCGCTGGCATCCTCCTCTTCGTCATCATCTTCTTAGGAGTGGTACTCCTCATGAAGAAAAGGTAAGCTTTTTTTCTTACTCGTTGAAATACTACTTGAGATTTGTGGAAGAGGTTGAACTTACTTGCCGAAGTGCTCACAAATAAGTAGTTTCTGTTTCATCATTTCGTATATTTCTCCCTCAAACGGTAGTATTGTCAGCGTTGTTGTAAATAATTAATTTGATTATGTTGATACGCCCCATTAAGGCTGTTTACAGCCATGAGATACAGTGTGCCATGAAAAATTAATCCGTTTCCACGGCACCCTCAAACAAATGCGCAGCGCTTCAGTGACATTGGAATGGGAATAGGAAAAAAATGTTTTTGAGGCCTGTGGTATGGAGAGAGGCTCAGAGGAGATAAGAAAGAAAATATGATGAAAGGCTCAAAAGGAAAGAGGATGGCCACATAGCTGAAGGCTAAGTTTACATTAGCCCCGGACCCCATGCTGGAGAGAGGTCTTCTGTACATATCCCAGCTATCAGGGGAGCTAAAGCTCAACAAATATCAACCCCCTTTTGTCCACAGCGAGGCTTGAAATAACACAATGCCAGTCTCTGAAGAGATTTCTTTGGTGGACACAAGTTGGTTTCCTTTAATATCTCGATTGTAAAAAGAATACATTCCCCAGAAAAACTTAAAATGCCTTAGGTCTACTTCAGTGTACGTTCTCCCTGAAAGGGTCAGTACACTCCAAAATCAAAAGTACATATTTCTCCTCTTACCTATAGTGCTATATATCTATCTATATTGTTTTGGTGTGCAGCGCCGAGTGTCGGCCATGGAGTTGTCTTTCTGATATAATGGATCTAGATGCTATGCCAGTTGTGGTGTTCAAAGCACTGAAAAAATACATTCGATAAACTTCACAATGTCTCTTTCCAGATATCATGACCAGGGGTCTCATTTATAAACGTTACGTACACATAAAACGAGGCCTGCAAAATGCATACGCCACTTCCCATGGAGAAGTTGGGATCTATAAAAGTCATTCAGTTAATGGGAGAAACTTTGACCCATGCGTACGAACACTTTGGAGAATCAAAATTGGGACTGCAGATGGTTGAGTTCGGTTCAATTCAGTGCAATTCAGTTCATTCCAGTTCAGTGAAGTTCAGTTTAGTTAAATCCAATCCAATCCAGTCCAGTCTACTCCAGTCCAGGCCAATTCAGTTCAGTTCAATTCAATTCAATTCAATTCAATTCAATTTCATTTATAAAGTCCAGTATCACAAATCACAATTTGCCTCAGAGGGCTTTACAGCATACGACATCCCTCTGTCCTTTGGACCCTCACAGCTGATAACGAAAAAAACGGTAGAAACTTCAGGAAGAGCAACTGAGGAGGGATCCCTCCTCCAGGACGGACAGACGAGCAATAGATGTCGTACAGAACAGATCAACATGATAAATTGACAATAATCCATATGATAAAATTATACGAAAAGAGGCAGAGACAGAGAGAGATGCAGGGCAAACAGTAATGACAATAGCTACAATAACATTGATTTTAGTAATAATATGATAGTATTTTGGTAGCATTTATGTTATAAGTAAATATTAGGCTATGACAGTGTATGTATGTGACAGTAATAATCATATATGTATAACAATAGTAGAAGTATGACTGATAATAACAGCAGTAGTAGTCAGCATCAGGCAGGACCTCAACAGCAGTGTAACCAGAAGAAGAACCCAAGTTAGTGACAAGGTGGTGGAAGCCAGATTGTAGATATTGTGGGATATTTTTTGGCCCACGCCATTTTTGGCTTTTGTCCATACGTACATTTCTAGTATGGACCCTACGCACTGTTTTATAAATGAGACCCCTGGTTACTACAAACCAAACTACACCCACCAACCGTATCACCAAACAGAAGGAAACGTGTATCTACTGCTAGCTCATGTAGCATGTCTGAGCTAGCTAACGTTACAGCTCAGCCAAGGAGGACGACATTAGTCCATGAGTAGATGTCCGCTTCCTTCTGCATGGTGATACAGTTGGTGGGTGTAGTTTGGTAGATAGAAAATAGTTCCCACATCTATTGATTATCTTGAGTAACCGGTTCATGATTTCTGGAAAGAGACACTGCTGTTGAGTTTCTCAAATGTATTTTTTGGCGCTTCAAGCACCATAAGCCAAGTGCCATCTAGTTCCATTATATTTAGTAGAAGGCAGACATCTCTACAGCCGATATCTCCAACACTCTGCAGCTCACACCAAAACAATCTAGACTGATAAGTAGCACTACAGGTAAGAGGGAAAATATGTATCTTTGATTTGCGTGTATACTGCTCCTTTAATGTTATATTTGTCATATTGAATTAAAGAGTAAAGTTCAGTACAGTAGATGAAGCTGAGTGGGGAGCTGTAGTTGTGTACTAATATAATCACCGTGTTCCATGTTTAGTTTTGACAGTAATATAAGATTCTTCATTTTCTACAGCAGGCCCTGTCTGTGTAGCACAGCGATCAGTGGGTGGATGTGAAAATCAGCACTCAGTAATGGAATTGTTTTCAATTAGCCTTAATCAAACCAGAGATGGAGATGACTTCATTGGTTGAATTTTGTGTAATTTACTATTGCCAACAGGGAATCTGAGTTGTGTTTAGACATTCAAAGCACTCATTACGTTCCAACCTTGGAGGTCAGATATGGTAATTTTTATAGGTGTATAAAATTATGTGTTCATAAAAGGGGGGTTTTAGTGACAGCGCGGTTGCCTCTGCTTTGGCATCGAAGCCACCGACTATATTAATATCAATATAATTAGAGAGTTTCTACAGTACTGTACTGAGCCCCCCCCTCCCCCTTTGCAAAGCATGACATGACTCCAAGCGATCACCTTTGCCCTCATGATCACTAGTTTACCTCCACGTATGCCACCATATCTGATTTTGTTCATTTCTACTCTTTTTTCAAACATTAATATATTTTTACTTTTTCTTTCCTTTTCATTCCATCCCCTCCCCTCCTCCACTGCTTAAATCCTACCACCACCCCACTCGGCAGAAGAACCTATCACTCCTACACTTACTACCTGTAAGTAACCACTTTGTGTAATGTTAGTGCCATGCTTTCTCACCCACACATGTTTCCCATGCATGCAAAAAGCCATGTCATCCTCCTCCTGCTCAGAGCCATTACAGAGGCCCAACTGTAATCTCTGCTGGAGGAACGGAGGACGCCACTCCAGTGCATCTCCACGCGACGAGCACATCACACTGTATGTCACATTGGCACGACTTCTGACGAAAGCACGCAGACGCAGCTGCACCCCCCACGACATAAAGCTGCCGCTGAAATGTTTTGCAGACATAATTTCTCCCAGTCTTTTAAGGAGTTTGTTTATCAAATGATAAACTAAACTGCCTTAATGATTGTACGGCTGCCAAACTCATCTTGTGAAAGGAAAAAAAATCAATGCAGGAGCTATACTGCATTTTTACTGAGTGTGAATTTTTCATTTGCCTCCGATGATTTCATCTCTGTTGACTTGTCAAAGTTGGATTTTTTGAAGTGCCTATCACAGTGCTTTAGTTGTGCCCAGAACCTCAATGAGCTAGTCCAACTATTTCACATTTTGTACACTTGTGTATACGCTCTGCAAATGCCAAAAACGCAGCCAATAACTATGTTGGATTGAGCATATTTGTAGGTATTACACTGAAAATGTAAGCATGAGCTAACATGTTGATCTTAACAATCTGGCTCCATATGCATGTGATAATTTCTAGTTTTTTTTTTTTTTTTTTACCCCTACTCATCCTCTCATCAAACCATCTCATGCTTTTTCCTCCCTTTTTTTTCTCAAGCATGTATTTTGGGTTATTGCAAGTCCATCCCATTGATTCTATGGTGATGGTGGAGTTGTGTCTTTAGCTGACAAGATGTTTGCATCACGACTGAACGAGCTGATGTGATCACAGAATAACCTCCTTTCTATTTAGACGTCTCCTGAATCATAAAACAATAGCGGTAGCGCTGCTTTATTCGCTCTTAATAGAACAGATGATTCCAGATCGCACCTCTGAATGGTAAAGAAGCTTATTCTGCAGCTCTGCCTTCACTGCTGTAGCTCATAGGCTCCCTCTGTACGCTCTTTGTGATGGATGCCGACTAATCTGTCTTGAGATGGCTGTGATCAGAGGAGAGAATGGAGGCTGCCTCACATCAAAGAACATCTCAGAATACACCTGGAGATAATACTACTCTGAATACTCTGCGTGTCACTCATATTAGATCACAGCTGTCTTGGCTGGAAAGCCCCGATGACTTTGGAGGAGTGGTGTCATCAAAGCTGAGCACACACATTGACCAAGCTGAGCAGGAAGAGATGAGGCTGTCAGTGAAACAATCACAATATCAGTCGTGTGTTTTTGTTATGTTAAGTGTTACATGCAAATAGTGTCTTCTCTGATAGTTGCCTTTGGCATGAAGTGGAGATGATGGTGTCTACAATTACAAATCAATATGTTATTTTTCACAAGACATAGGGATTTAAGAGCTAATTTTCAGACGTGTGGTTTGGTGATGATTTTTAAATTTATTCCTCCATTTGAAGGGCATCACGGCCAGGGCTGTACCGAATAGTTTGAAGTCTCGAAGCTTAATAATGTTGAGATGTGAATTCTAAATCAACTTCAAAATGCTACGCAGCTTCTTTTAATTTTTTTTGAATACCTCTGCGCTGACGGCAGCCATGGCCAGAGGCATTAAGGTTTTCGGGTTGTCCGTTCGTCCCACTCTCAGGAATGCAGTTTCTTCAAATTTGGCACAAACGTCCACTTAGACTTAACAATGAACTGATGAGTTGATTAGTTTTTGGTGGTTTAAGGTCACTGTGACCTCTCAAAACATGTTTCTGGCCATAACTAAGACTTTATCCACTAATTATGACACAATTTCACATAAATGTATGATAAAATGATGAAGTGATTACATTTTTTATCCAAAAGGTCAAAGGTCAACTATGACATCATAATGTTCTGCAAAAACACTTTTTCTGGCCATTACTCACTGTCATAACTCGGAAACAGAAGGGAAGACATTTGGTCAGATACTGAATTGGAGACATGAATCTTGGGTGTCTACCTTAAAAACCGTGCTGATTGTATAGATCTAATGTGCTGCGAGTCATAAGTCTAATGAGTCTAATCTGTCTGAGCCGTATGCAGCTCTGGAGCCCAGGTTGCCTTCCCCTGTTTTCAAAATAAGGCACTGCTTTGCAGACAGATCCATATTTGAAGCATTGTCGACTGTCATGGCTGCATATGAGTCTGTACAGACATGGATGTAAACTGTAACTGCAACTTAACTGGTTCACAGAGGCTCACAATTGCAAGACGATAATTCTAGTTTTATTTCTTTATTTTTTGCACGTCTACTCATTCTGTTTAAACATGATATTTATGCACAGTTGCAGATAGAAATTAGGATACACTAGTTTTATTAGTACTATACTGTTTGTAGAATTAGATTCCGGTGGTGGCTGCATAGGATTGTTTCCAACTCATGTGATCCAAACATTTTCATCCCATTGTAAAGTACAAAAGTCAAACTTTATAGAAGAAAAATCACATCTTTTTTTATACAACCAAATATTCTGCTTCAGTCCATATTTGTTGGCATTTAGTCTTTCAGGAACAACATTTTACTGCAGTGAGGTCAAAAAACTGTTTGCTCTCCCGCTTGCTGTACACAAATGAACAAATGCTCACGTATTAATGGGGCAGTCTAGTAGCAGTCGAACAACACCATAAATTACATTTATTTATTAAAGGAAGTTGGTTCAGTAAAAAATAGACTAGCTCATTTAATCCGACAGAACCATGTGTTTTACAAACTGAGGATTTTGTCCAAGGACTTTTTACATTTTTTATTTTTTGGGATGATGACGTCATAAAATATGACGGCAGATATTTTAAGCTCCATTCAAGAACCTCATTTGAAGCTCCATATATTAAAAAAATTGTACATTTCTAATTATGGCTTTGTTTAGAAGCCTGTTTGCTCAGATTGGCAGGTTTTAGTTTAGACAAAGAGGATATTCTGGCGCCAAACACTCAACAGGATGTGTTTGGGCAGTTAAGTCAAATCGTGTCTCTTTAAAGATGAATGTATGTGCGACGTCAACAGCACCATGTTCACCTTTTTCTGCAGTCTCTTGTGTCAAAATCAATTGGTGGGTTTCACTGTTAAGATTTAAAAAGAAGGCAAAGAGTGGGCTGTGAATGTTGTGACTCCTCTCTAAAGCTGACAAGATAACAACATAATATACAGTTAGATAAGCTGAAGGAGTAATGATCCCCATTGGGGAATGTGCCATGACAGCAGCAAATTCTAATAGATGATAAAACACGCTTGTAGAGTGTGTAAATAAATAAATAAGCAGAGCACCTCAGATTTCAGAAATCTAAACTGCAACAGCCCTGTAACATTTTTACATGCAAGATGCCTATTTAAACAATTTATTTATGAATTGCTAGAAGGTGTAATACATTATTTGAAAGGGTGAAATTCACTTGACAACAAATTCAGTCAAGATCTGATTGATTTTTATTCATCCAGTCGTCTGCTGTTGCTGCTCATTGTTGATGTGCCGATCTATGGCAGAGTAACTTTTTCAGCTAAATACATCAGGATGTTTAGGACCATGCATCTGCATCACCAGACAAAACTAAAAGACTTCTCCATGAGGCCTCTAACAGGTGATACATTCACAATTATGCTGGATGGAGCAAGGATGGCCCATTCAGCACTACAACCCCCCATCCTCTCCTTGTATCTGTCTCCTGTGTCATTCATTGGGAGGCACAGGGAAGCAATGCGAGTGAGAGGAATGCAGAAACATGTTAGCTAATTGGAAAGACGATTTGCACCTTGAGGTGTTAAAGCAGGAGCTGGAAATATTGCACCTCACCGCAGAGTTGCTCTGTAGGATAGGTGTTTAGCCCCTTTACCCCTGCTGGTATTACTCTTGGGGTGTCTGAGCTCAGCTCATAAACAAATATAACTAATATGATGCATAAACCCAAAGTTAAGTCTATTAATAAATCAATTATAGACTGCTTTCTTAAGATGCTCTCCTGTGGAGCGTTCTCTGAAGTGCTCATCTGCAGTTCTGATGACAGCCTTGTTGCCAGCCATGAGATTACAACACCTCTATGATTGATGAACCCCATTAATGCTCTCATGTATTCATCAAAGTCTTTAAAAGCATGAGAACATCCTGCAGTCGCCAAAATATGCACTTTGGGTACACTGCCAGAGGTGGCTGTGGGGGCTAGCTCGCAACACAACATCAGTCGGAGCACTCATTAGGGATGCAGTTACATGTGTGATCAAATATATGACCGTTCTTTAATCAGGTGGCCGTACCGGCCGCTGCGCCTGCTGCTGCTGCTGGGGACAGGAAAGAGATCAATGGCACAGGGCAAGGGTTGCGATTGGGTCTGGAGTCCCATGAGAGTTAGATTCATCCATCAAGCGGCAGGAATGTTAAATACAAGCACACTTACTGTATCACTTTGTGACTGATTTGTCAGGCGTGACTAGTGCGCCTCAAAGCTCAGGTATGTGATCTGACTGTGTAGATGTCTCATATATAGTTAACCAATATACGTTCTTCATCTTGTAAGATGAATTGAATCTAGACACGTATCTGGATTCATGTAGCATCAAATAAACGTTGACCTTTTACTACACGCCATCAGCTGGTAATAAAACATATGACATGCTGAGGTTTCCTTTTTAGCAACAGCTATATAAAAACAACTCGCACTTCAGTTTTATTTGCAGTTATTCTCATTTTGCACCGATGACTTTAGAGTCTTTCAGTTCATTGTTTTGGCTTTCCATCTACAACTTCAGTGTTTTGGTTCCCTTTCAGCATAATATCCAGCAACAGCAGGCAACTGTTTTCAGCGAAAAAGCTTTAAACCTGCAATAACAGATTTTTTTGGCCACTTGGGGGCAGCAGAAACAAGTTATGCACTCAACATAGGGTGCATTTCAATCCACCTACTTTTAAAACAGGTTAAATATTAAAAGAGGGAAAACACCAATAATTGGGAAAAAATCTTGAAATATTGTTGTACACCTGGGAAAGATGCAAAAGTTGGTGTATCAATAAAAGGTAAATGGGACTAAGTGTAATGGAAACAGATTCAGTGAATAAATGATGATGTACAGTTAAGACCTGCAGTACTATCATTGCAAAGTCCACTGCAAGTTCTCGTCGTTGTCACTGGATGGCATTTATGGCATGTAAACATGTTTATTTCTGTTGTAAAGTTGAGCATTTTAACATGGGATCTGTGGGAATTGGATAACTTCTGGAGTCAGCCCCAAGTGGCCATTCAAGGAACTGCGATTTTTAGGACTTCCGCATTGGCCTCAGTTTTCAGCCCCGCTTGGTTGTGTCTCTATCTTCTGCAGTGGTACATGCTGTCATCTGCTTGTCTCAATGATCCAACTCCCAATTTCCTCCTGAGACCTGAACATTTGTCTGGTATGCATTCTTAATTTTTCCTAGCTATTTGGGATCAGTAGGACCCAATAAGTATAAACATCTCAACATTGTCAATGACAATAACGTCCCAATGTCTTCAAACAAGTACTTCTTAATTAACAGCACCTTAGCTTGTTACTGTTTCTAAAATTGGTCAAGGTCTTGATCAGGTCTTGTCCTCTTTTGTGTTGAGATCGACTGCAGACTGACTTGGCAGAGATGGCTGCCATCTTGTTTTTACATGGATTAGTGTATTGTGCTCTTACTACCACTAGATGGCACAAAAAAGTGTCCACGAATGTGGACAACAGGTCTTAGTTAAGTAGAATGAAGTATTTGGTCAAGTAAACCCAAAAATGTGATGTCCTCATTTGAGGACACAGGGTCTCAAGAGGATATTGGCATAATAGTATAGTGGAAGGATAAGCAGATAAATTTGCATCTTTTTTTTTTCTAAAAATTTGGTTAAAGTTTGTGCTACATTTGGAAGAAAGCCTGACTATTGGCATATCATTGCCTTTTAAGTTGATATAGCAAACAATTTCTTATTTACATATCCAGCAGTTACAGAGCAACATTATCATTCGTTTGCACTACATTTGTACTACTTTTTGGCAACGTGGTGACTTAAAGTCAAATACTCACTCTCTTTTAGCTGTGTTTTGGGTCTCTACCAACTCCTGAGAGCAATGTCAGGCTTTTATGCTGCTAAATGCTCCACTATGTTTACCAGATAGTTGCTGATTTTGTCTGTTTGCTGTTTGTTGCTAAAAAGGTAGTTTAAATCATTTTTACTAAAATAATCTGCCCACCTTGAGAGCGGTGAGAGTGAACCAGTAAAGCTGCAGGGTGGACAGTCAAAGAACGAGCTGAAACTCACTATAAAGCTCCTTAAAGCCAAAGGGATGTATATTAGAATTACATTTATCAAGTTGCCCTAAACATACCCTCAAAAGAATACTAATGTTTCACTGACTGCAGGATATGAAAACAGGCAACTACGTACTAACAATTTTTTGTTTTCAACTTTTTCTACTGACCCCAGTCAATCAAAAAACATTTATTTAAACTATATTTGTTTTTTTTTTTTGTAATCATTAAGTGACAGGCCCAAATGTTAACATTTATGGCCTGTTTAACAGTTTATTCAACCCCGTTTGAGAAGTTTGATTATTATAAAATTAAATTATAAAAATTTGAAGACATGTTTCCACAAAATACCAACTCGTGAATCGAGTCTATAAATATTTCTGTTACACTTGATGTTTCTGCCTGATGTTTTATTATATCAGCTCATAAAAAAACAATTTCATTCAGGAGAGCCCACTTCCATTTCCATCTGGCAGGTGGTCACTTATATCATAAATCCCTGATGGTATGATGAGTGCTTAAGTTTTATTGAGTGGCCCTGATGGTAAACAAACCTGTACGCCACTTTCCGTACCGTAATTGACCAAACTCTCGCGTGCGTTATGTCAAGAAAAGAAACAGAAAAATCTGGAATCAGCCACTCAATATTTGTCATTAACTTTCAATATGTCAGTAGCTTCCTTTTTACTGAAAACACACACAGACATATAAAGCTTCATTCTTTCTAAATCCTACTTTCCATTATAATCTCCATTGCACTCAGTGTCAGAATGGGAGGCCTACTAAATGTACCATGTATAACACAATGTGCTCAGGGCAAACACCTTCATTAAACCTTACAAGCCGAACATGCAGCAAGAATCACATTAATTGGTACAAGCCTTGCAGATTTTTGCACCTACGAGCTCTGAATGTTGATGAGGAAGGGGAAAGAGGAAGAGCAGCTCCAGCCAGGCGAAGGGATGTCATGCATGGAATGATGAAGTTTCAGTGCATACATTTTAAAATGATGTGTCATTTACAAAACATCTGCTGTTCACACTTTGGCACTTTACATAGCTGCTCTCAAGCTACTTCCTTAACCATATATAACACATATTGGCATAATACATACAGTGTTAGTGCAATAGCTGAAAAAAATCATCAATGCAAATATATATATTTTGCAGATATGTAGTTTTAAAAGCATAAATTTAAACTACAGCACATTTTATCACTTGATTCAAACCATAATTAAGTACTTACTGATCACAGTGAATAAGGTTATTTACAGTATTATTGGTTTAGGCTTTTTATTTAACAACATACCAAAACTTTTAAAAATGAAATGACCGTTAATAATTCCAAATAATTTAAACCCCCTACTTTGTGCCTCCTCATATTTCATACTTCACTATTTCAAACGTGTACGTGTATTAAATGCTGATGAAGCAATCAAGTTAGCTTCAACATTCTTGAAACCCATTGGATACTGGTCTTATGACGTTTATTTTGGGCGATGCAGGGTTGTCTAATCTCTATTAACCATGCTCCCAGGCACTGCGCTAGGCTTTGAGGCTAATTTTCGTATTGGCAAGCATCCATCAAGTGAAGCCATGTGGCCCAAAAAGACTTTTTCCCATGGACTTACCTGGCAAAAGAGATGTCTATAAATCAGTAGATACATTTTTTTGAGTGTCACAAGCCTTGCAAAATGACTTGTTTCACTATCAGGATTTGATCTATTTAGTTTAATAACATTTGGAAAGTCTAAAACAGTCACACAATATAATCATTTTATTCCCTTTCAGGTTAACAGAGAGCTAAACAGCATGCCAGCATGGTCATTGGAAGTCTCTATGGCGCCGTACACATGCAGCGTCTTTAACCACCTGAAAAACGCGAGTTGGGGCAGTGGGCGCTACTTTCGTGCCTTTTTAGGCCAGCTTTCAAGAGCACGGTGGCAGCTTGCATCTGAAGTTGCTAAGCAACCTTAACAAGCACCGTATCAAAGCCTATTTACCTAAAATCCTGTGTGCAGAGCTGATTTCTTCCAGGCAATGTTTATAAGTGTGTAGACCTATTGTCTGTGGGGCAGATGTAAAGCTCTGGGTAGCCCTGCAGTAAAATGATCGACTTTTCCGTATTTATCACAGACTGATATTTAAGGAAGAAGGGAAAGATGTCTGTTGGTTGTGACTGCTGCCATCGCACCCTGAAAAATGGCTGCTCGGGAATGCGTGAGCAATGCTCTGGCATCGCTTTGACGTCACTTTGCCGTTGCTTTGGCGTCCCTTTGGCGTTTGAGTGCACCTGCTCTGTGCCTACATTGAAAACAATGAGGACGCAAAAAGTGCATCATGTGCACGGCCCCTAATGCGCCTGTTCTATGGGCCACACAGTGACGAATCAGTGCTGATCTTATGGATAGTTTCATATGTGGCCAATAGATTTCTTGATTGTTTTTCGGCCAATGCCTTCCACCTCTCTACAGGGACTGTTACTAAAACTCGACTGGCTAGAGAACAGAAACTAAAATTTTGTCCTGTTACAAGATTCTTTGTATATCTGCAGATATATGTTTATAGAGATTAGTTTTTACTGAATACAGTCAGCACACAGGAATATTTTCTATCTGTGTCTCAGCTGTTTCTGCTACCAAGGTAGATGAATAGACAGAGGAATGGATAGATGGACGTGTGATGGACGGACAGACAACCTCATGGAAGCATGTGTCAAAGCAGAGAGAAGTTTAAAATGAGACACGGTGCAAACAACTACTGAAATGCCCCCACTGCGTGAATCAAAGACGCTTCTGTTGCCCCTCCCAGCTGCGTGTCAGTCATCTAACACGCACACTCCCCCACACACACACCCATGCGCTGCGGATGTGTGTGGATCGTCTAATGAAGCCCTCTTTGTCCCAATGTCACAAGGTTTAGGCTGCTCCAGCGCCGAAATGAGGCCCACCATGCTGAGCTTGAGGTTTTGAAGCTCTTGTTTTAGAAGTCGCAGCAGCATCACCTCCCACAGAACAGAGATTCTGGCAAAACACGCACAGACATACAATTCATGTGGCTTCCTTTTTGTTGTAGCTGAACTCATGGAGTTAGGAGCTCTGCTCACTTAGATCCTAGATATGCCACGCCTGTCATGTACAGAACTGCAGACAATCCCTCTAATGAGACTTGCCTAATATAGTCACCTGGAGTGTTTGCTCAGTCTTTACTTCTACAAACACCTCTGCCATCTGTCTGTCTCTTCTCCTTCATATTCACATTCACTGCTGTTCAAAGAAATTTGTGATTTTATTGTCGGGCATGCCTGCAGGCAATCAGTCCTATAAATTTTTTTTGTTGTTGAGATCATTCCACATGCAGCTTTACGCTAACTATCAGGGGGATATGATAAATGGTCACATTCATCAAGATGCACAAACACTCTACTGTACACTTCCTCGTACTATCTCTGTCAGCACATCAGACCCCGTAATATAGTCATCTATCATTAAATTTTCCCCTCTTACAAATGAGGAGAGAATAGCATGCCAATTAATCTTCATCTAACACCCACGGTGCCTTGCAAACATCCCAGTATTGCTGGTGCTTTCCTCATTTTGGCACTGGTGCCTGTGCAGCCTCGTTTATCTCCAACGCTCGTTCTTCAGCTGTTACACAGGCCAGGAAAGCGGAAATCCAAGTCCTAACAGACGCAGAAATAAGAACAGTGATACAGTATTAAAACCTGGATTATGGTGGTTCTTAATAGTCTTCTCCATGAGTGCACACAGTGCCGAATCAGTCTTAATATTGCCTGGGGTACATGCGGCTCCCCCTCCCCTCCCCACTCCTCCCCATTACAATATGAAGCTATAACGTTAAAAAAAAGAGACAAGATTGCCATTTTGTTCCCGACTCTAATTGCAGATTAAAGACAAAAAGTGAGTCCGGCAGATGAAAATGTCACTACTTTGTCACTTTGCTTTCTGAAGAACGGATCCACTATTAGCCTCACGTCGCGGCCTTCAGAGCAAATGACTGTTTGAAGGCAGCGGGGGCCTGTTGCCATATGGCACCAGACAGCGACAAAATTGAATAAACAGAGGAGATTTGCGAAAACAAAGCAGCAGGAGTGCATCATTAGACCGCAGTTGTCCGTGAGAGAGACTGCAATTCAAATAGGCAGAGGGGTCACACAGAGAGTAACAAAGTGCGAGGATCAGTGTGAGGGCTGCCATAGTTAATTCTTACACTGCTCGCTCCCCTCCAGCTACAGAGCAGCGGCAGGCATCAGATATGGCTATAGCTTACAGTACGCTCCGGCTCAAGCTGTTTGCCTTTTTTCTATTGTGAAACTTCTGTGGAAATATTGTAGGGTTAACTCCTCAGAGTGCTAATGTGATGCATTATTTATCGCCGTGGGGAATTTTTTGGTATGCAAGTGGCTCCTATCTCTGGGAGGTCAGAGGTCAGGGTCAGCTTCAGAGTGGCACCCCTTCAGGGATTCAGAGTCTTACTTAGGACACTTCAGCTGGGTCAGAGGTTGGTATAATTGAGGGAAACTGTTTTGAACTCAAACTCATAAAACTTTTGAGGGTTCTCATTTGTTGAAAATATATTCAGTAAGAATACAGAACTTGGACAAACCATTGTTGTAGCTAAAGCTCTCTGCAGTAGTTTTCTGCAGTAGGTTCTTTTAAGATAATATAACTAGGTTTAAATAATTAAAACTTTTTTAATACTGTTGTGGAGCTGTTGAATATAGAGCAGGTTTCAAAGGAATATAGACTTATGGACCACAGTGTAACATATCAATAATAATATCACAAATGGAAATAAGATAAATTGTGCTGTTGATGGGTGTTTTCACCAGGGACAAACAGTAAACCTTATTTTTCTACCTGGACCCTATTTGTGTCTGAGTGTCTAATGGGAGCAACAGTTTTTGAAATTGGTCCAGTATTGAGTGAGAGGGCTGCAGCCGGCGACCACAAAACAGGCTGCAATGTAATCATCATGGGGCATGTGTGCACCGTCAATTTACCTCCACTAAAAGTGCTTGTGTTTGCCACTGACAGGCTCAGATTATTATTCTAAGTGTCTGACAACATTGTGGAAAGGATTCTTACATCATAACCAGAGACAGCTCTGAAATCGCCATCGCCACGAGACCCACCAAATTACCAGTAATTCTAGCGTGTATGTAGCATATTTATTTTCACATCTAACTGGGTGAACTAAGGATTTATTTAATCCAAACCAGAGTTGGTAAATGTCGTAACTATGGAAAAACAAATGGAGATGGCTTTTGTGAGTTGTATTTTGTTTCTGTTGACTTTGAATGAAGTGTGTTTCATGATGATAAAATTACTGTCTATTTAAATGGAGTCTGGTGGGTTAGGTGATAGCGATTTCAGGGCTGTTTCTGGTTTAACAAAAAGGATCTTACTCTCCAACAGAAAAGGTGTATCACTGCAGGAATCCTTTCTGAAATCACTATCATCAAACCCACCAGACTCCATTCAAAAAACAATAATTTTATCATCATGAAACACACTTTATTCAAAGTCATCAGAAACAAAATAACACTCACAAAAGCCATCTGTGTTAGTTTTTCCACTGTTCCAACTATCACCAACTCTGGTTTTATTGAAATAAGCCCTTAATTCACCTAGTTAGATGCAGAAACAAATGCACTATAGCCACGCTAGAATTACTGTTTATTTAAATGGAGTCTGGTGGGTGTAGGGGTGGCAATTTCGGAGCTGTCTCTAGTTGAACATAGAGGCTCTTACTCTTAAACAACAATATCTATCTCTGTTGAGATCCTTTGCATCATGTTGTCAGACTCATAGAATAATAATCTGAGCCTGTCAGTGGCCACAACAAGCACTTTTAGTGGACGTTAGTGCCCCGAGTTGTACATTGCAGCCTTTTTCCATGGCTGCCAGGCTGCAGCCCTCTCAGTTACTACTGGACAAACTTTAAAACTGTTGTTCCCATGAGCAACTTAGACACAAAAACACACGTCTTTAAGTCTCAGCTGAGATATAAAGGGTTATTGTTTATGAATATATATGTATCGGCCAGATTGTGGCTAGCTTTATTGGTGATGGGTAAAGTCTGGAGTCAGTCAGCAAAGTGAAGCCAAGACAGGTGACATGTGAGCTCAGCAGCTGCTTTTACATAAGGGGCATCAGTCTGTGATGTGTGCGTGTATACATGTGGATTAGTGCATGTGTATGTGTGTTCCTCTCCGTGTTCACTGCGTACACAGCGCCTTAATGGTGTTTGATCAGGAGCAGATTGCTTGTAGGCTCCAGCACATCAACGCAAACTAGGTCAATAAAAGCAGGTTGACTGTTTCAGTTCACCGTTCACAACTCTAATCCTTCCAGCCCCCCCAAATACTATAG
Source organism: Cephalopholis sonnerati (assembly GCA_019142605.1). Taxonomy (NCBI): domain Eukaryota; kingdom Metazoa; phylum Chordata; class Actinopteri; order Perciformes; family Serranidae; genus Cephalopholis; species Cephalopholis sonnerati. The sequence goes on along the minus strand of JAGQAX010000010.1, from coordinate 24,339,167 downwards.
CTAATTTTAAATCATCAGGGCCCCTGATGTATTTGGGTTAGGGTGTCACACCTTTCCACGTTCTCAAGGATTTATATTGCACTGCTTGAAAAAGCATCTGGAGCCTAATAAAACCTAATGTGACCACAACCCAGGGCACATTAGCTCAGCCATCTCATTACATCTATGAGTCATCGCTTACCAGCATCATATCAGATCCATTCAAGCGCATAGTTATTGCTGCTTTTGTCTGATTGTTTGTTTTTATTTCTTCCCCCCCTGTAAAGGAAATTGGCCAAGAAGCGTAAGGAGACACTGAACAGCACCCGCCAGGAGATGACAGTGATGGTCAACTCCATGGACAAGAGCTACACGGAGCAGGGTACCAACTGTGACGAGGCGCTGTCCTTCATGGACACACACAACCACACGCTGAACACCCGCAGCGAGTGTGCGCTCACACTCAACGGCCGCAGTGAGTGCGCGCTCACGCTCAACGGGCGCAGCGAGTGTGCGCTCACTCTCAACGGCCGCAGCGAGTGCGCCCTCACTCTCAACGGCAGAGGTAAGATGGCCTTGAATCAGCCTACCTGCCTTTTGCAGTCACACACACAGCGAGCAGGGGGGAAGCAATTTATTTGGTTTGGTCAGGTGAGAAAGAAATCAGACTCGGCTGCACAGGAAATATTCACACTGGGACAACCTAAAAAAAATGTCTTGGTCGTCTTCCAAGTGAACTGTGGAACATATTCAGGAAATAAAAACTCAATCTTTGTATTAAATTCTCATTTTCAGTGTGAAAAATCTGTCACTGCTTTTAAAGGAAGACTGGAATCATATTTGTTTTGACTCCCCATACAAAAGAATCTCTAAATCTGTGGAACAATGGCTATCAGCGCTCAGTGTGAGACCATATGACTTTCTCCTATTACCATGATAAAGGTATTTTTTTCTCAGTTATGTCATTTACCACATCCAGTTTCATAAATTAATGTTGAAAATGGATTTTTAATGAAGAACTGTCTCAGTGTCTCTTTGTTTTTCTATTTTTCCCTTGTTCAAACTGAGACTTTATTCAGCCAGTGCAGATTATTTGACAGTACATTTGTAGCTTTTGAAAAGCTACCCGTTGTTACCAATGTCAGTGGTAGCCAATGGGGAACCGCCTTCTTCAGAAACAGTTTAACAGAATTAACTTTCATTTGATGGAAAAGACTTTGATATGATTTGGAGAAAGATTTTGATCTTGTTCATTTTTTTCTTTCTTCAACGGGAGATTCATCCCGCCTCACAGGTCCTCAAGGGTTTGTTGTACCCTTTTTACATATTCCCTTTTTAAATTTCTTTGGTTTCTCTAATTAATCTTTGTTAAATTAACTAAAAGTAAACTAAAGTCAGCAGTATTAATAATTCACTATTAGGATGCTGCTGATTCCAGCACTATAGTTGGGTAGCTGCGTTTTTAGTTGTGTGAACATGTTATTAACCTTTAGGGAGTCTTGTATTGTGATCAATAATCAAGACGGCTTGAAATCCTAAACCTGACCTCAAAGCTTAGCGGTAAACAAACAGGTCCTAAACTCAGCAGCCTTCTGTCTCCAATCCAAGGGGGAAACACGCAACACATACTAGATGCGCTCTGGTGCGATAACCTATTAATGTTCTCCGTCCCAGGTTAAACTTAATACCTTTGTTGATGGACAGCTCAGCTAAGTCTGCACCCAGGGCTTGACCTGGTATAATCCCAGTCAAAACCATCAGATTAAAACTCCACAGCAGCTTCTGTCTCCACACCCCTGCAGGGGATGAGCCCCAAAGATGCTCTGACCTTGATTAACTGTCTGTTAGTGTGGATGTTCAAATCTGGCCCTCTGTCTGCCAGCGCAAATGATTTAAATGCATTACTTTTTTACTCTGCCCATCAGTGTAATGCCTTCAATACTGTACCTAAGCCCTCTCACGCTCTCCGTGACCTTACATGACTGTCAATAGTGTCATTTGGGCTCAAACATCATGGCTGACAGATTATAGTCCTGAACATACTGCACTCCTGACTCAAAACCTATTAGCATGGCAGGCTCTGTTGATGTTACGTGAGGGGTCCTTATTCTTCACTGCCCAAATTATCATTCATACCGTGAAACTTCAATTAGTAGCCCGGGCTATTGTTTGCTTAAATCCCTGAACTCAATGGGGCTATTTTTGGGACAGGCCTTTAGTTCCTTTCACACAAAACTGTTGCTCAGTAAACTGTAAAGAGAGGTAAGAGGCATTAGTCTATTGCCCATATCAGTATCACTCTACTCTGCTACCATCAATAATGGAAGGTTATTTTGTAATTTACCGAAGTATTTAGTTTTAATATACTTCATCTGTATTTGAGCATTTTCTATGCTATTTTATACTACTTTTGGGGCGGCAGTGCTCAGTCCATGGGGACTTGGGTTGGGAACCGGAGGGAAACCGGTTCAAGTCCCCATCCGGACCAAATATGGAGTGTGGTCTGGTAGCTGGAGAGGTGCCAATTTGCCTCCTCGAGGTGCCCTCAAGCAAGTCAATGAACCCCCAACCACCCGGGGCACCCGCCCATGGCGTCTCTTCATTTAATGCATGTATAGATCCTGTTTGTGCATGTGTGTGAAGTTTGGGCCTGTGTGTGTATGACAGCAGGGTGAAAACATGGATTTCCTCTTGTACTTCTTCTTTTTCTTCTTCTTCTATATATACATTAAACCCACACTCCCAAAGTAAATACTTTTCTTTTTTTGCTCCACTGCATTTGTTTTAGCTAAAGTTGCTTGTTACTTTGCATATGAAGAGTGTACACACAAAGCATATAATCGTCTTGTAAATAAGTTCTGTATATGTCCTAACTGTGTATCTAGTTGTGCACACGGTGCAGTATTAGTTTAGTTTGCTAAGGTCTCTGAGATTTCTGCTGCCGCCACCTTACAGTGAGGGTCAGTGGAATTTTGTGATGTATTTTTGCATTGCTACCTCTCCTTAAGTAAAAGTTTTGAATACTACCTCCACCACTGAACAATGCCAGACTATTATTGATTGCCTGGTGTTGTGTTCTTCTTCTCCATCTCTAGCTGGATCATCACCCTCTTCCTTCACGCTGCCTAAAGCCAACACGCTCAGTTCTTCCATCCCCACCAACTCCTACTACCCAGGTAAACATACACTGTATTTCCTCATGCTAATCCTGTGTGTCAACAGACAAGTGTTTACTATGGAAGCAGTGATGTTGAGCGAAAGCAGAAGGTGTGAAATTCAGTCATCAGGAAACCTGCAAAAGTGTCAGGATAAATTAATAAAAGACAGCATTTCCAAACAAGTGTTAATTAGTTTTATGTTCTTGGTAGGGGCTCCTTTTATGTAAATGACATACTAATAAAGTAAAATGTGGTATGAGTGAATTTAAGTGCTTTAAAAAATTAGAAAACGATTTCACAAATGAGATGGTAGATAAATTGACTTTAGATGGGCTTACACCCTGCTACATCTCTGGTTATAGCAGAAAAGGGTTTTATATCACTCTGCCAAGATGGAATTTAGCTGTTCAATCATGACTTCAATTTCTCCATATAATATGCATAATTGTGTGTCTTATGTAATCAGATCACAGCTCATTGATTAGATGGAGTAAAGGGCAGCTCGACTGATAATCAACTAAACTTATTGTGTAATTAGCTTTTCTGGAAAATATGATGAAGTTTCTTGTTATGCTGCTTGGCAAGAAACCAACAAACTGTCCATTATTTTTTTGTTATTGTTGTTTTTTTGTGGATTTATCTTGGCTTCTTTTATTTACTGCAACTCTCTTTCCTCCTCCAACTTCTGCACTTGTTATGGGGGTATGAGCAGATCCCTTTGTGCCAACTGCTATCTTAGGTGAGACACATTTTCTTTTCCCATTGCTGTTGATTATTTATTCTTATTTCTCCGCTGAAGAAAATTACATTCATAAGATGGCTGTTTGAAGACTTAACTGTGAGGACAAAAAAAAAAGCACAGATTATGTTTTTTCCCGTTTTTGGTTTGGTTGGCTCTTTGACTAAAGATGGCTTCCTCACCTTCATACCTGCCTGCTGCTTCTCCCCCTCCTCCTCCTCCTCCTCCTCCTCCTCCTCCTCCTCCTCCTCCTCCTCCTCCCCTCCTTCCTCCCCTCTTCCTCTCCCTTCCTGGTCAAACGAGGGGCTCTCCTGGGCTGAGGCTGGCTTCACTCCATCCCATCCGCATTGCGTGTCGTGCGTGTGATGTCACATACGTGTTTGACCTCTCATATGCATGGACAGACATGTGGACTGGATGTGGGGGAGTGTCTAAGGGGGGCAACGGGGGGGCAGTTCGCCCCAGCGCCACGGCTACAGCGTGCTGAAGCCATAGCAGCTGCACTGAGACACAAACAGAAATTAAACAGTGTGAGAGGGAGACACAAAATCACTCTCTCTTAGCCCCCCTCAAGAAAAAAAAAAAATCCAAAAAGCGGGATGCGTTCGGTCTGAACATCTAAAGTCTTGCATTAGCAGTGCTGCCCTCCCCTCCCTCCCCTCTCTCCTCACTACGCATTTAACTCCCCTCCCTCCCTCCAAAACAACAACCTTTTCTATTATTCTTTTTAATGTCGCTCCCCCTGCCTTTGGCTAACTGCTAGTGACCTACTTGTTTTTGTTTTGGTTTTGCCAGTGTTTATTCATCCTGTTCAGTGATAAAATAGAATTATAAAAAAGCATTTTGTTCGTCTGTTAATTATTACTGGCCTTTGTTGAATATGCACAGCAGCCCAAAGTGCAGCATCTTAAACGAGCAGATGCTTTTTATACCAGCAGAGCACATAATGTAGCTACTAAGTGGGGCACTACGACTGTAATAATTTCATACTCAAGGCCAAGAAGAAAGATGCAATAAGCAACTCTACTCCAGCTTCACCACAAGCACCATAACTGCGTTTATGAGTACACAACTTACAGTTAGGGCCGATGTTGTTGTTTTTTTTCCTCCCTCTACATAAGTGCAACTTTAAGCAGTGTCTTTCATCATCACTGTTGTGACAGCTGCTTATGTTAGTTCCACGTTTAATGAAGCGTGAAACAATTAACATGAAATTGCTGCAGCCAGAAAAGGTTACATGCTTTCAGTTGTGACACATTCAGTCACAGCATTGTCTCATCAGTTGAGGTTAATGATCAAAACTGATTAGATCATAGCGGATTGGTAATGTTTTTAAATTCAATCGCACATTTCTATTTTAACTTTTTAAAACTGGTATAAATACAGGTGTCAGCACTAACACATGCAAATATAATTATAGCAATTACAGCAAGAAATCTGAAATGTCAAAGTACTCAAAAAAAAAAATCATTAAAATATGCAAGTCACAGATTTGAAACAATAACAGCTAGTTCCAAAGCAGGGTGTCTGCAGATCCTTAAAAAGTCTTAAAATTTATTTTATAAATATTAAATAAAGAGGTAATAAAATAATAATAATAATAATAATATTAATAATAATAAATAAAATAAAAATAAATATAATTTATAATAAATAATTTAAACATAGAAAAAAAATAGAAAAAATATTTAAAAAATAATTTAAAAACTTAAAAATAATTAAAAAGTAATAAGTCATTAAATAGCATTAGGAACAGGAACATAGGAACATTCAATCTAATACAGTCTATCCATATTTTAATTTCTTTTTGTCAAAATTAGTCAAGCTCTTTTGTGTGAACCTACCACTAAACCACTTACCTGCTGGCAGAATGTACATTAACCTAACTCACTGTAATAACCCTATTCCTACATTAAACTTACCTCTGCACAGGACCACATACTTTCCTTTATACTTATCTACAATGCTTGATAATACAACGATGATTTGTCCAAACATCAGTCTTAAATTTGGTTAAAAATATCTTAAAAGTCTTATAAAAACCATTAAAATTAAGTGTCTAATTCCTGTAGACACCCTGCAAAAACAACCAGTATTTCACCATTATTTTCTCCCTTGAAATCCATGACTTCCTTGTTTTGTTCTTTTACTTTTGTCTTGCACTGTTGAAATTGCCCCATCCATCCACTCAACATCCCCCCTTGACTAGGCTTTCTACCTAGGCAGTTTGGACTGAGAAGGCATGTGATCTTGCCCTATAGCGTAGCTCTAAAACACTCTACTGTAACAGGTTCTCATGCTGTATTGTTGCTTATCCCCTCTCTCCTCTCTCTTCTCCTCTCTTTCTCTTTACATACGTAACCTCTTATGTATCTGCTATCTAAAAAGTGCCCATTAATGGTAAGTTTTCCCAAGTGGGCCCTGGGTTGGGGGAAGGAGGTGGTGTTTACTCAGAAAGCAAGCCGAAAGTGAGAGGCTGCTTCTGACATGGACATTACGACATTTATTGCATGACCAGTGGACATGTTAGCATCTCACCACCCTCTACCGTACCGTGCCACCAAGCCACCATTAGCCTAGCATGGTCAAAGTACGTACAACGCCCCATGGCAGCATCACCCCATGCATTCTCCTCCCATCTCCGCTTCCCTCCTGTTTATTTATTTATTTATTTATATTTTTAGGTTTGGTTTTTTTCTTTTTTCATTTTTCGGGAAAGAACGGGTGGCAGGGGTTGAATCCACGCTGTGTCTGTGTGATGCTTCTGACGGTGCCTGCTGCAACATGCTCACTGTGGCCCACCGCACCCCCTCACATCCTCCTCCTCCATGTTTCTGGACACCCTCCATCGTCCGCTGGCTCCCCACAGCATCTGTGCCTCATGTCTGCCACTGACTGGATTACAGTATGAAAGAGCTGGAATGGACTCTGACTCTCAATATGAGCTGCAGCCCAAGCCAGCATACTGTACTGCCAGTTGTAAAAAAATAAAAAACAAAAAGTAAACTTGTTGTTTTACAGCATCTTCATGTGGATTTTTATGACCTCTCTACACTGTTTCTTGCAGTCGAGGGCCGCTGACTCCTTTTATTCTGACAGTAGCCATATTAAATGCTAATAGTGTAAGTGTTATACTTGAAGGGCCTCGTATTTTAAGGGCTTTAGGCTGTCCTACAGTACAGTAGGCCTGTAATATTAAATATTTTCCAGCCACACACTGAGACAGATGGACCTGAACCTTCCCACCACATGACTCATCCTATTACTCAATGATGTTGTGTTGTTGTGACCATCCATAACAAACAGATTACTAGTTGAGAGTTGTTTGTCAATCTGGAGGGTGGTGACATAATGCTTAACAGTAAATGAGATAATGTGCCATCTGTTAATGGGAACAGTTGTAACTGAGATATGTACTGGGAGAAGAGGGACAACACCTAGGCAACCAAACTTCACTTTAACATGTCAGTTAACTCTTAAAACACGCCCGCCATTTACTGCTTCAGGCATTATGTCACCCGTATGTATCTGATAACCACATACTGATAACCCATGCGGCTCTATAGCTCCTACCTCTCCGTCCTCACCTGCTCTGGCCTGTCCCTGTTTTTGTGTCCCGCAGACGAGAGCCAGAACATGGGCAGCGACACCAGCAGCCTGGTGCAGTCGCACACTCACTCCCTGAGGAAGCGGGAGCCGGTTGATGTGCCGTACCAGACGGGTCAGCTGCACCCGGCGATCCGCGTGGCAGACCTCCTCCAGCACATCACCCAGATGAAGTGCGCAGAGGGCTACGGCTTCAAGGAGGAGTACGAGGTAGGACGCAACCCAGCCGTCACCCCCTCCTCCCCTCCGCTATAAACACAAATAAAGCCTGGTGATGGACTTGTAACATCTCCACGGAGATTCTTAAGTGGAGATGTTTATCAGTCTAATATGAGGCTTCATCTGTGTCGTGGTGTACAGTCCCGTGTATCTGTCTCCCTCTTCTTCTGTCTGTCTCTCTCACTGTTTTGCACCGCACAGCAGAACTGTTTTGTTTCTCCCCAGATGCACTTTTATGATAAATTGTTAATGTACCCCGTCTCAGTGTGTTTACGGTGTGATTCGTTTTGTTGTTCATCTGTTCCTTGTTGTTTGCAGCGACTGTGCACTGCGCGCGTGTGTTTGTGTCAAATGCTGCTGTCCCAGTTCCCCTCAGAGACTCAGCTGTAGACCACCTTGAAATGCAACCCCCCTCCCCAAACACCACATACACATAAACTATACCATACCTGTGTGTTAGCCACGTCCCCTCCTTTATCTGAATCAGGTCCGATTAGGCTCCCGCAGCCTGCTGCTCTCTTAAGACTGTTGTCACACAACAGCATTGGTAATCTGACACCGTGCCTCTCGCTGACACCAAAACAAAAGATTTTGCCCCAGAAGATCATCACTCTCATTTCCTCTCATTAGTGCAGGAGGCTGGCAGGGCTTGGCGGCACTCCAGCCTTCCTCGCCGTCCCTCAGCACCACACCAGCCAGCCTCATCTCACCCTGATGCCATGTTGTAACAGACTGGCTTCAAGCTATACTTTCTAAATCCTTCTTTTGAAATATCTCATCTCTATCACTCCGGTCTTTCCATCTGACATCACATTGGCCCTCGTCGCTGATAGTAGCTCCACTTTTTTTAATTCTTACATCTTGTGTTTTTCTTTATCACCTTCCCCCATCCTCACTTCCTCTATTTTAACTTTTTTCCACCCTCTGAACATATTCCCTCTTATATTCTCTCCCTTGCTTCATCTCTTTTCCTGTAATTTACTTATCTACACCTCCCGCGTTCTTTCCTTGCTTTCCTCTTCCTCTCTTCATCTCCCTTCCCTGCTCAGTTCTTCTATGTGTGGGCCAGATTTATCAGTAATTAACTCCCCACTTCCCCCTCATGACTGCGGAATTAAATAATGCAGCCTCCCATTGCTACCTGCAGCATCAGATCATTGAGGGGCTGAAGTGCTTTGAGCTGCCCTCCGGGCCTAATCCATTATGGATAAAGGTGTTTTGGGTTCACGCGGCCGGCATTGCATGGACGCATAACAGTCAATCAAAAGGAAGCAACGCCACAACAAGCGAACGGACCCCCGTCCCCCTTACCCAGTTGTCATCTAGCTGTCCACAGCCTGCTTGCAAAAAAAAAAAAGGCCTGTGGGATGTTTAAATTGTGTAATGGAGCTCATTCTCACTTGGCTAGAGCGATTCATTTGTATGTTGTGTTCCGCTGCTGTCTTCTCTATATCAATCTGTCTTAAGGTGAATGCCCTTTTAACCGTTTCTTATTGATGATGAGATTGGAGCCCGGTGCACCTCTAAACCTGTTGACTTACACTGTACTATATCTCTCTCTGACCCATGCTTCTTGTTATTCTGTACGTTAACTTTGGATCAGATAAACGAGGTAAGCTAATACTTTTGGTTATTTGTGAGTTTTCTTTTAAACTTGTAGATGATATCACAAACCTGACAGATTGATGGTGCTTGTTGGCTATTTTTTTAAAAAGGCCCTGTGGGATTACATCGTCTCACGTGTGTGATCTAGTCTGAAAAGGGCATTTACCAACAAAAGCTGTGCAAAGTTACCAAAGCAATTGACAGTCCACAGATGATGAAATGTGATATAGTGACATTTTTGAAAAGATTTTGTCATGTAAAGTCTGAACAATGTCACTGTGATTTTTTTTCCTGTAATCAGAAACTGTGAGATTCATAAATACTCCACAATTTAATTCTGATGTTGATTTATAAAGCTTTTCAAAAGCATACGTACTACCACACCAGTAAAACGAAAAGAGCCAGAATATTTTTTAAAAATAAATTAAATGTAAAATTTAAATAATTTGATGACTCAAACCAGCAATTTCTGACACTTAATTAAATATAAATGCAAGTCTGCTTTATTATCTCATAGCCAAACACCAAATCCCACATTCACAATTTGGACCCAAACAGAAAAAGGGACACTTCACCACACTTCACACTCATGTTGTATACTTTGCAAAAGCTTTATAAAGCCATGTTTGATAGAAACAAAGTCTTTGCATGTCCAAATTCGTCTGCACGTTGACGCACAGTTTGACTTAGCGAAACTGTAAGCAGACATCCAGTTTGAACTGCTCTATAAATGCTATGTTGTCATTGTATTTCACTTGCTTTCAGCTTGTTTTATGTGAAGGGAAATGTGTTGCATCTAGCCTTCTGTGAGGATCTTGACTTTCTATAGGCTCCAACCACAAATGAACACTAGTCAGTCTGAATGAGTCTCCTCTTCTCACACAGTCAATGATTTATTCAGAAGCAACTCACTAAACAATTCTGCTTCTTTATGTTATCATCATTTATTTCGTTTTTTATTTTGCTATGGTGTGCATTGTGTGTCAAGTGCTCTGTTGTTGCTTTACTGTATGTAGGTTTTTTTTCCCATATGTGATTGTATGTGGAGAACACACTGCGCTTTTCACTTTACTTTTAAGTGGTTACGGACAGGAAAACATAACTGTGCTGGGACTGGAGTACAGCAGGTAGCCTGTAATTAAAAACATACCAAGTTGGATCTGGGCCAATGTGAATAATTTGAGGATGGTTGAAAAACTACCTGCAGATGCACTAAAGTAAAGTACAGCACCGACCTTTACTACAAAACAATTTTTACAGATGGAGCCAGACGTTGTTTTTCCATCACTGTCTAATGAATGTTAGGCAGCCAATTATTCCCAGAGTGGGTATATAGCCTTTAAATTGAAAGCCTTCATATAATCTCTACCTCTTGGGACACTAACTACTTTATCGACATCATTTATTTTTCTGGATTCAGGCTGTTTAGAGCCTGAGGAATGAGACCATAGCATCGGAGACAGGCAGGGTCACTCAGTTTAAGAGAGAACTATTATAAAGTTGCCAGGTAACGCCTTTGGGCTTGAAGATGATTTGTCTTCAGATACTTGATATTAGACTTGTATCCTTCAGAGTGACAGGGGGAGCGACATTGGCCCGTGCACTTACTCAAGACATACTGCCGCAGGAGAAGAGGCCTATATAATCCATCTCTGAGACATGCCTCCATCTTCACTGGAAGGATGGGACATATTTTTAGCATATTAAAGCTGTTTCTCAGTGAAATCACTAATCCTCAGGACTTAATACAGGAATATGTCCTTGTGTGGTGTCTGAAAACGCCTTTATTTGCCAGACAAACGGCTCGCTGCCTGCCACAGCTCTGAGATGAATGAAACCATCAAGTCCTAGACCACAGATGATTGAAGACAATGCTCTCTCAGACTGGCTAACCACACTAAAAGGAGCTCTCCAAACAATCCGTCTAACCTCCGATAAATGCTCCCCAATCTTTGCTTGCAGATGCTCTGCATTCTAATGTATTAGCTGACTTTTTTAAATGTGCATTAGCCAGACTATCAAAAAGCCAGAACAATAACATGTTCTTGTCCAGGCTAGTCTGCTCGGAGCCAAGCCCCGCCCGCCCCTGCTGAACAGCGGTGGACTGGCAGTGGAGATGTATTTTCATAATTTGGCTTAATTGTGCCTGGTGTGCCATCAGAATGGAAATCTCCCCAGCGAGAGATGATAAATATTTCATGAGGGTAATCTGAGCGGAGCGGTTTTGATCTGCAGACGATGAGCTGGCTTTATTTTTCCCCGCGACGAGCTGATTGAGTCCTTCAGATGAGGCAGACAGACAGCCGCTGCGGTGGCTCCGCCCGGCAGAGCGGCGCAGGGGGAGAGGTTTGAGCGTGACACCCGCCGCTTCTGCCCTAATGGCACTTGCTGTTTGACACAGCTCCCCAGGATCCACCACCCTCTCTGTGTTTCATGTCTAATAATGATGTGAATATATCTCTCCCCGTGTCTTCCTTTCTATTGCCAATGTTCCCTTCCTTTTTTTGTAGAGCTGAAAGAGGAAGACTGTGTTCTTTAGCCTGGTTATCATTTAGAGTGCTCACACATGACACCATATTTCATCTCCCCCCTCTCTGTTCTCTGTTTTCTGTCTTTTTCAGAGCTTTTTTGAAGGACAGTCTGCGCCATGGGACTCTGCCAAGAAGGATGAGAACCGCATGAAGAACCGATATGGGAATATTATTGCATGTGTGTACAAAGCACCTCCTGAGCGCTCATGAATTTTTGTGTGTGCCGTTCCCATTCTTCTGGCTGATTTATTGGCCAGGCTTGTGACTCTGGATAACTATAAGCTGCTCAAACAGAGTTTTATTATCAGCCAACGAGAGCAGCTTTGACCTTTCCAATCTACTTTTATATTCATCTTCCTGCAGTGTCTTTTCAGTTATGAGAAATAAGCCGTGCGGCATATGGCACATAACATGTAGCCTTGGTAATGTTTATAAAAATGTTCAATTTGATTTTGCAATTAATTCAAATGGCCAATCCAAACTTGAGCTGAGCTGTGATGCAAACTGGCTGATTAATGCTGCAGTTAATTTTAACCTTCTTTCATCGCCGATGTCACGGAAACACTTTGAAGAAATTGAAAATAAAATAAACCACGAATTACGACAAATTCAACTTTTCTGAATACGAACATAATCCAGAGTCAAGGCTGCATTACTTTCATTTCACAAATGTATGTGATCATAAATGCATGTCCTCATTCAAAGTATTATACAGCGTCTCCATTCTGAGCTCACCTCATTCTCACTGCTGACCTTATTAACCATTAACAGAAAGGTTTATAAGGTCTGCTGTTGAACAAGTTTCATACAACTAAGGTCAATGAGTTCTGAAAATATGACCTTAATCATAACTTTTTTCCTTTAATTTCATATCATCAAGGTTTTTAACCAAGGCCATCTCTGGCCATTCGAGTGCCCTTAGCATAATTGCTTTGTGGTTGCAATAAAAGTTTCGGCCCAGATTCTACTAGAGACAGAGAGAGCTGCACGGCAAGACATTTATATATATGTTGTTTTCCCACGTCTACAACTCTTATTGAACCAAAACTCAATTTGAAATAATGGTTACAGGGCCCACATTGCCTCTTTGATTATTAAATTAAACAAAAATGACATGCAGTTTGGGGCTGTGGTGCGTAAAGAGGGCAGAGGAGAAGCTCGTTGGTTTATTTTATTTATTCAGAGAACAGCGTTTTCCAGTTTTGTATTAAGACATGGGGTCCAGATTTCTCCTTAGTCATTATTTTAACATTCACACAGTTTAATATATTCAGCGTTATACTTGCGTTTGGCCATGTCGTTGAGCTAGCACTGTCTCTGTCAAGTAGCTGTCTGTTATTCACTCACTCTACAACAGGAAATGGCACATTAAAATAAAAGCTTGTGCCTGAAATTCACTGCACTTCAAAATAAAGTGTGTTTTTTTACAAACTTGACACACTTGCGAGCCACTTGCGGTCCATTCAGAATGGACCCGTGACCCACTTTTGGACTGCGACCCACCAGCTGGGAACCACTGTGTTAAATAACTATGAGAATGTTAAAGACATGTTTAAATCATAGTTAAAATATTCAACCATAAAAACCGAGTGCCCCAGTCTTTATTATAATAAAGTATAGGAGATGTCCATTTTGAAATATCACACTTTTTGTTTTCATTGTTTTTATTGACGTGACCTGTAATGATCGGCTACTCCCACTCATCCCTAGTGCCATGAAACCCTTGTGTATATAAAGGGTGTATAAAAGACTCTGATTAACCTCCAAGCAGGTGTTAAGATATCTAGCCTCGCTGGAAGATCAGATACTGCAGCCCACGCCCTCAGTAGAGAGCATATGTTTAGAGAGTCATATAACATGTTTGAAGAGAGTGACGGCTCATCAGCTGTCTCCATGAGACAAAGACGCTGCATCCTCATATGAGGGCATCACATTCTGGATTTGCTGCATCTTAATCTGCTTCACTTAGACCTGTTGTCCTCGTTTGTGGACACTTTTTTGTGTCATCTAGTGGTAGTGAGACCGCAATACACTAATCTGTGTAAAAACAAGATGGCAGCCACATCTGCCAAGTCAGTCTGCAGCCGATCCCAATGTTCAAGGTCCCAAGGTCCAAAACCTGATCACATTTTATGGTTGAAACATGTTTATTTATGATTAATAAGCTTTGTGGTTTGGTATGACCACAAATTGACCAATGTTACTTGTTTGAGGACGTTGGGACTTTATTACACACTTGTAAAGATTAAAAGTAAACCCATCGTCCCCGCATGAGGACATTGTTTATTTTATATATAAACTACTTCCTGTTTGAGGACAACGTGTAGTTTTTGCACTCATCAGGTCCAATTGACCCCAGATAGCTCAGAGAAATTAAAAATGCAGATCAAACAAAAATGGATGGATAAATGGACGCGTGGCAAAATGCTGAATGCAAATAGTGGGCTTTCACCTGACAGTTTAGAATGACTCTGATTCACCAACATACACATGGTGGTAAGAATAAAATCAGCAGGTGCACCCATCATGAATCTGACGGTAATTTTTTGGGTACGTATTTATTCTGTGCGCCAACTAAGAACATTTCTACGCACGTATCAGTGAATGAGGCCCATCGTGTTTGTCATACAGGCTTAGTCACATGACAACAGCCATTAATCAGCCATGTTGCATTTCTACAACTCTAATTTCATTTGTGCCACAGCATGATGCCAGTCTGATCACTCCTCCATCACCACTCTCTGTTCCTCTGTTGTACTGTCTGTCCCTCCGTCCCTCTCCCGCTTTTCTTCTCCTGATGCCCTCGTTAATATGATTAATTCAACGCTGGTTTCTTCCTCTCCGCCGCTCTTCCAGATGATCACTCCCGTGTCAGGCTGCAGGCCCTGGAGGGGGAACAGAGCTCCGATTACATTAATGCAAATTACGTTGATGTAAGTACACACACCAGCCAGCGCCACCAACGCAAAGGTCACTGCGCTTCCTCTCGGGGAGAGAGAGGGCGCTGGTCCCGCCGTCGCAGGGGGGCCTGAGGGACAAAGCAGCCCCTACTGCCTGCCCATCACATGCACACAGACACATACAGACAGAAACAGTCACACACACACTAACACATACACAGTGCCTTTATATTCAACTTTAGAGGGCTGCTGTATCACTCTGTTCATTGGATATATTAAGAGGAATGAAGATCAGAGGCTGACAGCACTGGGAGAGAAAAAAGGCAAACCAGCACACAGGGGAAACTGAGGTTATAGTTTTGGACTTTGCTTTGAACAACAGCACGAACACGTTGTGAAAACCAAAAATGAGAAGAAAAAGGCGAGAAGTTTCATGGATGATTAGTTAGCCAAGTTATAACGATGGATAAAACTGAAGAAAAGAATACAAGTTACACAAAGAGAGAGCACAATATGGTGCTTTGAACATCACAAATAGAAGAAGATATGCAGAAATGAACATAAAATAAGTCAAAATTATTAGCATGGCTACTTAAACTCTTCTGTTGCTTATTATCTGCAGTATTGATTTCTCTGAAAAACCAGTCTTAAATCTAGTTAAAAATGTCTTTTAAGGGTCTTTAAAAGTATTAAAATTGAAGTGTCTGATACCTGTAGACACTCTGAAGAAGAGCCATATATGTAAATGTTAATTGGACTGCACTTCTGTAGGGCTTTTCTAGCCTTCCAATCACTCAAAGCGTTTTTACACTACATGTCACGTTCACCCATTCACATACCACACTGGTGGCCGAGGCTACCATGCAAGGTGCCACCTGCTACCATTCACACGCTCTCACACACTGATTGAACAGCCATCAGGAGCAATTTAAGGTTCAATATCTTGCCCAAGGATACTCAACATGCGGACTGGAGGTTTGAACCACCGATCTTCAGATTAGTGAACGACCAGCTCTACCTCTGAGTCATATTTGTGCCCTTTTTCACTCGTTTGCTTGCTCTTCTTGTGCACTGATTGACTGAAATTGAACAGCCATTCAGTGTGTTTTCTCTCAGCAATGGGCTCCGTGGCAAGAAGCTGCAGATAGGGGCCGACTAGTGTCAAAAACTAGAGCCACACTGCAAAAACTAGGGTTACAGACGCTTATCGATGGCCTAGCATTGTCCTTTGGTGTCAGAGCCTTAGGATGTTTTGTAGCATAATAACACAGTAACACAACTGCAGGGGTACAATCACTATTTGTACAATCTTGTAATTGTCATGTCTGGTCATTTTAAGCAGCTGAACAAGCTGCTAATGTTGTCATTTCCTGGTGAGGACGGTTTTTGAGAAATTGCAGAGCAGTTTTTAAGCCTCACGTTAAGGCGGCTGCCTTCTCTTCTGCTCGACACTGACAAACCCTCGCACACAGACTAGTGAATCAAAGTACACGCAGCAGTTATCTACAGAGGTTTTGTTATACGTCTTACCACGGGAGAGTACTTGCAGCACTGCACTTACATGCACTCGGGTGACTTAGCATACCTTTACAGTGAGTAAAAGTCATTAAAAAGTGGCGTGAGACATGCCTGCCGTTGGAAACAGCTCTAACCCACTTAGCACACACAGTATAGAACCTGATCCGATCTGACCTGATTTGCTGTTGATAGCCGTGTTAGTATCAGGATGTGTCCAATCACAGCAGCTCATTGGCTTCTTTTTGAGCAGGTGCTTCCGCTCCATGTGTAATGGCCTGGCGATGTACCTGACTCTCTAAGTGCTTTTCGGCTCAGGAGAGAACTCTCACTCCGTCTCCCATCTTCTCTTCCCCCGCCCCCCTAATGTGGTAATTTGTAATCTCTTGTTACGCCTTCAAACATAAATTCATAATGCAAGGTGTGCCACGGCAAATGCAGGGGGCTTAAATTATTTACCTTTCCCACTATTCAGTTTATGGCCCATTATGCTGCAAAAAGGGGCGCTGCGGAGAAGACTCTCACAATAGAGAGGGCCCCATTATAAGATAAGAATACACGCATATTAAAGAGGGCTCTGATTGAAAAGGATTTCCACTGCTCTGCCAGCTTCATTGAAAAAGTACTTAGTAGAAATGTAGGCAGATGGGTAATGATGTTTTTGCTCTTCAGAAAGCTTTTTAACCCATCTAGAAGCCTGTCCTGCCCAATAAACTCTTATGTGTAGAACATTTCCCACAGTGTTTGTTATTGTACTCTATTATACTGCCGATTATTTCGAGTCATGTACGAGTAAGCAGAGCCAGTGGGGTATGTTTCTTTTCTCTGCAGCTGATTGAGTATTTTCATAAGCACTTAGGAGGCAAGGAAACATAGTGCAGTGGTCCTTTGTCTGCAGAGCTGAGTTTGTGTGCACACAGGGCACAGAGATGTTGTGCACTCTGTGTTAAAATGAAGCAGTGATGAAGCATGGAGCTGATCATGTGCACAGAGATCAGGTCACTCAGGTATGATTGCATCCATATATACAACATATTTGTATTAGCAATATAGCATTACCTCTCTCAGTGACAGTGTACCAGCTCCAAACTGTAGTTGGGACCACGTTTGTTTACTGACATTAATTTTAGCTTGGCTCGTATTAAGCTGGTAACTAGCTGGTAATCACTCTGTGGAAGGAAGGCGAGGCATTCGGGTGCCTCTAACTAAAATTGGCTTTATCCCTAGACAGCAAACATGGCCTTCTCGTTAGGTTTAGCAGCAGCCCTGAGCTCATCTAGACACTTAATTCTGCTGACTATCATTACTCTTTGCTGCCTGCCATCTTCACCATGACACTGAGAGAGCTGCTTCCCTCCATATACTCCATGAAGTACACGTCACACCCTCGCAGGTTACCAACAAGGCCGCCACCCTAAAGGGGAAATAGGGTGAGCTGGTAACAATGAGGAAAAAGAAACAAATGCATTTCTGCTTGCACCTGAGTGTTGACATGAGCTGTGAGGATTTATTTTTCTACTCAGATTGTGTATGATGCATCATATATGTGGCTGGACCAGTTGGGAACCACTGGTCTAAGAACAACTCTCCCCATAATCCAAAGACTAGAGAGTTAAAACTCAAATTTGTGATGTCATCAAGTACAAAGTCTGGAGCTTCTCCATAGCCAATGAATTTGGAATGATGTTAAAGATGACACTGAGAGCACCCAGGGAAATGTTCTGACTTTATGGGTTTGAGAATTACTGTGGTTTCTGGCTCTAAGAAGCTCATGTTCACAAATGTTGACAGAAATTTTCCTGGGCCATGGAAATAACATATTATATTAGAATATTTAATTTAGGTGGTGTACCCCTTTAACTGGCTTCTGAAACCTGGCACCTCTCAACCCCTTAACTAGTGCGATAAATAATCAATTAATTTATGAGTAAATAAAATTCAAATACTATCAACAGTAACAACAGATATCAATAATAATAATAATAACACTAATAATAATAATAATAATAACAATAATAATGCTAATACTACTACTACTACTAATAATAATAATAATTTATTAAAAACAAAATGAAAATGAAATATAAAGAAATATTGTTTTTTTTTTAAAGGGAACAATAGTAACAATACTGATTCTAAAACAAAAAGTTTTACCACACACTTTCAACCGAACTACATGTAAATCTTGCGGAAAAAATGTTTTTAAGCTTGAAAAAAAAAAAGTTTTTTAGTCTGCTTTGTAGCACTCGTTAGTTCATGTGATAGAGAATTCCAGCAGGTAGGACCATAATTACTGTTTTGGTCCATTATTCGTGTATAATCACTTACTAATAACCACAAACTACTGACGCTCAAAAAATCTGGGGCTTGCGGGGCCCCTCAGGGTCTGGGGGCCTCAGGGCAGTTTCTCTCTTTGCCCTTTCAGTTATCCCGCCTTGCTCGTCCCTGTGAGTCCTGTGTGACATTAAGATGTTATACTTTGCTAGTGAACATAACAGAAGCAGCATTTACTCTTTATGTTGTCTGTAAATTGTATATGGCAAAGTGAATAAGTAATATATAGATGTATTTGTACCCTAGGTGATAGAAGTGGTCCCCAGATTTGCAAAAGTGGGCTATCTAATGATATTCAGCCTGAAAATACAAATTCATGCCCACAGGCAAAACATCTCATGCTGCATATTTTAGACATTGCACAGTCCATTGTTACTGGAAAGAATGAATGTAAATGATCATTGTAATATAAGCAATGCAGCAAGACACAAAGAGCATAACACATATTTAATTCCCCTTTAGTAATTTACACATCCCTGGAAACAAAGGCTGTTCAATTAATAATTTCAACATGGACATTTCTGCATTCATCTCTTTGTGTTGATGGGGAAGAAACACTCTCATGTAGCTAATGTAACATGTGTCTAAAAAGCTGTGAGTCCATTTATAGTAAGCTCTACTCACCTGACAGTCACTGTCAGGGCCCTCCTTTCTTCCTGTCTCTCCCCCTCTAATCCGACAGCGTACTGGGCCTCCACTTTACTTGACAGAACTTACATGAAAGCACAAACAAATCTCCTCCTCAGTCCAGAGATAAAGAAGTCATTAAAAATGGAGGACAGTTGAATGAGCTGAAAGAGCCCTGTGGATGAGAGAGAGTGAGGAAAATATCCTTTGTGTCTTTCTCCCTTCATTGGAGGAGCGTTAATCACAGTCCAAGTTAAATTGAATATGAGTGAGATAAGCAGAGCAGCAGGGGTGGGTGGAGGAGGGGGGGTGCGAGGGGGGGAAGACAATCAAGAGGAGGCAGGGCCGGGGAAGAGCCTTTAAGTCCTAATGTTTTGTTTCCTGCCTCATATCTCCAGAGAGGAGACAAGGAATTGGACAAATAAAACTTGAAGGGATTAGAGTAATCCGTGAGACTAGGGGCCTATTGTGAAGATCAGTGCTGTTAGTTGTATCTTGGGGATTATCAACACTTTGGCTGCTTACTCCAGAGGTGTGCTGCATATTGAGTGTGTGATGGAGAGTGTTTATGCATCTTGTATCCAGCAGCATTCATCACTAGCGTTGAGGTGTGCATTTGCCTCACTCAGTCAGGTGTTGAAACAAAGAACTGAATGGGTGTACAGTAGCAAACAGCTGGCAGCCCGATTATGTGCGGTGTTTTCATGAGAACGGCATTTCTCAAACGATTCCTCTTAAGGTGGAGCAGTGCTGGAGTGAATTTTTGCTGCGTCTGAAACAGTAACAGCTGTTAACTGGGACAGTAATGTATGAAAAGTGTATTGCGTGTAAGTTTGTGATGTAAAAATAAACAGATTTTGCGTCCAAAGATCAATTTACATGGTCAGAAAACACTAAATATGAAAGACAGTGTGTATTCTGAGAGATGGCCTCACAGCAGCTGGTCAATTACAAGAAAGTGAAGTGACTCTTCTTCCTCTTTTTTCTCTTTCCAGGGCTACCACAGGCCAAATCACTACATCGCCACTCAAGGTAAGAATAAAACTTTATAGAAAAAATAAAAAGAGCAAGGCAGTCTGGGTTGGAAAGAGTGGGCGGTGAGAATTTAAGGATGTCTGTTTGTTTTGGGGGTGGATGGATGTGTGCAGGTGTTTCTCGAATATCTCTCCGTACATCCCAATCGTTGTTTACATACGCTCTTGTAAACTCCTCTTTGATGCTCAGTCAAGTGTGTGTTCGGGGAATCTGGTGCTGCTCAGCGCACACACACCAACACGCGCGCACACATCGACACACACTTACGGACCTCTGAGCGAGCAGAACAGCACACTTTCCCTCTCTGTCTCATCCCTCTTTCCTTCCATCGGTGGTGTGGGAGCGATTAATCAGGCAGTCTGGGAGAAAGCTGAATAAATAAATGGATTAGCCGACATGTACAGGCACATTTTGTCACTGTGTTAATCTGGCCGGCAGATTCGCAGGGCGAGGAGCACTTACCGTGACCCCAGAGGTTAAGTCTGATTGATGGTTAATTGTTATGAATTTTGCGTCAAGAGCCTCACTCCCACACAACGGGACTGCGTGCATGGGGATTTTGCGCACCACTTTAGAAGAAAAAAAATCAGTGGAGGGAGGAAAAAAAAAGGAAGAGGCGTTTTTGCGAAGAGGCCTTAATGGATTCACAATCTGCTTTGGCGGAGCTGGGAGTTGCATAATTACCTGTTTATTAGTGCATTGCCTCGCTTCCTCAGTGTCTCAATTAAAACAACCCTCTGTTTGCTCTTACTTCAGAACGAGGTGGCATACCAATCAGGCGGCGGCCTGCTTGGTTTGTCTGTCTGCTTGCATGCACAGCACCTGCTGTAACGCTGACCACCGAGTCAAATGCTCAAAACTAAGCCGTCTGTCAAGTGCCGGCTCTCTTGCGGGGCTCCAGTTCACAAAAACAAGCCACTTTACCAGGCGCGTTCACCTCTGAAAGGATTTCAACTGGATTATTATGACTTCTATAATTGTCCTATAGTCATTAAGAGCATTCGGTATTTCATTTTAAAAAAAATATGCATATGGAGATCAGCAGTCAGTGAAGCCTCCTCTAAGATGAAAAGCTCAAGAAGCCAAACGTGTTTCCATTCAAATTAATTAGCCCCTGTTTTCTCATTGAGCTTGCATAATAAGTCCTCATTTTCCAACGACGGTATCGCAAGCACAATGTAGAGCCATCCCATACGAAAGAGGGGAGGTGTGTGTGTGTGTGTGTGTGTGTGGAAACATCTGTATTCTCTGGGAGAGCAGGCCCTTTTATAATTCATCATCAGCTCCGGCAGACTGACAGGAAGGAAGGCTCAGTCTGCTGACACTGAGGCAAAGAGCAGCCCGAGATGATAGGAAAGCCAGACACAGACGTGTCTCTCTCAGTCAGACAAACTGCATACTGTAGCACCTGAAAAGAGCACCTGGGCATTGGCACAGTTGCTGAAAATGAGGAAGTAGTCTCTTCTCTCCCCCAGTAAAGTTTTTCAGTGAGTGACACTTCCACTCAGGTCCACCGGGACCAGCGGTAGCTCAGAAAATGATGATACCCGCAATAGTGCTGGATAAGCTAAAAAATCTTTGTCATAAATTGGTTGTGGGGGTGGTTGAGGATGTGCTTAATATGGCAGACGTGTGGGATAACGTTGTCCCCGTTCTCTTATGCTATAAACTACAATGACACTCATTAGTTTGGGCTTTATTGATGAGTCCCTTTGCTCTGTCAAGGTGACAACGGCAGGTAGAACAGCTGTCACTCCATAAAAGCCTCATCACCCAAGCTCTGCTCCTCATTATGTAGGTCATTCTCTCATCCAGGGCCTTTTTTTTTTTTTTTTT
The DNA here is from genome assembly GCA_019142605.1 of Cephalopholis sonnerati. NCBI lineage: Eukaryota > Metazoa > Chordata > Actinopteri > Perciformes > Serranidae > Cephalopholis > Cephalopholis sonnerati. The sequence goes on along the minus strand of JAGQAX010000010.1, from coordinate 24,317,083 downwards.
TGCTGCAGCAATACAACAACTGACTCTCAGTAATTCACCAACACCAACTGCAGCTCACCTACTTAGCAGATTGAGCGCGTGCATGCGGCTCAGCCCTCCCAGTTCGCCGCCTCGCCTCTGTCCATTTTTATGTCCTGCGGATCCTTTAAATACCGATCAGACATGAGCTTCCTCCTGGTGGAAACTGAATTACACTGAAGCCGGGGTGCAAACAGCCCTGATAAGTCCCTGCATCCTCGTGGTGATGTGGAAAATATTCATGACGCGGGAAAGGGTTCAATTTCATCAAGCTTTCCCCCCTCTGGTCTTCTCTGCTCTTCCCTCCCCTCCTTCACAAGCACCAAATGTCACCAGCAGCGCAAAAGTTTTATTATTTACAGGTTAACATCTCAAAGCCCAACGGGGGGTGCGGGGGTGGGAGATAGAAAGAGAGAGAGAGCAAATCAATGATAAGTGAGTGTACATTATGCCAAAGTCTGCCACATGTAATATTAATGGGCAAGCAGGGAGAACGTAGCATGCGTGTTTGTCTGCGAGTGTCTATGCGCGCACGTTGTAACAGGAGTTTTGCGGCGTACCTGGCTGGGGGATTTCTACAGCTGTCACACTCCTCGCTTCTGAGGAGGAACAGGCCTATAGTCCCAAAACACAGCGTCGGCTGCAGCAGTATTAGCTCTCTGACAGCTGGAAGTGAGGCTTCTGCTGGTGTTCTTCCTCTGTGAAGTGCCTCTTCCAAACTTCTCCAACTAGGCTCCGCGCACGCCGCACTAGAAACACTGCTTGCACCTTGTAGTTCCTCAAGTGAGCTCTCAAACCAATTTCTCTCCTAACCTGTGGCTAAAACCTTTAAGAGCGAGGCTTTTTATCAAGATGAAAAAAAAATTCCAAGCTGTTTCATCTTAGCTACACTTACCAGCGATTACTCTGACAATCACACAGAGGCGCACATGAGAAGACTACATTTTGAGGAGATATACAATTACCAATGTTGTGGGGTGTAATGGAAAAGTAATATGAGTAGTGTCATGAATTACTGTTGGCAGGAGGTAACATGTAAAGTAATAATATTACTTGTTTGAGGCATCTTTGAAATCTGTACATCTGCACATCTCCCATGTCAAAGTCACACACTTTGTTTACCCAACCATCTGCAGATACATCCACCATCAGTAGGGATGGGTATCAAGAAGCAGCGCCAAATTGTTACCGGTTTCTGACTGGCCAGTACTGAATATTCAATAATCTTCTGGACAAACGGTGCTGCTATCTGGATTTATGTGATGATAATTCATTCTACATTGCTTGCATTTTCAAATTCCTAACCGTCCCCTGATGATGACGAAGCTACCTTTGACGTTTGGTTACATTTTGTGCTCTCCATTATTTTCTTCATTTTCTACCTCTGTTAACTTCTGAGAGGACTTTGATTTCTTACATTGTTTACGTTCAGCTTCTGATAGTTAAGCAGCGTTGAAAGCAAATGTTAGAACTTTTTAACCCAGTCCCTTTTTCTTGTTTTTGTCACTGACTTAATGGAGACAACAGTTGAAATTTTGGTTCAGAGTTCGAGTTCAGAGACAGTGGCAAAACAGGCTGCAGTGTAAGCAAGCACCTTCAATTTATGTGAATTTAAAGTATTTGTTTTTGCCACTGACAGGCTCAGAATGTCTGACGACATGATGGAAAAGACCCTCCACAGAAATGTTTTTCTTCACCTTTTGCTGATCCGGTCTGTTTGTTACAGTGTGTAGTCATGTCTTGCTCAAGAAGTCTCCTTCTGAAATTTAACAAGAGGTAACTTACTACAGGAAAAGCAATCATGGAAATGTTAGAGAGAGCTGGAACAAAGAGTCCTGCGAAGAATTTGTTGTGTTGGAGTACAGAAAGCGTAGCTTAGTGTAATTTAAAAGATTTTCATTGTCATGGCTGAATGTTTAGCTCGTGTCGACAATGTGGAAATGTCCCCGAGATGTCAGAATGAGACTTCTCTTTAAGTGAGACTTGGTTACACTCAATAACAAACAGACCAAATCAGGTGAAAGGTAAGGAAAACATTTTATCTCTGTAAAGTTTTTTCTGTAATGTTGTCAGACAACAATGTGAGCCTGTCAGTGCCAAAAACAAGCACTTTCAATGGATTTAAATTGGTGGTGCACAGTTGTCCGTAGGGATTACATTGCAGCCTGTTTTGCCACTGCAGCTCTCTCAATTCTGGAGCAGTTTCAAAAATTGTTGTCTCTTTTATTCACTCAGACACCAAAACATGGGAAAATAGAAGCTGGGTTCAAAAATACTGAAGTTTCCCCTCAAGGCACATCGCTACCAGACATGTGTTAAGCAGACACAGAAAAAAAACCCCAGAAAAAAGTAACCTTCTTAATTCTAAATTATCTGTTGAATTTTTCCACATCTTTTCTTGTGATGTCTTTATTTTGCGCCAAATTATGGATAGGAGTATCAATAACAATATGGATAGGAGTATCAATAACAATATGGATAGGTATCATTATCAATATCCATATCATTAAAATTCTAAACAGTACCTGTCCCTAATCATAATAGTTTTTTTTTTTGTGGTTCAATTAAATTCAATTCATTTTTTTTAAAATCCCCAATATCACAATTCACAATGTGTCTCAGAGGGCTTTATAACAAACGAAATCCGTCTGTCCTTGGACCCTCAGAGAAAAATAAGGACCCCCCCCCCCCCCCCCCAAAAAAAAAGGTAAGTATCATTATCAATATCCATATTGTTAAAATTCTCAATAATACACATACCATATCATAATATTTTTTTTGGGGGGGGGGGGGTGGTTCAATTCAATTCAATTGAACTCCATTATATTCCCTTCCATTCAATCCAAATCACTTTAATTCAATTCAATTCAATTCAATACAGTTCAGTTCAATTCAATTCAATTTAAAATCCCCAATATCACAATTCACAATGTGCCTCAGAGGGCTTTATAACAAATGAAATCATTTGGACCTTCAGAGCAAATAAGGAAAAACTCCCCCCAGATAGACAAGTATCATTATCAATATCCATATTGTTAAAATTCTCAATAATACACATACCATATCATAATTTTTTTTTGGGTGGTTCAATTCAATTCAATTCAACTCCATTACATTCCCTTCCATTCAATCCAAATCAATTCAATTCAGTTTAAAAACCCAAATATCACAATTCGCAATTTACCTTAGAGGGTTTTACAACATACAATGTTCCTCAGTCTTTGGACCCTCAGAACAAATACGGAAAAAGTCCACCCAAAAAAACTCCTATGGCAACATTATGTGACCTCTGCCTTTGCTCCTGACGGACAACAGTCATTGAATTGAATTGAATTGAATTGAATTGCATTCATATGAACACAAGAGGCTGCCTCTCAGCAAAACATAGGTCACTTAAAGTGTTTGAACCAACGACCAGTGTTGTTTTCGGTACTTGTTAACCACTGTGACTGATCACTCACAGCAGAAAGTATGATAACTTTTGGAAACTGATTTAAAATCAAGCTATTTTTCAGTGAAGCCTGGTAGAAACACAATGAGCCTTGGAAACTTTCTTCTGTCATCAAAATTCTTGAATCTTTCCACCACTTTCATGTGAAAGCTGTCAGATGGTTGTGTGCGAGATCTATTCGTATACACCTATTCATTAAGAGTCATACTCACTTCCTTATGACTCTCATCAAGTTCAGCATCTCTCTCTCACCTATCCTTCATCTCTTCATGTATATGGAAACATAAATTGGCTTGCTGAAGCTTGGCAGGAGCCTCCCATTGGATGATTTACCATATAATGCCAAGTGTTATTGTGTTACTGAAGTCCTACACACCAGCTGTCCTGCTTCTCAGTCTCCCTCTCCGAAACTTCTCAGCAGTGTGTATCCTCCCTCGGGGACGAGTGTAGGAGGTAGCAGAGTGGGTGGTTCAATCAGGTTGGGTAGTTATTGGAGAGACTGGAAGTGACTGGAATTGGAGATTGAGGTCCTACAGTTACAATCGAGACCAACCATCTCATGCGTAGCAGAGGAAATGTGGGAATAAAAATGGAAGCTACTGAGGAGCTTTGTTCCAAATTTCTCGAAATCCAGTTGGGATGGTAATAAAGTCAGCAGAAGTTCAATTCTCAATTTTTCAAAAAATACAACTATTATACTCCGCAAAATGTTCTTGTTTTCCAAAAAGAGACACATGAACAGGCTGGCAGCAGAAGCATGATTGTGGAGATGATGGTTCATTTTGAATCATTTATCTTTTTTCTGCAAAAAGTCTCCTGAATTTTATTGCAGTTTGTGAAAAATTGAAGTGATTTAAACTGTGCCACACGAGGCTGTGCTCGAGTACAGTTGGAGGGTAGGCAGTCAAGAACTGTTTAGGCACCACAGAAAGCAAATCAAACATGGCTTGATCAATCAAGTGATTAAAATGGTGATGGCACTTTGCTGATGCCCTGAGGGAAATTAGGTTGTTGCAGAAGAAGACGTAAGCCAATAAGGAACACAAACACTACAATAATGGAAAGTGATGCTGGAGCTGCTGCAACTGGTGTCTAATAGCTTCTCTTGTTAGTTTTTAAACATGCAGTTTATATGCAATAAAACTTTTATTTATTTTTGGGGGCATTTTTGTAATTTGATAGTTTGATCTGTTACAGATACAGACAGGAAATGAGGCGGAGTGGGAGTCAATGAACCAAGGTCCCCAGCAGTGTTGGGCTCATTACTCATTACTTGTTACTCTTTTCAAAAGTAATGATATTACTTTACTTATTATTCCCCGCCAACAGTAATTCATTTCATTCATTCGTTATATTTCTTTGCCGTTACATCCAACAAAATAGGTAATTGTGTATCTCCTCAAAATGTAGGCTGCTCATGTTTACCTCTGTGTGAATGACAGGGTGATCACTGGTAAGTGTAGCTAAGACAAGACAGCTTGCAAATGTTATTTATTTATTTATTTATTCATTAATTCATTTTGTTTTACCTGGGGTCCTCTGATGTCTGTGGCCGGTATTTTCCCAAAGATCTGTCTGAAAGATCGCTCAAAAAGCAACTTTTCATTCATTACATACCCAGCCACAAGTCTCATTAGTTCTTTATAGCCTGCAGCTGTCCACAGTTAAATTCCAGTTTTGGTTGTTTAGCCAGTGCAGGGCTACATTCAACCTCTGCGTCCGAGGAGGGCTCACCTTTGGTGGGATGTATTTCCTGGAGCTTCACATTGTTGTGTAACCGAGGTGCTTAAGACCGGAGGTTTGAGGGCTTGTTTTTGGCATTGGAGAGGGTTTTAGTATCACTACCTGCAGCACCAGTATTCCTGTCTTCTTTCCTTCCGACAAAATAAAGTAATGGGAATATGTCTGCTAAAGGTAGCTTGCTGCTTCATGATGTGCGTGTGCAGTGTGGCAATTTTGAAAATGAATCCACTGATTTGATTGTTGTATTTTGAGTCAGTAGTGGGGTGGTAAGAAAAGTAACGTTGTAATGAGTTATTTGGTTTTGGGGTAAATGTAATATTAATACTGAAAATGTGTTAGTAATTGGTGACACTACATGTCAGGTGACATTACATACATTTAGTGCAATAACATTTGCTCTTATTGTTGATTACTATTTATTTTATTCTTATTTAATGCTGATGTGAAGATATGTGGTAGCTTGTGATATGTGGTAGCTTTAAAAAATGTCATTGCAATGGTACAATAAAAATAAATTACGTCTAGTTGCTGGAAAAAGTAATATTATTACTGTAACGCATTAGACGTTACTAGTAACGAGCTGCTGTCCAACACTGGTCCCCACTCTGGATGCATTTTAACCACTCTGCTACTAGATGCCCCTAAAACCCTTGACGACCTATTATGTTCATTTTCAAGTTAATAACTGTGTAATGGGTCTCTACAACATGTTCAAATGCTTTAATGTAAAAAAAAAACCACTTAATATTTTGCTATAATATCTGTATTCACCCTCTGTCTGAAACGCTTAGTTTGAGGGCCTGTCTCTTTAAGCCCCCCTCCCAAAAAAGCCTAGTCTGCTCTGATTGGTGGTTGGAGTTTCCAGGTCTTTCGTATCTCAGCATCTCTACAATACCATTACAGCCAGGGAATGGCTGTAACAGAGAATAGCAGCTCGTTCTATCGTGAAAAATCACCAATAAAAGCCTCTAAACACAAATCTTTACAGCTGGACGTGTTCCAGCTGGAATATATAATGAAATTGGAAAAATTAACATCAGCAGCAACTAAGAAACACTAGCAGTAGCATGATGACTCTATAAAGAAATCCGAGTATTCAGAAAGGTGTGGAAATTGTTGCTGACAGGGATTACTTTGACATATGTTTACCTCATTATTTTGAAACTTTGGCCACATTAATTATGAATATTTGTATTATATCATTATGGAAAATAAGGAGAGGCATCGTAGGTCACCTTTAATTTGAAGAGTAACAAATGTGTTTCTTTAACCAAGCAAGCAGTGTAGTTCAGTCAGTGTTTGAACAGATGAAGACATTGTGACATCCTTTGTCCTGCTCAAGTAGTAAAGCAGTCCATCTACAATTCAGTAATATTCCACAGTAGGTTTATTTATCGCGGGTGCATCCTTGTAACTTGGTGGTTAAGATGCTGCAAACACTCTGACTGCAACAGTCCTGGTGCAATGCTGTCCACACAGAAGCAGAGAGGCACAAAAGATACGTGAAAAAAAGTGTAAATATGTAAATCTTTTGTCACTGACAAATCTTTTAACAAGCTCAGTGTTGAATTTCACATCAGAACTTGGAGACTGACCAAATGTTGTCAGCCAAAAACCAATAAAATTAACTCAGTTGTTTTACGTGACTTGTTTTATAACAGCTTTCAAGGGCCTAAAGGTTATTTAATTTATTTTCCACATAAATGACAAGGAAGAAAAACCCCTAATAGTTTGTGTCTGTGCCATGTCTTAGCCTGTGTCTCTCTGTGTGTCTGCATAATTTGTCATGTCTCCAGGTAATTTAGGCCAGCACAGGAGAATGCACAACTGCAGAGATTTGCATTCACTAATTAATTTGTCAGAAGTAATTTTTTTTCCACTTGGTGCTTGATTAAAACTAATATTAATAATTTTAATTAACCAGAATAATAATTAAAATCCTATCAATCCACAATTATTGCTCAGTGAAGTTTTAAATATTGGAGGCATTCAATGGCTCGCTGCTCATTTATTTTGATGTTCACCAGACGCGTTAGGGTCCGGTTCGGGCGAAAGGTTGGTGTTGAACAGATGAGGTGTAGTGGTAATTACTTGAGCTTCACGCACACATACACACACACACACACACACAGAGGCTTTAGCCTCGTCTTTAAATTTGTGATTTATTTGTACTCTCTTGTTTTCATCTGTATTTAAGCCCTCTGCTGTGGAGTAAGCACTTTGCTATGAATCTGTTGTTGGAAGCACTATAAATAAATCTGGTTTGACATGTTTTTCAATGCTCGATCCAAGGAGTGAAAATGGACGGAAAATGCTCTATAAACTGCATTGTTGCTGTAGCGCTGTAATACCTCCAAATCCCCTGTGTGTATATTGTGTGTAAGTTGATCTGCTTCTCTGTCTGCCGCTGAACACAGAGGCAGGAGCATTACTGGCGTGAGGTTAGGATAAAAAAAACATGTCGCCTCAGCATATATATAAATAAAGTAAATAATGCAAACAATTAATATATTTAAAAAGAAGTGAGGAATAGTGGATTGAATTAAACAAGAGGTTACTGATAATAATGAATACAGGGAGAGGTTATTAATATTTTACCACTCACTGTTCTGCCTGACACTGTGTAGAACTCTGACAGACTGCTGGTACTATGAAGGGTTGCATGAATGCCATATTTTAAATTTTTACACAGAAATGCGCTATAGGGCTGCTATGAAGTCCCTTCCTTATGCCGCCTTTGCATTTTTACATGGAACTAAACAATGGCAGCGTAATGCCACCCCAGTTTGTGATTTTAGACAGCATGCTGGCATTGTAGAAGCAAAGGAGGCATGACGGGTGTAATGTGTAACATAACAGCGTTGGCCTCGAGCGTGACATATAACATATGCATCGAAAGCGCTTTCTAATCAATAGCAATGGCATTAACGTGCTACTAACAATCATTTACTGTCCCTGTGATATGGTAGCAGGTCTCGTCCTCTGCTCAGAGGGTAAGGAGCTCCTAGACTTCATTATCTCTTTTTAAAGAGGTAGTGATGATTGGCGGACATTTTCACCCACTGTTCTTCCTCATTGAGTTAGCTGCTAACTGTTACAAGGCTACTTTTTAAGTCTCCCGCTGATGAGTAGCACACATAACCTCCTGAGACCCTGTGTCCTCATAAGAGGACATCACAGTCTTGGTTTCCTCAGCCTTATACTTTATTCTACTTCACTTAGACCTGTTGTCCTCATTCATGGACACTTCGTTTGTGCCATGTAGTGGTAGTGAGACCACATTACACCAATCCATGTAAAAATAAGGTGACAGCCATCTCTGCCAAGTCAGCCTGCAGTCGATCCTGACGCAAAAGTGAACAAGGTCCAAAACCTGATCACGTTATGGTTGAAACTTGTTTATTTATGATTAATAACGTTTGTAGTTTGATATGGCAACACTAGGGCTTGATTATCGTCTCGTTTGAGGACACTGGGACTTAATCATCATTGACAATGTTGAGTTTTTCATACTTATCGGGTCCTACTGATCCTGAATAGCCAGGAAAAATTTAAAAAGTTTGGGTCTCAGAAGCATAATATGTTGTCACACATCATACCCATGCCGCCCATAATCCTGTCCTGCTGACTGTCGCTTTTAAGCCTCCTACAGACAGTAACATTTTAGCAATCGTAGAAGTTTAGTGCAGCTACACTGTGCGACATGGATCTAATAAACTTGAGTACATCATCAAGTTTGATGTTTGCAGACTGTACGATGACAGCGCCTACTGAATCGCAGGCTACGACGTACGATGCAATGGCTTCCCATACTGAGTGCGCAAGGATGCTGCACAGGTTATTACTCCTCCAACTGTGAGGCACAACATAGAGGGTCACATTTTTAAATAACCTAAAGTTTTGTGGGCTAGGTTGCTCACCTGGCAGCTGCAACTCTGCTGCTACTTCCTCCCATGCTTTGTCCTCCTTTATGCGATCATGGTAAGAGCTGGAGGACACGTCATTGAGGCAAGGCTTCTGCTGCCACAACTCGACAAGCTTTTCCTCTTTGCTGGAATCCCATACATTTCTTTTAGAGCCACAACCAAAGATATCACCACGTTTCTTTCACATTGGTCATATTTTGTCTGGGACAGCCCAAAATTGCACAGTGTATACCAGGCTTTAAACAGATGTTGAATCAGTGCTGCTGCTACCTTCGTCTTAAAGGCGAGACACCTCTGTTCCTCCATTCTGCGATTGTACCTTTGAGACAGAAGGTGGAATAACAGCATGAAATTCCTGCCTTGTAGAGGCAGTGTAAACGGGGCTTTTGTGACAAAGCAAGGGTCAGTAAAGTTGAGTCAGTTTTATTTATGTGGCCCAAGACCACAAATCACAGTTGGCCTCAAGGGGCTTTTACAGTCGGAACAGCATACATACCCTCTGTCCTTAGACCCTCCCTTCAGATAAGGAAAAACTCCTCCCTGGAAGAAACCTCAGGAAGAGCAACTGAGGAGCTCCCTTTCCCGGGATGAATAGGCGTACAATAGAGGCCATGTGTACAAAATAGACCAACATAAAGATGATTCAAATGACAAATATGAGACACAGAATGTGAGCATCTATGAAGATGGGTTCAGGAAGATGCCAAGCAGCTAAAGCCTGAGCTACAGGATCTAAACTCTGCACTGTGTAACCTGGCTAGACTAACATACAAAAAGCACATCATTCACACAGATAGGAGAATGAAACAAACGTGAAAAGCTCCGCAGAGATGTGATTTCCTCAGATTGTAGCGGAGAAACTTAACTGGTCTGCGCAGAACCCTGACCTCAACCCCATTCAATACTTCTGGGATGAACTGAAACACCAACTGTGAGCCAGGCTTAATCATCCAACATCAGTGGTGACCTCATTAATGCTTTTATGGCTGAATGGGAGCAAATCCCTGTAGCCAGGTTTCAAAATGTTGTAGAAAGTCTTTCCAGTAGAATAGAGGCTGCTATATTGTTTTGGAATTGACCTTTAGCTAAGCCCTGCCCCTTTGTGATGGTCCGGCAAGCTGTCGGAGTAAGCATGGAGCCCACACTGCAACTAACTGCACTCCCTGAAGAAATATTATCATATTTTTGGACAAATGAAACAGTGATTCCAGAGAGAAGCAGACAGAGGGGTCTACAGTCTGTGTTTGAAGGATATATCCAGGATGTCAAACTGACTCAGCAGCAACAACAGGTTAAAAAGACAAAGATAGTTAGAAGCTAAAGCCCAACTATAGGCTACAGATCACAGTGTAAAAGTGAACCACCACATCACTGCTTATCAACACAGAAGACAATGAATATAAAGGGAAACTTTACTGATACTGAACCAGCTGTGTGGCAAACAACGTTCACCTGCGCACATTGTGATGACACACAGCTGGTTGAATATCAGCAAAGTTTCCCTGCTTCCCTTCACTGGTTCCTGTACAGCAGGGTCGGTCTTTGTTTCACTGTCGTAATCATTACAAAGCAAAAGCAGCATGTGTATACATTCAGTAGGCTATATCTTCAGTAGCTAGCTAGCTAACCCTACACTTTTCAGGGTTTGATTTTGGTTTTGGAACAGGGAAGAAACGTATATCTTTTTCCAACCTCTCCAGGTAACGAGTATCATTAATACACGACGTGCCCCAGGCACAACATTTAGCTCCAAATCCACAAAACCAGCCTGAAAATGAAGGAAATCCGAAACGATTGCAATAGAGTCAATGGAGCACAGCTGTGTTGTTGTCGGACCCTGGTCTGAGCTGGCGTGATGCTACGTTATAATCGACCTGTCTGCATCCAGGGGCGGGACTTAGCAAAGGGTCAATTAGATGTTCAGCAGTCACATATGGGTGTAATGTTCATGTGACGACATACTTTTGTTTGGGTGTCCACATACTTTTGGCCATATAGTGTATGTATAGCTGGATTAAAAGACTATTTTTGAGAGTCAAGAGGACAGAAAATGAAAAATAGCTTCTGTTGCAATGAGCAGTATAAAATGGGACCAGAATCAGTAGGTGTTGTAACAAAGTGACCGTACATGTAGTTCACTGATTCTAAAATGCTACAATAAACTCAAAAAACTAATTTCCTCTCTCTTACTCTCTAAGGCCCCATGCAAGAGACGGTCTTCGACTTCTGGAGGATGGTCTGGCAGGAGAACACGGCAGCTATCGTCATGGTGACCAACCTGGTGGAAGTGGGCAGGGTGGGTATTAATTAGATGTTCACTTTAACCGCAGATCTCAAATAAGATTACCTTGCCCCCAGTCGACTGACAGCCTGATTGCATCTGAAGGCGAACGGAGCCATCTTTTTTAAGTGCCTTTGTGTGTTTGGACATCGGTGTCCAGATGTTTCTGTGTGTGTGTGCGCGCGCTGGCTTAGTGAGGCATGGGTCTCGCGTGCCGCCAGCTCTTTTTCCATCTATCTGATCAGTGAGAAGTGAGAAGAAACTGATTGATGGCCTTCATTACCAGAGAGGCATCCAGGCAACTGAGTACTGTTTCATCTGAGTGGCTCTATAACAGGAGATTATACTCCGCTGTAGCCGCCAGCTCCTACCAGGCTCCTTTAAGCAGAAACATCTTTCAGTGTTGTCCCTATTGGACAAAAGGGGACTGTTATTGAGTGGTGAGGATGGTTCATAATGTTCAAACTAATGGTAGAGCCTTTTTTTGTTCACTATAGCATGTGGTCTGCCTCGGAAAAAAAAAGAAAACCCAGAGCCCTACTTCAGTCCTAATTTGTTCCACTTAACTCGCACTGTAGTTCCTCCTGGTTAGGTTATAATCAAGAGAAAATGAAGGTCTTAACGTACAGTGTAATGCTTTGACTGCCAGGGGATTTTCTCCAAGAATTTTAAACACATTCACACTGAAAGCCCCTTAAACACAGGCACACCTTGATTTTGCTGATGTGCATTTTTGGTGGGGCTTAAATGTAGCAGAGCTGATAATGATTCATGGGCCCATCTCTAGGTACCTCATTAGGCCGTTCCTCTACAGTAGCTGAGCCCAGCCCGCCCCGCCCCACACCTTCTCCACACCTGCTTAGCTGCGGTGCCGTCCTCAGCGGGCCCCGGCCCCCAAACCGTCTGTTATATGATCCTTGTCCAATGGCGGGCGGTAGGCACAGTTGGTCACAGTGACGGTGGCTCCACAGAGGGCCCCATAAAATCACTCCGCCATATCACAGTGGGCCATCTGCTCGGCACAGTTGCTGATGAACTCTGGGAAATCCTGGCACACACAGCCTCTGTGTCCCGCTGGTTTCACACGCAGGGGCGGCGCTCGGCGCACTTTGATGTATTTGCTTTGGAAGGTAGTGTGCTGATGTGTGTGATGAGGTGATGCTATGTGAGCTTCTTTTCCATACACTTTATCCGTAAGAGCGAATGAGTGGCGTACACACAAAGTCTCACAATCATAAGCGCACCCAGGCAACAGAACATCTGTGTGTACGCTGGCATAATTTAGCCCAAAGGCTAATTCCCCCCAAACCAGGCGCCTGATTCAGAGTGATCTAATAAGGTAATGGCTTTTGCCTAATTCAATCTGGCTGGAAGCGGACGGCAGATTTGTGATTGTCATCGGGGATTAGTCATCAGGGGTGTCAGAGAGAGGGACCTGAAAGTCCCCCCTCTGTCTGTGTCACTCCACAAACCAAAATCTCATTTCATTCCTAATCAGCGCATAGACTCCAGAAATGAAAATTGAATCTAGTTGTGGCTGATGTCGCATTTATCCCTCATCAAAAATTATCATTCTCTGATATACCTCCATGATCTCAATCTCTATTACCAGCCGCACTCCCTCAGTATCAACAGTTTAATTGAACAGGGGGGGAAAGGGGGGGGTTGGAGGGGGTGGGGTAATTTTGCACTCATATGATACCTAATACAAGTAATATTTCCAGTGGGGTGTTTTAGGTTTCTGTTGGGAAATCTGTTTTAAACAGCTGAGGGTTTATTATTTCATAGCATTATTGGATTGTCATTATATCTCCCCTTATCCAATTGTAATACACAGTTTTTTTTAAATGTTTTGTCCTATTTCTCTCCACTGGTAGTCAAAAACTTAAGGTGGACAAATCTCACACCCCCTCCGTGTCGATTCCACTCTGTTCCAGGGTGTGCTCAGTCTACCTTTAGACTCATTTTCACATTATCGATGTGAGAATGAAAAAAGCAATAATGTGAGAATGAGCTCTCCATCGATACATAAGATTCCCATTTACAGCAGATCCTTGACCAGGGGTTGAAACTAATAAGAAGCAAATCTCATTTTGACTTCAAAGAAATGCTTCTGACACTGAAATATAAGGTGGCAAATGCGGGGTGACAATTATCTTTATGGCCTGCACGCTCGCAGAGATGCAGATAATTTGTGTGAGTGTGTGCAGTGAAATAAAGCATTGTGTGTGTGCAGATGTAAATGCATTGCAGTTAGCGTACAGTATTGTGCGCATGTGGTTATAAAACACTTGCATTTGTCACTCTCAGGTGAAGTGCTGTAAGTACTGGCCCGATGACACTGAGATCTACAGAGACATCAAGGTGACGCTGATAGAAACTGAGCTGCTGTCAGAGTACGTCATCAGGACCTTTGCTGTAGAGAAGGTACGCTTTTTAACCTCTATTGTATGCTGAGAAATTTGAAGCAACATTTATACTTGTGCTCAGTACTCGACTTGAACCTTTGGCTGAACCTATTATGGGTTTTGTGCATAACTCAAAAGCACCTCTCGAAAGTTTCTTTGCTACTGTGACTTAATTAAAACGGACTCAGTTATGTTTCAAATGTACCCGTTATGGTCATATTAATATGGTGTGTGCTGCCAAATGTTTTAAAATTACTCAAATTCCTCTCAGTCCAGTCGTTTTCAATGAGCATGATCCAGCACAAAAAGCTGTGGAACATATTTTTAGATTTTAAAACCATTATTTGCATAGTATTAGTTTTTGGACTGATTGGGAGATGCTTGCATTGCTGCCCAATCGCCACGCCACTGATCACACTGAGATGAACGGGTTGAAAGTAACACATTGATTCACCAATGTTCACTGAGATCGCTCTAACAAAAAAAGCATGCCACCAGAATGATATGAAAGATGATATGATCAATTAAAATTCCACACATACAGTGGTAACTCAGAGGACGTGAACAAAGAAAGACCATGTAATCAAAGTGTGATAGTGAGTCCACCTATAAACTTTAAGGTGCAGTATGTAAGATTTAGGGAGATTTAGGGTGCTTTCATACCTGCCCTGTTTGGTTTAGTTCACTTAAACTCAAGTTCATTTGCCCCCTAAGTGTGGTTCATTTGGGGAGGTATGAACACAACAATCACACTAAGATGTGCACCAAAACAACCAGACCGAGACCTTCTTGAAGAGGTGGTCTCGGTCTGGTTACAAACGAACTCTGGTGTGGTTGGTTAGTGGTGAGAACGTGTTCCGACCTCGATCCGAACCAACTGCCGTCACATGATGCATTGTTTGGGTTAAACATGAGCATGTTACAGTCCTGGAGGATTATTAATGTGCGCCTCCTCCTGTACTGCCTTAATATGCACATTCAGCACATCCAATGCATCAAAACATTGTTTTCTAGTTGGAGCTGCGCCTCGTTTTCAAACTGTATGGTTTGACTCAAATGAACAATGACAGCAATATAGTCCACGATGAGCAGAGCTAAAATCAACCTGCGTAGTTGTCCCTCCATTGTGACATTAGAAAGTGTCACATTTATCTTCCAAGTGTACTCTTCTGCAATGTTTTCTTTACTACCTGGATTTTTCCCACATTGAAATTCTGACCAATCAGGAGCAGCTTGCACGTGCAAGGCTTTTGATCTGGTCCGCTTGTAAAGGCCGTGAGAGCACGAACCAACTCTAGGAAATTATGCAGCTTTGTAACAAAATGAGTCCCTGATTCAGACCAAAGCAAGACAACTCTAGGTCTGAAAGCACTCTTAGTTTCATCTAGCAGTGAGGATTACAGCTTTCAACCAGGTGAAACTTCTCTCGGTTAGAATTACGACATTGTTCAGAAGGTTTTTACAAGAAGCAGAATTATCCACAGAGGTCTTTTCCTCTCCAAATCAAACAGACCTGGTGATTTAAATCGGATAAAACAATGAATAAAGTAGTTTTTTGTACAAAAAGTTGGTGTTTTTCTGATGCTGTTCACTGGCCAACAAGTATGGCCCCATCTAGAGCCAGTGTTTGGTTTGTCCGTTCTGGGCCACTGTAGAAACATGACGATCTCTGTGGACGAGGACCTGCTCCATATGTAGATGTAAATAGCTTATTCTAAGGTAACAAAAACACAATGATTCTTATTTCCATGTGATTATACACTAAAGAAAACATGACCCTACTTACAATATTATATTCCAGATCTGCCAGTATATCTCCCTAAATCCCTAAATCCTACAAACTGGACCTTTAAATACCATCTTACTAAAACTGCTTTTAATATGTTAAACCAAGTGATTGAGAAGTTCTTCAGTATATAAAGAAATACGTCTACACTGGCCTTGAACATCCTGTTTGCTGTTAAATAATGGAAACTTTGCTCAGCCCCTCCTCTACTTCGCCCATGAAGTGTGTGTTTGTATTCAATCCCACTCAGTATTTGCTTTAGAAGGACCTCTCACATCGTCTGTACGCTGTATGCTCTTTCTTCTCACCACATCCCTCCCGTCTTCTGCTGCGCTTTGTGTGTTTAACACGATGGCTCTGTTCCTCAGAGAGGGGCTCACGAAATCCGGGAGATCAGACAGTTTCACTTCACGGGCTGGCCGGACCACGGGGTGCCCTATCACGCCACGGGCCTGCTGGGGTTTATTAGAAGAGTCAAGTCCAAGACTCTGACCAATGCTGGGCCCATGGTGGTTCACTGCAGGTTGGTGTGCACCGGATCTGACCACTCTGTTTCATATTTTTGATTCTGCTCTGTCAAACCAGTCAGGGTATTCTTCTGTATACAGGTTCTCTGTCCTAACAGGTAGCTGATGAAACTCTCCAAACGAAAATGTTCTCAGAATTGTGGGAAATAGATGTGTGTACAGCTGTAGATTATAGCCAAAATTTTGGAGACACATCAGAATGTATAAAGAATATAAAAAAACAACACTATTTTCTCTGATACAAGTGACGTTTATTTGTCAGTATTATTGTTAGTAGGTAAAATAATTTTGTCTTCCAAACTCCCTTTGCTCTTAAAGGGACATAAAGGGTGTTAGGGGGTGTGAAGGCATGGAGATCCATGTCTGAGAACAGTTTTCATTACAAAGTCTTTCAAATAAAATCGTTCAAGTACTGAGTGCAAAAATATGCACATTATTCCAAGTACAAGGACACATTTTTTGAAAATACATGTTTGATTTTTTTTAATATAACTTCTCAGTGCTGTTAACACCAAGATAAAATCCCATTCACCTTTTATTGTATTTAGGCAGAGGCAGAAAAACTACAGACAAACACCTTAAAGTGAAATACCTGTGCTGACTAGCAGCCACAAGTCACAATTACAGGATGAGGGTGAATGCCAAAACATACAAAAGTATCAGAACCACGAGCAGAATAGAATTTTGAACTTAAGTGATGTTAATTATACATGACATCAGCCGCCATACGCCATATAGTGGTCGCACCAGACCAAACCAGGCTGCAGCTGTAAAAGCCCTGCGTGAATAGGAATGCTCATGAGAGGAATAATATGTTAATTCCTCCTTCAAATATTACGTAGTCTCACTTTGAATTCTGGGCAAAGACAAAAACTATCTTCACAGTCAGATATCACTGGAGATAAATTAGAAATTGTTTTTGGGAACTAACTTTTAAGATATGGCTATTAAAAGCAAACAAAAGGAAAAAAGCTGAACTTATCACAACCATCTGAATAACCCTGTGAAAAACCTAACTATTGCGTTCATATTTTAATTATGCTGTGCTTTGAATGTCAAACTCTTATCCTCTGCTTTCCATTGCACATCTTTCCAATCTGTGTGTTTTCCCGCAGTGCCGGGGCGGGACGCACAGGCTGCTTCATCGTCATTGACATCATGCTGGACATGGCCGAGAGAGAGGGGGTGGTGGACATCTACAACTGCGTGAGGGAGCTGCGCTCACGGAGGGTCAACATGGTCCAGACTGAGGTACGGTAAATCTGGTCCCACGGTGTCCCTCCCCCTGGCAGAGCAGAGACTCATGAGTGAAAGGAATAGTGAGGATGCAGCCTGACAGGCTGTTGCCATCAAATGTGGATTAACTGGTATCTGCGAGTAATTCTTAGCATAAGCCACACTTCTCTGGTGCTCCAGAACAAATGCTCAGAATTAGCAGCAAAGAAAGGAGCTTTTTTTTTTAATGAAAAACATGTATTATTTTCAGGAAAAATTCATCATCATACCTGACATTTATTAGTCAATATTTCTGCAGCATAAGCGATCCAGTCTGTAAAGATTTCTAGCCATTTTGCCAATGACTGATGATGCCCATTATCTTTTAAAATGCAGCATAATTAGTTTTAATTTCTAGCTGTCAGTCATTTTCAAGTGCCAGTTCAAGTGTCGCATTTTTTAAACAGTAGGAATATATTTCATTATGTAACTAACCTGTCTAAATTGACCTCTGTGTGACGGCTGTAGGGCGAGTGCTCTTCAAAGCATGTTTTAACCTGCTAGAAATATCAAATGAATAGTGTTTGTATTTACAGCTTCACGTGTTTATGATCACTCCTCAAAAAAAAAAAAAAACATTTATTGGAGTGCACACTAACTATTTCCCTGGATGCTAAGCATGAGTGCTTGGCAGTACATGTTATAATAAAAGGGTTTAGAGGCTTGTAACTGAGAGCATTTAGCTCATATTGATGGCTGAATACATCCCTGGCTCATCCTCCAGCTTTATGCCAGTGTGGGGCTACCGAAGGACTTTGCGCTTTCCTGAACACTGGCCATCTGGAGGTGTCCATAGTCTCGTTGGATGCATCATTTCACCGTAATTCCCTTTAAATCACAGGCGTCATTGGACTTAATGGGCAAATGTTTCATCATTGACGTCCGAATAGGGATTTGAGTAACTGGAGACCAAATGTTGTTCACCCTGAGTCACTCTCCACAAGTTCAGTGACCTTCAAAGAGTGTGTATGTGTGTGTTTTCCCTCGCAGGTGTTCAGGCTCGTTGGCATAGCTCCTGAGCCTGCGGCCAGACACTAACTCTCCAACGTGGTTTAATCTGTCCGCGGAAATGAAAAGCCTTGTTGTTGTTTATAGTTTATAAGCTCAGATAAGATCTGTCAATCTGTGGGTTCTGGTTTGAGCGCCGTGTTGCCGCTGACCCGCTGACCCCGGCCTGAGCTAGTCAAACTCTCAGGTCAGCAGTTCACGTCCTGCACTAGACTTAACAAATGGCAACACATGTTTCTCTGTAAATCTGTAAATCAGTGACCCCTGTGCATGTGTGCGGATTTTGGTCCGAAGTGACAAGGGAGTGTCAGCTGAAAATGTCACTTCAGAATAGATTTGCATCAAGCCTCAAGCTGTGTCACCATGTCGACTGCTTGACTGACTGATGTGAGGAGGAGGAAATGTGTCGCGATTTCCAGTTTTGCTCTGCATGGAGTAAAGGACAGTGGTGGGCTGTGTATGATGTTAAGACGTCAGCCTTGTTATTGCCCTGATCATGACAATGACGATGAAGTCTCAAGCCGGCTCAGGCGACCAAGGTTTAACAGGGTCATGAAAAACCTGAAAAGGTCATGAAATTTAAGAAAATATCTTCTTCCAGGCCTCTAAATATTTCAAGGTTTTTAAAATGTCACGCAGTTCTGAGTTTTATAAGATAATTAAATCATCTATTACCAAAAAAAAAGCAGAAATATGTAATGTAACCTTTGAACACAGACAATAACAAATATTAGTCATAGAAACTGCCTTAGGGGTAAAGAATAATTATGGTAAGGTCGTGAAAAGGTCATTGAATTCTTCTAGCAAAAATGCAGAGAAACACTGGCTCATGAATTTCTGCTGCTGCTGCTGCTGCTGCTGCTGGTAAAAATAAAATATGTTGTCCGTTGTCATGAGTCTTAGAAGTCTGATAGATCCGCAATGAGGATGCTGTTTTTTGCAGGAGCAGTATGTCTTCATCCACGATGCCATCTTGGAGGCATGTCTCTGTGGCGACACCACCATTCCTGCCAGTCAGCTCCGCTCAGTGTACTACGACATGAACCGCCTGGACCCGCAGACCAACTCCAGCCCCATTAAAGAGGAGTTTAGGGTGAGTACATTTTAAAGAGGACGTATTGTACGCTTGTATTTAAGGTTTCTACTGGAACATGTTTACATGCTTTAATGCTGTCTGTGCTGGAACACCTGTATTTACCCTCTGTCTGAGAAGGCTCAGTTTTGGGTCTTTCCCTTTAAGCCCCTCCCCCAAAAAACCCAGTCAGCTCTGATTGGTCCGTGGTTTTGGGTCTTTAGTATCTTGGTGTCTCTTCACTGGTATAGGTTGCCCTAGGGATGACGTTTCTCTGTATACCAACACAAAAGGTATCGTCCCCTTCCCTTGTCAAAAAGCCAATGGGATTTTTCCATTGGATTTTGGATTATTATTCAAGAAAATAAGCTCAGTGTTAAACAAACATTTATGATACTGTAAAACTTCAGTTAGTAGCCCAGGCTATTATTTGCTTAAATCACTGAAATCAACATGCCTATATTTAGGACAGGCGTTTATATAGGACAAGCGTCTTCTCTGATGCTCATGGTTTTAGTAAAATGAAATGAACTGAGCTAAAGATGTGTAGCACCTCCTTATTGACCAATTTTAAAAATGTATATTTGTATGTGTGATCTAAACAGCTAACTAACTAACTAACTCGAGTGGGTAGTCAACAATGCGGTTTTACACATTCAAAGAACTTCTATAAAATGAACTGCTTGGCAACCAGACCAGGCCTCTAATTGAGACAGGCCTTTATTTGTCAAAATGTGTAGCCACACGAGGCTAGTAGAGGGGACTGGGTGTTTAATTGGGACTAGGCTTTTAAGTGAAGTTTCGGGGTACTTACACGTTTTTTCAGCAATATAATCTTCACAAATGACTTTTATGATTTTTGAAGCCTAAATGCAAACACCAGAAGTGAAAAGCTAACGTTAGGCTATAAACAAACTACACTAGGGTTGCATGACTTCACATCACCACCACAATATTTATTGTGGTGATTTTTGCTGTGATGACATTCTGTAGTCTCATTTAGCTGCTTGTCAGTAATCATCTTCTTTAGACACATAAAAGCTTCAAAATTCACAAGTGGGGTATTTACTGGCATATTTTATATTGTAGAATAAAAAGTAATAGTCTCTTAAGCTTGTGTTAAACACAGACCTTATTTCAGGCATCTGACCAAAAAGCTATTCAAAACACCCATTGAGTTAGAGACAAGGAAACTGGTAGTGCTAACTAATTTCTCAGCTCTAGGACTCATTCCTGGAGTACTCTATTGCAGCAGAGGAATGACTGTGACAATGTATAACTACTTTTTACCATGAAAATTCACCAATAAAAGCTTCTAAACACAACCAGATGTGTTCCAGCAGGAATCTGATCTGAAATCGGGGAGATATAAACATCAGCAACCAACATAACGTGTTTTCCTGACATTAACACGTTAGCTATTTGTACATTAGCAGTGTACTTGTAGCCAGTGAATGACTATAACAGAGAACAGCAGCACTTTCTATTGTAAAAAATAACCAATAAAGGCTTCTAAAGATGACTGGACATGTTCCAGCAGGAAAATGATCTGAAATCAGTGAGAAATTCCCTGATGATAGCATGTAGCTACATGTAGCAGTGTACACTACTCAATGGAAACACTTGCAGCGTGCCTGGAGCATATGTACATTTAAAGAAATCTACCTATGTTCTCCTCATTGTTTAAAAATGTTGTCCACATTTAAAATGATCGTCCTTAATTATAACATCATATATAAGACATTAAATATGGAAAGGCATAACAGGTCCCCTTTGACATGATGAGGCAAACAAGGCACTGTATGCAAATACCTAATAAAGCATAATCTAAAGTGCAGGATAAGTTCAAAACAACCGTAAACATGTTGTCCCCTGATGAATGGCTCAGTCCCCCTCTGAGCCAATCAGTGGCAAAGATATCACCTTGCTTTAATCTGTAATAGTAGCACCCCTCCTTGGACCAATCAGTGTTATATGAGATGCATTGCCCCCCTTAAGTTTCATCACAGTCGCATCAGGGGAGTAAGAGCTATCGCTAATGTAACTGATTAAAGAATTGCATTGTTAATTACCATATTGGGAGATAATTAGCACGCTCAAGACCCAAGTGCCTACCTTCCAGCGTCGGTATGACAGTGTGTAATTCTGCCTCAACCCCGACAGACTCTGAATATGGTGACTCCCACGCTGCGGGTGGAGGACTGCAGCATCGCCCTGCTGCCCAGGAACCATGAGAAGAACCGCTGCATGGACGTCCTCCCTCCAGACCGCTGCCTCCCCTTCCTGATCACCATCGACGGCGAGAGCTCCAATTACATCAACGCTGCGCTCATGGATGTAAGAGTCAAACAAAAGACATATTCACTGGCATTTCTTTACAGAGTCACTTAAAGAAGCATTACTAGAATTCTTGCTAATTGAACCCCTGTGATTTTAAAGTAGTGACCTGACACTGAGTCACAAGGCAGGAAATTGCAGCTGCCCCTCTCTGTGTGAGCGGAAATGTTCCTACATGTTGCTTTTCTAGTCAATCGCTCATCACCAGAAATGTCAAAGCAGGTATTTTTTCTTTGACATGTTAAAGAAAACATCCTGATCTATTAAGGCTAATTAAAGTGGTGACATCTGTGTTTCAGCCTCCTATACAAACGACTTCCCTTTGTGTGATTATTTAACATCGCTAATGGTAGATGAAGAATAGATTCTTGTTTTTAAAATCCATCATGGCCATGCCTGAAATATCTTGAGGCAGACATGAACTCTGCTTCAAGGATTCAAGGACTTCTAGTTCTTGCACGCACACCACCACACCACAAAATGTAGAGCGAGGCATAAAGGGACAACTGAATGTGTAATATTAATATGAATACCACCCACCCATAAAAGAGAGGGCATTAGCGAACAAAGGACTGTGTTTATTGAAATGTATTGTACCCACAAGTGGTCTTATGCAAGATGAGACTTAAAAAAGTAAACATATGGAGAGAACATCTGTAAGTGCGCAAGTGGGTTCAGATTAATGTCACAAAACCAAAGACTCGTGTCAGATTTTAACCTGGTTTAAATCTATGTGTATACCAAAATCTTGCGGGGCTTTCATTACGGCAATGGCAAGTTATCGTCTGCTGCTGACAGCAACAGCAGGAAAGGTTGTCAATTACCTTAATTAGCTCTAACTAATGCAAATTAACACTAATTGACATATAGACATTATTACGTGTCAAATAACAGTTATAAATAAAGTTTTCCATGGTTAAAAAAAATCACGTCTACTAAACTGCTGCTGGTGTTTCTGTTAAACAAGAGCTGGCTTTCGGCCGAACACGTCCATACCTGCTCGTAGTAACTTATGGAACTGGTTGACCTAGGGAATAAACACAAATAAGTCTGTATTTAAAATGATTGAAGTAAAATCGAAACCTTTCACAACGACACCTGCAGATTCTGTTTGTGTTTCTTAAAAGATGCCTGCCATCGCTAGTGACACCTCAAGAGTCACCACTTAACACTCAAACGGACACCAAAGTATGTGTTATGGTTGTGATACCAACCGAATAATGTTTTGTGGTCATGAGGTAGCTTTAGTTAGAGCAAGAAACATTAGCCTATATTTCACAGTAACACCTAAGTTAATAGAGTTCATTTATTCTTTGGGACCACCGCAGCAGCTACACAGCTGCCCACTAAAGTTAGCTAAGCAGGGTTAACATAGCTGATGTCACTTGTTTTACCATTACTTCATTCCAAAGATGAAGTTTGCCACTGATGTTGGGGCAGGTGAGAAGTGCACAGGTTCTTCCTGATATCCTTGACATTGTTAGCAAATGTAATGTTACTTAGAAAGTCATGGTAACAGTAGAAAACTGAAATTCTTAGGGGAAAAAAATCATTCAAACACAAGGGAGCAGCCACTGCACTATTGGAAACTTGTTAACCTCTGTTGGCTGCCTGCATTTATGTATACATCAAACAGGTATATTACAGTAAGAGGTTCAAAATTTCAAAGCTTGACCTTGGAAATGGAACTCGATTTCATAGCTGTTTTGGATGTTATAATCATATCATATGATCTTCATGATGGAGTTTGCTTGTTGTCATAGGATTGTAAAGTGTAAGTAGTTATAGTTTACAAATGTAAAACTCTCCACAGTATGAATAGTGGTTACAAAACCAGCCACAACTTTGCCTTAAGCAGTCCCTATTGACCAATCAACGGACTGCAATGGTCACAGCTCTGCCTTGTAGTACCAGATCTGTGTGCTACATACCTCAACAGAGGGGTGACCAGAAATTGGGACGGTACGGAACAGTTCCATTGGTACTATCCACAACTTTTCACAGTGGAAACGGAAAAAATGCGTGCCAAACTCAACTGAACCGTACCGTAGCGCTCGGAGGAAACAGGGCTGTAGATGTTTACATTTCCATCAATTCAGGGTTCCCACAGGCATAGAGAACCTGGAAAAGCCATGGAATTTGACAATCAAGTTTTCTAGGTCTGGAAAGGTCATGGAATTAATAATCCAAACCATTAAAAGTGTTGGAAAAGTCATGGAATTCTGTTATGTGTGATGAAACTGTTGCAATAAGTCTCTGCGGATAATGTCCATGTAATGTTGTTGTGTGTAAAATAATGTTTTGTTTACCATTATGTACATGTCTTAATTTTCTCTCAACGTTCCGTCTCTCTCGTCAGGTAGCTGAAACTATGTTTGAATCAAATTTGAATCTGATGTATTTGAAAAACACCAGGAAAGTAGAGCAAGAAAAAAATAATTATGGGTCCTTGAGAAGTCATGAAAATGTTTTCAAATTTTGTCAATGTATGTTGATGTCCTCTTGTCTCTGTTGGCTTAAAAGTTGAGGTTCAATGTTCATTTTTTGAACTTGGACACAAAAAACCCCAAACAATTCAAACAATGTCAATTAAATGACAATAGGCAAACATCATCTGCATAGACAAACATCGTCGACAAAGATTATGTGATATGATCAAATGGCTAATAAACAGACCCAGAAATGGGAATGTTTTGTCATGGCATGATGGCAAATGTCATCCCATTTTAATTCAGGCTAACGTGGACTTAGACCTAAATTAACTGCTGTGCTATCTGTCACAGTAACTCAAATGCACCACGGGACAACACAAACCTTGAATACAATGTATAGCAATTTTCAAGTGTTAACTGTATTCAGGGCGGACCTAACAAAGAACACCTTGACAAAGCTTGTGTCCAGTGATGGACTTTTTGGCTCTTGTATAGATTGAGCAGGTGACCTCTCAGGTACAGGATCCTCTCAGTCACCACTGGGCTACCTTTGGGAGCCAGAAACCACATTAAAAGTGCAGCGTCCTCATATAATCTCCCCAGACATGGAATCTCCATTAGAAAGCAGCACTCAGTGCGAGGCAGGTCAAAGGATGGAGGTCATTTTAAAATGGTTATAGGTATTTTCTTGGTAAATTGTCAGCTTACATACTATATAATATGCATGAGGTATATTTAGCGACAGTTTTTAAACCTTTCTTTTCCTTCTTTTTTCTTTATTTTCCTCCAGAGTTACAAGCAGCCGTCTGCTTTCATAGTTACCCAGCATCCATTGCCAAACACAGTAAAGGACTTCTGGAGACTGGTGTTGGATTACCACTGCACATCCATAGTAATGCTCAACGACGTCGACCCAGCCCAGGTAAACCCGACCTGATATGTGTGCATTAACAGACACACACACAATACAAAATATAATCCCCAAGAGATATTGCAAAAAGCACGCTGACAAACAGATGAAGCAGTTCCTTTCATCAGAAGTCTGTATCTAATAAAGTCACACCAAAGGACAGCGTGGGAACTGGATTCAGAGAGATTGCTTTTTTTGTTTGTTTTCTTCCAGTATGAACCCAGGGAAAAAAAACAAGGATGTGTCTGTGCTGGCAAACACATATATATGCGTATAACAGTATATGTTTGAAATGAGGTGGATGCTGCGGAGTGGAAGAGGACTTGCCATGAAAGCGCGGGTAGATGGAGAGACAGGCCTGTGGAAGAGACTATCCAGATTTCTCAGCCTGAGGCTCTGTCATAACACCCGGGGATCAAAGCCTGAAGCCAGGCTTGCTCTCCCCATCCAAATCCCCTTTCCCTTGGTGACTGACTGACTGGCTGACTGGCTGAATAGAAAAGGCCTTTCATTCAATATTCTCACTGTAGCCAGCCAGTCAGCCAGCCAAGGAAACAGCACAGGTGGGAAGGGAGAAAGGGGGGCCAGGCGTGGATGGAGACGAGGGAGGTGGAGGCTTACTATCTTCTCCATCAGCATCTTTGTTTCTGCATCTGTTGAATTTGTCAAATTTTGACAGGCTCTCAAAGGAAGCTAGAAAGTGGTGCTCTCTCTGCCACACAGACTCTAAATGTGTTTGTGTTTTTGGGTGTTAGAGAAACAATGCGAGCGAATATTTGTATGTCCATTTATATGCGTGTACTCGGGCCTGTTATTTGCATTCGTCTCAGGTAGTCTCTTTTTCCCTTGTTTGTCCCTGACTCTGCATGTAGGCATGTCTGTCTGTGCAGGATCTATCCATCTGTGCGTGTTCGCTTCCACTCGTCTGATTTAGTGCTGTGAGGCCGGCGGTTGGCTCTGCAGGTGCATGTTCTTAACTGGGCTTTCTCTCCTGAGGAGCGGAAATAGGGGAGATTTTTCCTCTCTTATGATGCTGTCCCAGGGGTTTATTTCTCCCGTTGCACTTTTCAACAAGAACAGTCAATAACACTATCAGTGACTGCTTTTAATGCTTTTTAACTAGGGCTACAACTATAGAATTTTTTTTTTTCTTTTTCTTTAAGCTATTGAATCGTTTTTTAAATGATTTTCCAATTATATACTTTAAAATGTTGATAGTGGAAAAATACCCAATGGTTACCCATAGTCACCTGGGGCTTTACCTAAAGCCAAAGTAGCTTGTTTTATCTGTCAAACACTTTAAAAGCCAAAAGTATTGCATTTACAATGACACCTTTACACCTTGAATTTAAATGTGTATTAGGTGATTGGACTGGAATCAGAAAGTGTTTGATCACATGAAAGCACAGGTGTAAATAACCCAAAATGCATTGACTGCGGTGCGATCAGCTAAATATTTGTTTTATTCTTAAGCCAGTATTGGCTCTGAAAATACAGACAAAGTCATCATGTGCACCCTATAAAATTGTAATTCTCTACAAATAATAAATCCAGTTTTTTTTTTGTTTTTTTTTTTTTTTTTTTATCAATAGTGGTTTACAGGCAGGGTGCCTTTGGGCTGCATTTGGTTGTTCGAGCTGGACAGAGTGATCTGTTCTCAATCAGATATCAGTGTGGACACTGAAGACACATATAAACACCAGATCATGTAATCAGACTAAATCATATCTAGATATAATCTAGATATTTGGATTTTAATGCAAGGTTTAAAGGGGTATCCCAGGGTATTTGCACCCCAGAGGATACTTCTGGAGTTGTCTGGGGTTACATGGATAGATTTTGGGGTTGCTCAACAATTTGAAAACAGCTAGAAATTAAACAATCAAAAAATGTTCATCCACATATTGTATGAGCGATAACATCTGAACACCATGTGTTATTACCAAGCAGCAACCTTCGCAGCTAAAAAAAAAAATGAAGCCAACTGCAGTTCCTCTAATGGCCTCTGGAGGCTGGCTCCAAAAGCAAGTCAATTGTCATAGTTTTTCATGTTAAAATAGGATTTAACATGAAAAACTGCTTTACAGCAGGAATAAACCTGTTTACAGCCTGGTACAAATAAAAACGTGTCAGTCTCTACAGCTAATTTCCCCATTCATTATAAACTCACCTGTTTACATTAATTAAGGCTTAAAGTTACGAATAATGAAGGGTTAGGCTAATCTGAGAGACAGGCTGTCTGCAGATAGAGTCCTTGAGCTCTTAGTCAGATCCACCCCTCGCTCCTCCACAGTAGAGGTCTTCATGGGTCCAAAATGGTTGCCCTGAGCTCAAATCCACCAGGGTAATTCATCCTGAGATCCGTTTGGAACCAGCTAATTTAAAAATGTGAGCTGACGAATTTGTGCCTGAGACTTAACCATAAAATTGACCTGGGACGGGTCTTGGGTCTATTTATTAACCAGACAAACCTGGAAAGTAAAATTTCCACTAAAAATAGGATAAAGTAATGACTCCCAACCTTTGAAGCTGTCATAAAGGAGTTTTTCATAAAATTAATCAAAGTTGTGAATACTGTCGTGCTAACAATTATCTTGCTTTTGCTCCGCCTCCAACCATTTCACCTTTTTTAGTCCGCCTGGTCATCACACATGTTGCGCACACACACACACCACTAATGTGTTTCTCTTTTGATCAGCGCTAATCATAGGTTTTCTCAGATCCACTCTTTATCACCCATAATGCTAAATGGACCTGGGATCTGGGTGGATAGAATGAAACTTGACTCAGACTCAACTGACCATGTGGACTCCAATTTGCACTGGTCCTTGATCAGGTCTTGAGGTCTAGGGTCCAGGTAGACCCAAGAAGACTTCTACTCTGCAGCTCCACCTTCTTGTCCAAATATGGCCACATTAAGTCGCCTCTGGCTCCAAAAATCCAAGATGGCCACAGCCAAATTCCGTTATGGTGGATACACATGCCAGGAGGTCTAAACAGTTGGCTAAAAGTAATGGATAAATGGGTAAAATAGATATGTGCAAAGTCTCAGGGCTGCTGTGAAACTGCGCCTACTTAGGGCAACAAATAAGTTTGTCTTGGGTGCCTCGGTACAAGAGACAAACAAGAAAGGACAGTAGAGGAGATACCTACACAGATATGCAACTGGGCTGGACAGCAACAAAAAGGTCCACAGGCTGAGATCAATGCAAAAACAGTCAATTAATTTCAGACAACCATGCACAAAAAGAGAGGTGCTCAAAGTGCAAAAAATAATAAAGCAGCAAACGCTTCAGTCCTTGACTATCAAAATAGGTAAGCACTTAAAATATTGACCATTGAAATAAGTAGCTAAAGTAATGGATTAACAGATGAAGTAGATAGCAGTTGGATAAAAGTGTTCAGTGGTTAAAAAAAAAGATGGATAAATGAAATAGTTAGCTAAAGTTATTTGGGTAAAACTAATGAATAGCTGCCGTTAGCCAAATGAAACAGTTCAAATAGTTATCTTAGGTGATGGATGAATATTATCTCAGTCAGTTTTCTGTCAATTAGCCATCTTTTAATAAACACATCTTTTGATCAGACTTTTTCATTGACATTCTCAGAGTTCCTCAGCCTGAAAAATGAGTTGAAAAACAGCTTTTAAGAAAGAATGTGTGAATTTTTTTTCGACGTGAAAATAAGAACAATTCGTCAAGGTTTTTCAGGAACTTGTGTAAGATGAGTTGGACAAAGGGTCAGTTGATTAGGAGAACGTTCTGATACTTAGAGTGCATCTGCATTTAGTGTTTAGTCTATCAAAAATATATTCCAGTTTTTGTCTGAATTTTCTCCTGTGAGGAAGCAATTCATCATAGTTTTAAAAGAAAGCACTTCACATTAAATTAATTCACCTTCTTCTCTGCCTCTTGTTTCTTATGATTCGTGTCCTCAAACTTTGTAATCCTGCATGAACCTCTTATATCTGTTTGCAACGAGTTTAAATCAATGCCACTGGCTTCAATTAGTGTAGTTTGGATTCTGAAACTAATGAATCATCTTCCATTTTCTTCGTTTTTCTTGTGTGTTTTGTCTGTGTGTGCGTGTGTGTGTGTGTGTGTGTGTGTGTACTGGTGAACCCATGTGTCTCTGTGTGTGAATGTATATGTGTGTACGTGCCTATTTTGTTTAGTTGTGCCCACAGTACTGGCCAGAAAACGGAGTCCACCGCCACGGACCCATCCAGGTGGAGTTTGTCTCCGCTGACTTGGAGGAGGACATCATCAGCAGAATATTCCGGATCTACAATGCAGCACGGGTACGGTGGCACGGGAGGGTCATGCTTCAAAGGGAAAAATCATTTGTTTAGGAGAAAACAAGAAACAATACATTTATCATTTCTGCTCTGCTGCCCATTTTTTGTAACTTTTCTAACTTGTTTGTCTTCTCTGTCGTGATCACAACAGCAAATTTATTCTGTGACTGCACACCTCACACGTCCCACTCATACGCCGGCCTGTCCATTCAAGCTGTGCAGCGGCAGAGTCATTCTGTTCTTTAACTATGCCACTGCACCAGTGTTTGGACCGAGGTGTGATCGCCTCGAGTCACATGTCTCTTAGACAGCTTGAGAAATCTTCACACATAGTAAAAGAGGTAGAAGTTGAACTGACTGTTCCCTCAATCAACACTAATCCAGCCATGTAAATAGTTTTGGTTTTACTAGTGCAGCTTTTGAGATACTGTCTCCTGAGATTTTCTTCTCCGCCAGAACACACAATAGACAGCCTCCCTTTTCAAAAACATTCTATTCATTACTCTATATCAGTGGTTTTAAACATGGGGTTGGGACCCCCAAAAGAGGTTCACAAGATGAGTCTAAGGGGTCACAAGATTATGAATGATACAGGAGAGAATTAAAAATATATTCCGTCTACGCAAAATTATATTTATTGTTGCTGTTTTTTCTGATAGTTTTTTTTCTTGCAGGGTTGTCAGTTACCCTTTGTTAACATACTCGCCAGTGAAAGTGAAAGTTAAGTTCCAGCAAACATTTTCGGTATGGTACCTTTGGAACCAAAAGTAAGCCTGCAGACATGGTACCTAGACAGTTCTCTTAAATCTGGGTGGGGTTGTTGTCACTCACTGCTCCGTCCACACTCACTGTATTTCCTCATTATCAGTGACACAGATGGAAGTCTGCACCTCATTTATCGTCCACAGGACGAGGCTGCACGCTGACATTTTCAGAACAAACTAGAAAAGGCTGCAGTTAGAGTCTCTCTCCATGGGATATTTCAAAATAGTGGGTTTGTGCATTTAGTCCTTCTCAGGCAAACTCAGGGGTTTAGTGTTGCCGGAGCCCACAGGAACAACACTCCACGACACTTTTCTTTTCTCTTCTCCAAGTGAGGATTAGAATATATTCTGTCACATAACCCGGCTGAGATTAATACTTATAAACGCTTGAAGATCCACTCGTTACTACAAGTGTATGTCATATAAAAACTAAAGTAATGGTCAAAGTTTTCACAGTGTAATTTAAGGTGTGTTAACTGATTTCACGTCGTCAACTCATGCATTGTGTAACATTACAAGTTAACGTTCCACCTTAAAAGTCGTCAGCAGTCGATCCAGTGAATGAAGTTATTTTTTTTCTCAGACTACAGCTGCTGCAAGAGGCAGCAAAACATCCTTTCATTTTATAGTTACATTCTACTAATGTATTTAAAACACTGTATGGTATGAACAGTGGTTACGTAAGTCTCAAAACCAGCCACAACTCAACCCTGAGCAGAGTGACCGTCCTCTACTGACCAGTAAACTTTTAGTACCAGATCTGTGTGCTAGGTACCCCAACAGAGGGGTGACCAAAAACTGGGACGGTAGGTAACGGTTCCATTGGTACCATCCACAACTTTTCACAGTGGAAATAGAAAAAACGTGTACTAAACTGAACTGTACCACACTGCTTGGTGGAAACGGGCTTAAAAGCCAATGGGACGTTTGCCTTGAAAAGAGCATAGATTGAGTGGACTTTAACTTTCAGTTCAGTTCCCCGTTGAAAAGGGCTGTTTGGACTGGATAAATGAGACTTGTATTATTAACTGATATGCTAATGATCATTTTGGGGTCCTTTAAACAAGTTTTTAAGTTCCACATTTTAATTATGTAAGTACCACGAACCAGATTTAATTAACTTAAATTAGAGTTGATGAAGAAATCTCAGAGACAGACGCCGCACAACTCAGCCAAATTAAACCCCAGTCAGTCACACTATGTTTTCGTTTTTTGTTTGGATAAAATGACCCTTTAAATTTTGAGCTAGCAGACATTGCTGCACAGGAAGGGTCCTGACCTGCGCCTGCGTCACCTGCATAAGCTCCTTACCCCTACAGTCTGCCTGCAGCTGTCAACAATCACTCCTCATATGAGCGTGTTATAACAGCATCTGTCCGGCAGAGGCATAATACAATCTAATCACACATGATCACTGACAAGTGTTATTGATCGGTATGTCTGAGTGTGATTTAGAGTGTCTGCAGCTCAGATCTTAACTATCAGTCTCCAGCTGTAACTGTGATAATCTATCAGCCCATCTATCTGCGCATTCATCTCTCCAGTGACTCCTCATGCCCTTATCCATTTCTTGTCCGACTTGTCGCCATCAAGCTTAGCTTAGCTGCATCTTTACAGTCTGATTGCATCTTTGCACAGCAGCGATTAACCCCCCCTCCCCTGCTGTGTGTTAACCTGGGATAACCGTGTGTCCTTCTCCTCCAGCCTCAGGACGGCTACCGGATGGTGCAGCAGTTCCAGTTCCTGGGCTGGCCCATGTACAGAGACACGCCCATGTCCAAACGCTCCTTCCTCAAGCTAATTCGACAGGTGGATAAGTGGCAGGAAGAGTATGACGGAGGCGAGGGACGCACTGTGGTCCACTGTCTGTAAGTCATCACCACTCTCAGTGCAGAGGGAAGTTCACTCAGTGCTGCTATTAAAAATGAAACATCTCCACCTACTGACTGAAGGGCATCACTGCATCACAAGGCTCTGAAACTCCTCACCACTCTGTCAGCTTCACTGGCAGTCTTAACCTTTCTATATTAAACTTGTCTTAATTATATTTAATTTTCCTAACGCTTCACTCCTTTGTGACATCTTCAGGAACGGAGGCGGCCGAAGTGGAACATTCTGCGCCATCAGCATTGTGTGTGAGATGCTTCAACACCAGCGCTCTGTGGATGTTTTCCACGCTGTCAAAACACTACGGAACAATAAACCCAACATGGTGGACCTACTGGTGAGAGAAGAAGTTTTTTAAAGTTTAATATAACCTCACAAAGTACCAGAAGGTATTCAAAGAGAGTACTCCAGCAATTTATTGTACTTATGAGGACAACAGGAGAGCATGATAACCTGACTTATAGTCCTTGGTATCAATGGGTCAAGCTCCAAAAATGCTAAATCCCTTGTTTCCCATAATGCGACCAATAGCATCTTTTCATCAGACCCTCCATGCCTGGTAAATGCCCACATCTGTCAAACTCCTCTTCATCAGTTTCTAAAACAGGATTTCTGTCAGAAATGGATCATTCTTAAACCGGAGCCAAGATAATCCTGTCGTCTGTTGAGATTTAATTTGTAAAATCAGTGGATTGTCTCTTTAAAAGTCACTTCATTCCACTTTCTTGTGCTATACAAGTTCTAATAACTTGCATTCAGATATCGTACATCTAAACCATTTGGTGATCACAGCAGATATATCAGTTCAGAGAATAATTTACATATACTTTTTGACAGGTATTATTAAAATTGTACGTTCTATGTTTTAGATTATTTCACTTTTTTATAAGGAAACAAATGTTGCCCACGAATTAAAGTGAAAATATCATAAAAAGCCATTTGCATGTTTTAAAAAACCCACTTATACTGATGTTTAGTGAAAGTATTTTTATTTATTTTAATTATTATAACCATTATTTTTATGTCTGGACATTTCATTTCTGAATGGTCAAATGGGCAACTGCCCATTTTTGTGTCCCATGAACCAGTATCCATAAAACTCCTGCTTTATTCATATAACAGCATTACACATACATGTATGGATGTACATTTTATTTGCCATAATATTTCCTATTACCTAAATAGAACCCTGTTACGAAAGGGGTCAAACTGTAGTTTTAAAACCTTCATATTTTTGATATATTGTGTTTACATGGTGTGTATTGCTAAATTCCTCCAGCCTGTTCATATAGATGACTTGTTTGCTTGCTAGTTTCCATAATGCCACAAACATATTCATAAAATACCCAAATATTGAATTAGTATTTCTCATCAATTTATCTATTATTTTTAATAAGTTACTTAACCATACTGTATATTGACTGTTTTGTATCAAACAGGCCTCTCGCTTTGGGGTCTTGATCACCTTGTTGGTATTTATTTGCCAGTCCCAGCTCTATAACTTTAACCCCTTACTTAGTGTGGTCTTTAGATGTCACCTCAAGCCTATCATGCAAACTAAGTGACAAAGTTGAAGTTTCTCAGTGCTTTGCTGGGTCCAAAAACTACAAAAAAAAAAAAAAAACAGTCCCATATGATCCTTAATTGAAAGCTAACCATCTTGTTTTGCCTGTGACTCACACAACCCTACACAGTATTGGTGCTGCAGTGTGGCCAGTAAAAAGAGACATTCAACTGCACATCCACCTCACAAACAGTCCACGTCTGTTATATCCTCAGTGTAGCCAAAGTACAAGATAAGTTGACTACTTTATAGGCTAGTTGATAAGGATCGTTTTTTCTGCTCTGATGCAAAGAGGCATGACGGTGCACCTCATCAAGCTGGGAGGATGAAGTATGACCTGCAGCTTCTGCTACAATCATACGCCCTCTTCCCTTTTTAGCAACAATCTTTTTTAACTTTGAGGACAAACTTATGTAATTTAAGTAGAAAAATAACAAACAACATTGTCAGGAAATGACTCAGAAACTGCCAAACTACACTGGAGGGGGGCGTTAATAAGAATTCCAGCATTACAGCATACATTGTACCCAGGACAGGAGAGAAGGTGGAGGTTAAAGCTCCCTGTATCCTCCGTAAGAACTGCTTTCCAAACGGTCAAATTGCTTCGGACCCTAATAGAGGCCCAACTGCTCTTTTTTTTTGTCCCCGGGGCCCCCTAGCAGGTTGATCCGGCCATGCACATCCCTCTAATGTTTTTGTTTGTTTCCTCTTGTCTCCCAGGACCAGTACAAGTTTTGCTATGAAGTGGCGCTGGAGTACTTGAACTCTGGGTAACTCGGAGCCCCTGAACCCACCAGAGACTTTAAAGTTTGGAACATTACAGAGGACTGCAGCTCACATGTGTGCATTGTGCTCGGAGTGTGTATGTGTGTGTGTGTTACCGACCCGACAGGAGCTAGGTGCACACACACAGCCGTACATGCAGCTCCTTTGACCAGCTCTCTTTGGTCTAGATGGGGAAAGGTAACAGAGATGTACAGTGTTAAATATCGCAGCCTGTTTTTGTCAGTGCCGGCTAAGGAAGCCAGCAGGAGCACAATGAGGTTTTTTTTTTTCCTCTGCAGTGAGTCGCGCCTCCTCTCTGGATCCCTCTTTCTGTCTGCCTCTATCTCTCTCAGCCGCCTGTAGTCCCGTGGTTGTTGCCTTGATCCTCATTGGACGATGAGCGTTAAATACTCTCCAGTTTTCTGTTGGAATGCGATACACTGTACATAATGTTAATGTGTTCATTTTATTCTCTCAGATTTCTGACTTTTTTTTTTTTTTGCTCTGCTCATTATTAAAAGTCATTAAATGCAGGAGCTCGAAGCCTAAATGTTACTAAATGTCCTGTAAACTTATGACTTCTAGATGATTTTTGCTTCATGCTGTATGTTGGGGACAGCTGGCTCCGTCTACATCTGCTTACCTTATTTCCTGTACAGGGATCCAAAGCTTTATTTGCACTTCCATTTGAATTCTTGTTGTGCATATTGTACATATTTCTGTAGATTATTTATTCACGGTATGTACTTTTTTTGTGACTCGCAGTAAGTGACAATCATATGTTCTATAGGTTTGGTTTATTGATTGTACTGTGTGCTTTTTTTTTTGGTCATCTTGTGTGACAGATCAATTCCATTGTAAAGAAAAAAAGATATTATATAAATGTATCTACAATATAAACACTGGATTATGTATGTCTGCCTCTTTTCTGAGTGGAGCTGAAAAAGATGACATTAGGGGGACATCTGCTGGAGAGATGAGGAATCACAATCACCTCCATGTTGGCAACTTTTAAAGGTGCCACAGTATTGATCAGTTTACATGTTATATGACTGTTAGACTGTTATATTGACTCCCTAAAAACTTGAAGGACATAGCAATGTATGCTTTGGTGACCATCTCAGCCAGTGCTCTGGGCTCACATACATACTTTATATGATAACCTGTGTGCACCTTTGTAAGAACGTAGAGTCACAAAGTACAGGCTAGTTTTATCTGTAACGTTTGGGAAATTAGACAAACTAGAGAGAATAATAGACAATATGAGATCAATTTATCTGATGCATGTATGAAGGCAGTGGCACAGTGTTACAGTGGTTAGCATTGTTACCTCACAGCAAGTTTTGTTCTTCCCTTATCATTGTGGGTTTTCTCTGGGTACTCCAGCTTCCTCCCACAGTCCAAAGACATGCAGGTTGACTGGTGACTCTAAATTGGCTGTAGGTGTGAATGTGAGTGTGAATGGTTGTCTGTCTCTATGTGTCAGCCCTGTGATAGTCTGGTGACCTGTCCAGGGTGTACCCTGCCTCTTGCCATGTGTCAGCTGGGATAGGCTCCAGCCCCCCCGCGACCCCTAACAGGATAAGAGGTTACAGAAAATGAGTGAATGTATGAAGGTATACAGAATGTACTGTTCATGTTTTCCTATAATTTGTATATTTGGTTTCACAGCTGTGTACGTGGAAATGATCATCTGCCTTGTTGGGCATCTCAGGATGTAAGATCCTACGTTGATCTGAGCAGATTTCTGTTGTTAGACATAATTTAGTCCATCTAATTATTAAGATATTCTTATTAGGGTCCGGGCTGCTAAGCAGCTAAGGACCCTATTGTAATCGGAAGAACTCTTTCGTCTTCCGAGGAAATCATACTTTCCATGGGCAAAAACTCACCAAACTTTACAGAAATGTCCGACCCCATGCCAGATTTACTCAACTCCAAGGACATGTGCACAATAAACGTTTAAATTTAAAAACTTTAAAAATTCCTACCAAACCAACGATACATGCTACAGTTTTGAAACTTCACCACAGTGTAGCCCCAGTACTGCAGAAACTTTCGTCCATTTAGACTCATTACAAATTATGAAGTCCATCACTGTTTTTTTCAGAAACTGTAAAACTTATAAAACGTATCTCCTCCCACAATTTTTGCTCAATTGTCACCAGACTTGCTAGAGAGCATCTCCAGACTGTCCTCCACAAAACTTGTTTCTCGGATTTTTGATTTATCAAAAATTGAGCCTGCAGTGCATGAAAACGTTTGACTGTAAACACTACTGTAAACATATACCATCCAATTCTTGCTAAATACATTTTCAATCTTCCTGAAAAAACTGACAATATTTTGGAGTCGTGGTTGATGAAGTTTGGCAAATATCAGAATTTTATCTCTAAAACTGAATTTTCTAGAACATTTTGAATTCTGCTCTCATTGGAACAACTGGAGTCAATGTAAAAGTGGCATTTTTAAACATCACATTTTCTCTTGTGAAGCAAAACACTTATCATTAAAAACAAATCACCAACATGTCCATGCTGTCTAGATGCAATTTATGTATTGTCAGATTTTTGTTTAGATAATAGAATTTGTGACATTTTGACTATTTTTGAAATCTGCCACAACAACTGCAGCCCGGTCGGTGACTTCCTGAGTCTATTTGAGAAGCCACACACCAGGTCTCACGTCCAGACAATTAGCTCAGTGAGTTAGGAGCTGCATCACAGTGCCAAGAACTCTGGGTTCAAGACCCAACAAGGGGGATGAGTATGACACATCAAAACTACAAAGAGTCTTTGAGAAGCAAATGTTCCACTGATATAAAAGTGTACTTTGCAAATTTATTCCAAAATTCAACCACTTTTACTTTTCAATTGCTGCAATACAATTTCCAGATGATGCAACCTGCAAAATGACTCAGCTGATGCTAAATGCAGATTGTAATATCAACTTCCTTGATGTCTTCTTATTCTTCTGCTTGTTGCTCAGAATTGCCTAAAAATGCCCGGACCCGAGCCATCGCTGCGCAGCAGCTATAATTATAAACATTATGATGGTCATTTTGAGAATTTATCTGGTCAGGTATGATGAAACTAAAATTTAAAATCATCTCTGTTTGAAGTTACAACTAGGCTTGAAGTCTCCTGCAGGTTTATATTAAGGTTAAAGCAAAGATTAGGTTAATAAACAACTTCCTAGTTTGCAGTTTTGCTAGCTTATCCAAAATGTGACATGACGACTCAATGTGAGCCGGCACGAATCAGGCATCAGGCACATAGCACTGTCTGATGCAGGATGTGGTGTGTGGTCCAGTGGTTAGCATTGTCACCTCACAGTAAGAGGGTTCCTTGTTCAACCCAGGGTGGGGGAGCCCTTCTGTGTGGAGTTTGCATGTTCTCTCTGTGTCAGCGTGGGTTTTCTTTGGGTACTCCAGCTTCCTCCCACAGTCCAAAGACATGCAGGTTAACTGGTGACTCTATAATTGTCCGTAGGTGTGAATGTGAGCATGAACAGGTCTATGGTTGACCCTTAGTGGTGTCATTTGCTCACTCACTTCAATCACTGACAATACAAGTTATATGTATTTAAATGATCGATACATGTAATTTTATAATTAAAACACATTTCAATGTGCCGTCTGATGCTCCCATACATTTAAATATTTCTGCACACTGGAGTCCCTGTTGTCCACTCCTGATTTAACCCTATGGTTTATTACCTTGCAGGAGTTTCTTCAGTCAATTTTTGATTGCACTTTTCTCCAATCATTCACTGGAGGACTTTTTATTCAGCCCAGGACACATGTGACTACCTTTGTTTCTGAAAATACGAAAACA
The DNA here is from genome assembly GCA_019142605.1 of Cephalopholis sonnerati. NCBI lineage: Eukaryota > Metazoa > Chordata > Actinopteri > Perciformes > Serranidae > Cephalopholis > Cephalopholis sonnerati. Next base: position 24,278,796 of record JAGQAX010000010.1, on the reverse strand, counting down.
AGGTGTTAACAGTAGATATAAGTACAAGTAGATACAAAATACATGTGGAGATATGAGTAACCCACATTCCCTAACAGCTGGCCTGTTTGTCAGAAATACATTCTTACATGTAACCACAGATACAGTGTAATAATGGAAGCTGTAGAGACGATGCACTCCACATGGACGTTTATTTAAACCAAATAAATCCACAACAAAGCACAGAAAAGTGAACTGCTGCTGCTGCTGTTATAAAAGATCAAGGCTGACTGGCTCCATCTTGTGGCTGCATTATGACACACTTGGAATATCAAATCATTAGCAGACATTTTGAAGCACATGGTATCTCTAAAGACGAAAATCTTTTTATTTAGCTGATGCATTTATTTAACTGATTCAAGTCTGTGCCACTGAAAACACAGTGACACTATATAATATACATAAAGAAGCCCATTACCACCAGTGTGATGAAAGAACAACAGATCAGAATAATAACTCAACATGATTAGAAACTTCCTCACAATAGTGACTTTGTATTGTTTGTCATTATGATGAGAATAAGTCATTACATTCAGATAAGTAACTTCTCGCTATAATGACTAACAGGATCTTTTTTCTCACACTGGTAGAAATTGGCTTCTATATATAGATATGTTTACAGATTTTCTTTAAGCAGTGGTTAGATGAGAATATTGAAACCACCATCTTGTCTGTGGTAAATAAAAGGCTTCAACCAACAAAAAGTTAGCGTAGAGTGAACACTGAAAAGAGGAAACAGCTGTAGCTCTGTACAAAGGTAACAAACAAAACCCACCTACGGTACCAACACCTCTAACACTCACTAATTAACACAGTGTCTCTTCTCTGATGAGTCTGTGTAAACATGCCAATGTGTCATTAAAGCAGAGAATCCACAGCGGTCCACCATGAAATGGCTAACTGTTGCTTTTACACATTTTAAAATATATTTCAGATGAAACAAAGGAGATATAAAGTGTTAGTGAGCTTTAGGGGCGCTGGTGAGTCAGAGATGATACCTTAATATTGTAAGTGTGTGTGTCATGATCCGCCTCTGTCACTGATGACTGATTTAGGACCAAACAAATTACAGAACAAATATACTTTAACATCCAAAATAGATGACATATGCAACAGTAAAACAAATGTCTTCTGTGATGAGATCTGATTTTTAGTGGAGGTCTCGTTGTTGGTTGTCAATTGGAAACATGGTGGCAGTGTATTGCTCCAGTATACCATCAAGACACTACTGGACCTGGAGAGAGATAGACACACACCCACACACACACACACACCCACACACCCACACACCACACAGTTACCTGGTTAACCTTCTGTATTTTATATAAGAGGAAGCTATTGCAAATACTTGCCCTCCTTGAGGTTCACTGTGGTTCATTTCTGCAGACTTTCTATCCAAGTTTGTCTTATTTAGTAAAACTCTTTACCCCACATGCATGACACAAATTCAGCTATAAGTGTTACAGTTTATTTTGTCTATTTAACATAGAATACAGCTGCCAGAAACCTAAAATACAAGAGCATTTGGCAATTTTTTTAGTGATAGAACTCACAATAGAACAATACAGGGTTGACAAAAATATTGTTTCACTTTTGAAACACAAAAATGTAAGCTGTAAAACTATAATATAGTCTACATGTAAAGTAGGTTCTTCAAAGTCTTTGTATGTATGTAAATCACTGAAAACAATATTCAGTTTTTTTTTTAAATCCCATCTTCCTCAGCTTGTCTCTGCATGAAGTACAGTTATGTTATGACAGAAAGGAGAATACACTCAAAGTCAAACAAGTTAAGTTTTACCGGGAAGCCACAAGCCCCTGCTCTCCCGTAACATCCTCCAAACTTCTTCTTTGGTTTTTGTTTTATTGTCCGTGTCTTGATCTACAGTGAGACACAATAAGCATAATTATGACAAAATGATTTATTTCACACAGAACACCACCTTAATGGTTCCAATAAACATTTTGACTCTGTGATCTCTGTGAATAGAAATGACTGCAAATCCAAACAGAGCTATTTTTATACTGTCTCAACATGTGAATCAGTCGACCTGTGCAGTCAGAGACCAGCAGTGAATCTTCTTACCACACCAGTAGGCTGTTGCTGAGGGTCATCTCTCACCACAGCGGCTGGCTCAGTAGAAGTGACGGAGGTGGTGAGCAGGAGAGCCTGCAGACACAACAGGAGCAGCAGAACACCTTTGTCCATGGCTGATGAACTGAAGCCCAAACAAAACTCACATTGATGCTAACTGGATCCAATGTGTACAAAGAGGAAGCTGTAAGAGGATGTCAGCCATGTTGCATTACTATCAGTAAGATGCAAGTCATTATCAGTAACACAGCTGCTGATCGTAAGTGTTGATAAGCAGTGTTGGGCTGAAAGTGACAGACAGAAATACAGCAACAGTAATGTACTGTTTTTAGCTTCACCAAAACTGATGGGGACGATATGCTCATTGTCCTGGAAAGAAAACGCCTACAGGCACCTGAAGCTCAATAATCAACACTTTAGTTCATGCACATGTTAAATAAAAGATAAGATTATAAAACCAAACCCTGCTCTGTTTTGCTAAACCCAACCATGTGCGTTTGTTGGTGAAGGAAAGAAAACACCTATTTGCAGTGTTGTACTGATGTAGTGCATTTATTTTGAAAGAGACTGTAGGTAAACATTAAATTTCCTGTGAAAATGGAAGTGTATTTTGAAAGACAACAACGCATGTAACAGGCAGAACTCAACAACCAATGCTCCTAGGGTGTGTTGCACGTCGTTTGAGGACATGAAAAGTACATGACCGAAGGTCGATATATGACGAGGTGGGCAATTTACGCTCGTCATATGCATTGTGCCTTTTCAAAACAAAGCTCCATTTTCACAGGTGTGTCGGTATCTGACGCAAAGGTCCACCGACAAAGCTATTTCCTGCCACTTAAACTACGCTAAGATAAGCTAATAATCGTCAACTCTAGCTTCATATTTAAAGGAATATTTGGGGAAGTGTTCGCTTTCTTGCTGAGAGTTAAAGGTGATGTGCGATACAACTCTCATGTCTTCATGGTGACTTTTCTTTTTTACCTTTAGACGGAGCCAGACTTGCTGTTCCCCCTAGTTACTTTATGCTAAGCTAAGCTAACTAGCTGCTAGCTCCAGCCTTGTATTTAATGGACAGATATGACAGTAACATTGATCTCCTGCATTAATGCATAAAACTTAAGACTGTGGGTATAAAGCCTGTCATTGGCTGCCTCTGTCAGTGTTACCATTTTTAAAATCTCCATTGCTATGTTAAACTAGTTTCACATAACCAGACCTATCCCCTCACTTCATTTTAGCAATGTGTGTGAAACAAAATCAACCTCAGAGCAAATAACCTGCGTGCTAAAATGTCTTTTAATATTTTATGTGGTGTTTTTTTTTTTTTTTTACGGGAATGAGGCCATTTTAATAGCAGAGCTCGCTCCCTGAGGTATTCCATCGATGGGAGACAGTAAAACAAAAACAAGGAAGCATCACAGAAATGAAGCGATACAAGATTGATGTTGTTTCCTCTTTGAAACTCACATCTCTTGTTTCAGCTCACTTCCTGCTCCTGTGTGTTTTCCCTCCCTTCTGATGACCTCACCTGTGTCTGATGGTCTGTCCCGCCCTGATTAGCCTCACCTGTGTCTTGTTATCCTTCCCCTGTCTTAGCTCCTTGTGTGTGTAGTGTTCCAGCCTTTTGTTTCCCAGTGTGCTTTTCTTGTTTTTTGGATTTAGCCTGTTGAGTGACTCTACCGCTGCCTCTGGATATGTCTGCCTCCACTGATAGTCCCTCTGTGTACCAAACCAAACTTTTGACCAGTGAAGACTGTGTTATTTTATCCGATCTGTCTCCAGAATGGTGAGTCCACTCTCACACAATGAAGAAACACTGCCATCATCCTCCTCATGCTCACTAAATGCCTAAAGTTAAATCTCTAAGTTAATTCTTGATTGTGTTACGTCTGAGTTTCATTTAATGCACTTCTGTATCTTTCCTCAGTTTATCCTTATCTTTTATTTGCAGTTTGATATGTTTAAAGGTTTGCCTGAATGTTTGGCATTTGATTTGTACACTACTCAGAGACCAGCTGGAAAAAACAAGAGACCAAGTAACACAAAACTTTGAGCTTTGAAATGTTTTTAATCAGGAAGACATTTTCTTGTGAATGTGATATGTATAGATGTTGTAGTGGAACACATACTGTCAAACAATGTGAGCTCTTTATTCAGCACAGCAGTGAGTGATTCTCTGTCACTCTCTGTTGACTCTAGTACATGTAGCTGCTGGCAGCTAAACTATGGAGCATGATACCAATGAATGTTGTTTGAAGTCATTCACTAACAGTGCTGTTTTCTTAAACACAAGATAAAATCAGAGCAGTGTGTGTGTGTGTGTGTGTGTGTGATGCAGCAGATACATGATCACCAGCTCAGTAAGCTCAATCACTTATCAATATTACAACATCCACCCCTTGGTACATGCGGCTGGTCATTAATCTCTCAGGCCTGTATTTCTGGTCTGGGGACAGAGAGACACACAAAGAAAAGAGAGAGAGTTACACAACATGGCTTCTCAGCAGACATTTGTTCAGCCTCAAGACTGACTGTCTTTGTTATTGTAATGTATATTATGTCTTTTAATCAGACGTGTTGGACATATTTGTGTAAGGATCTTCAGCAACTGTTTATTGAGGCACACTCTGGAAGATTCTGTTATGTAATTATAATATGGAAAGGAATAAAGTTCATACCTACCTCCTAACATATCCCACATCCTCCTGGGTAAGAGCCAGCATCGTAATAATCATCACGTCTGTTTTCATTTCCAACAAAACAAATACAACTAGAATTACAGATGCTTTCTTCACAAAACATTTACTTTTACAACAAAACCTCATCAGATAACAGTGTCTTTATCAAGTCATATTTTCATCATCCAAACTATATAAACTAATTATTTTTACTATGTTCATTACTTTAATATGTATTATGCCTTTTAATTAAACACGTTGGGCATATTTGTGTTTACATGAGGAATAATCTCTTACCTGCGGGGAGGAGGGGGAGGAGGAGGAGGGGGATAACGAGGTCTTGGCAAACCCTGATGGTCCTATAACAGAGACAATTGATACATTTTACAACAGCAGACTCTGGTACATAATTATGATATGAAAAGGAATAAACTCTGCATTACAGTTTGGTCTTATCACCTGACATGCCGGTCCACATCCTGCTGGGTAATGGCCACCCTGGAAATATCTTTTACGTCTGTTTCCAATTCTCCTCTCCTCCTGTGACAAATTACAGTTGAGCTAACCATATGTTTTAACTTAAGATTACTGCCTTAAAAATTCACATCATGTAACCACTTATATGAGTGAAAAATCTGCAGCTGAAATGTCCAGTTTGCTTGTAGGCTAATAGCAAACATTCAAGTAGCTAACATTATTTTGTGATTCATTTACGTTGCTACGAGCAGTGAGACTCAAGATGATGTCGTAAAATGTTGTAACTTCCTGTTTAATTTGGTGGTATGCGTCCCCGTTTGCGTTTGCACCATTTACGACCTAAACGTAAACAAAGATGGATGCCCCTAAGAAAGCAGTCATCGCTATTACAGTAGCTGCTCAAATGTTGGCAGACAGTTTGCTTTCACCTCGAACGTAGCAAGGCTTTACTATTAGCGACACTGCTAGCTACTTTCACCATTACCAATGGATAAACAACACATATGCGACATTCCACGCACAACAACACATCATGAAGCATTCCCATAAGGCATTATAATGTATACAAGTGATTATAATGAAGACTCGAATTTGCTAAACAGTATAAAATAGTAGTAAAGAGCACAGACACTAGGGCGCAGCCATCTGTGCTTTCGCCAGTCTTTCGAAACTCGTTGTCCTCTGAGTTTGTACAAGACCACTACTGGTAGAACCGCCTCAAAGAGGTGTGTCATGACATGTTGCTGCGCAATTTTGCACAGCTTCCTGTCTTTCCTACCGTCTTACTAGCAGTAAGATCTATATAGAACGGCCTGTTAGCTTACAAGCAGCCTTGTTTGAAATGGCGAAAAATTGTGAGCTAGGTAGCCAGCTACAGCATGTAGCATATTCCCTGGGGATTTTGAGGAATGCAACAATGTCTGTCCATTTTTTTCTTTGTTGAAGCTAACAATCTTGCAAATAGTGACTCTGCAAGATGTCTTTTCTTTGCAAAATTTTATTGTGTGACTAAAAACTTTTACTCGTGACACATTGTCTTCAGAGGTGAGAGGGTGTCAGACTTTAGTCTTTTAAAATTCTTTTCAAAGTATTCTAGCGTATGATTAAATACATCTTAATACATCACACTTTACTTAAAACCAACAATGAAACCTTATAATGAAGCATGCATTATTATAAATACAATAAGTACTTCAATTTACTTAACACATACGATAATAACTTACAATACTGCATGGACTGTTATAACATAATATCTTACAGTTCATTGTTGAAGTGTGTATAGGTGAGTATAGGTATTCATGATGCATTAAAATCCCCATCAGTCAACCTCTAGTAAATAACGAGTCAGGAGCATCCATAAGACACGTATATGACTGTTGATATAGTGCATCAGGAGGCATTAAGTATCTTTATGAGCACAGTCGTACAGCATCATAAATGCAGTCTAATTTACTATGAATAACGAGAAAATGTTAACTTATCAAAAGCAAAAATGTTGATACCAAACACAGCAGTGAAATGTTTGTTGACCAAAATATCTGCTCATGTAATACAGTCGTGAGTACAGGATTATTAAACGTTCATATGCCAGCTCGTTTGTATGTCATTGGATATGTATAAGATTCTTAAATTGTAATTTGCGGGCTATAATCTGGAAGTATTACAAATCATGGTCTATTCACACCTGACAGTGAGAGAAGACAACTTTAAACCAGCACATTGAGACAATACCAGAAGCTTCTTACAGTGAGTGGATGTTTTTACCTGATCAGGAGGCAGCCCATCATCTCTCACCACAGCGGCTGCATCAGTAGAAGTGAAGGCTGTGATGAGCAGGAAAACCTGCAGACACAACAGGACCAGCAGCACACTTTTGTCCATGGCTGATGAACAGAGTTTGATACAGCTGTTAAACACACGTCTTTTATGTACCTACTGCCAACCAACCACTGTCATGATGAGAAAGGGAGAACAGTTCAGAGGGTGTATGTAGACACATGATCACCCATCCACACGCACATGTGCAGTTTCAAATTGTTTGTTTAAACACAAGACCAATTTAACCATAATCTTGACCTCTGGGGTCTTTAACTGATAAATCTGCTTCCTTTCCCTGCTGTCCCTCCTCCAACATTTCCTGATAAAAGTATCCCAGCAGGTTTACAGAGAAATTATGTTATATAATAAAATAACTTTTATGTGACAAAACCAACCTGTTATACACACAAGTCTTTATAATGTCCAGGCAGAAATCCCATAATAAACTTTGAGACTGAGAAACCTAGACTTTTGCTCCCCTTTAGGGTCGATTTTCAGGGTTTAGAAAATCTAGCACATGGCTGCAGACTTTGGCCAATCACAGATCATTTCAGAGAGAGAGCGTTGCTATTGGCTGTCCTACAAACGCAGATGCACGTGCATGTCCTTACAGTGAAGGCCTGATTCAATGGCTTAGAGTAGGGCTATTCAATTAAAAATTGGGCTGAATTTTAAACCAGAAAATGCTGATGGGCCAGACATTGTCAGCAGCAAGCAACCTACTGAAAACTTTTTTTTTTTTTTTGCTTTTGGGAATGACAGATTTTAAACAAATGCAAATTAATAATTGTTTCACATTGGAAATAAAAATATACAGTACAGGCCAAAAGTTTGGACCCACCTTCTCTTTCAATGTGTTTTCTTTATTTTCATGACTATTTACATTGTAGATTCTCACTGAAGGCATCAAAACTATGAATGAACACATGTGGAGTTATGTACTTAACAAAAAAAGGTGAAATAACTGAAAACATGTTTTATATTCTAGTTTCTTCAAAATAGCCACCCTTTGCTCTGATTACTGCTTTGCACACTCTTGGCATTCTCTCACCTGAAATGGTTTTCACTTCACAGGTGTGCCTTATCAGGGTTAATTAGTGGAATTTCTTGCTTTATCAATGGGGTTGGGACCATCAGTTGTGTTGTGCAGAAGTCAGGTTAATACACAGCCGACAGCCCTATTGGACAACTGTTAAAATTCATATTATGGCAAGAACCAATCAGCTAACTAAAGAAAAACGAGTGGCCATCATTACTTTAAGAAATGAAGGTCAGTCAGTCCGGAAAATTGCAAAAACTTTAAATGTGTCCCCAAGTGGAGTCGCAAAAACCATCAAGCGCTACAACGAAACTGGCACACATGAGGACCGACCCAGGAAAGGAAGACCAAGAGTCACCTCTGCTTCTGAGGACAAGTTCATCCGAGTCACCAGCCTCAGAAATCTCAAGTTAACAGCAGCTCAGATCAGAGACCAGATGAATGCCACACAGAGTTCTAGCAGCAGACCCATCTCTAGAACAACTGTTAAGAGGAGACTGCGCGAATCAGGCCTTCATGGTCAAATAGCTGCTAGGAAACCACTGCTTAGGAGAGGCAACAAGCAGAAGAGATTTGTTTGGGCCAAGAAACACAAGGAATGGACATTAGACCAGTGGAAATCTGTGCTTTGGTCTGATGAGTCCAAATTTGAGATCTTTGGTTCCAACCGCTGTGTCTTTGTGAGACGCAGAAAAGGTGAATGGATGGATTCCACATGCCTGGTTCCCACTGTGAAGCATGGAGGAGGAGGTGTGATGGTGTGGGGGTGTTTTGCTGGTGACACTGTTGGGGATTTATTCAAAATTGAAGGCACACTGAACCAGCATGGCTACCACAGCATCCTGCAGCGACATGCCATCCCATCCGGTTTGCGTTTAGTTGGACAATCATTTATTTTACAACAGGACAATGACCCCAAACACACCTCCAGGCTGTGTAAGGGCTATTTGACCAAGAAGGAGAGTGATGGAGTGCTGCGGCAGATGACCTGGCCTCCACAGTCACCGGACCTGAACCCAATCGAGATGGTTTGGGGTGAGCTGGACCACAGAGTGAAGGCAAAGGGGCCAACAAGTGCTAAACACCTCTGGGAACTCCTTCAAGACTGTTGGAAAACCATTTCAGGTGACTACCTCTTGAAGCTCATGGAGAGAATGCCAAGAGTGTGCAAAGCAGTAATCAGAGCAAAGGGTGGCTATTTTGAAGAAACTAGAATATAAAACATGTTTTCAGTTATTTCACCTTTTTTTGTTAAGTACATAACTCCACATGTGTTCATTCATAGTTTTGATGCCTTCAGTGAGAATCTACAATGTAAATAGTCATGAAAATAAAGAAAACGCATTGAATGAGAAGGTGTGTCCAAACTTTTGGCCTGTACTGTATGTATTCTTAGTCACACGTCTGCCTGAGGAGCATCACACAGTGGCATTAACAGACACTAATAACCCACTCTCTCTGTCTAGCGCCATCTCCCTCTCTCCCTCTTCTTTCCCTCTTACACAGACATACACACGTCACCTCCTGACGCTGTCCTTTGGGGTGAAGCATTCAGACAATACATAGGCCAAAGTCATTATATAAACTCAATAATATCTCACTGGAAACAAATCTAATGTGTCAAAATAAATATTACTCCTGAAAGTAATATTATGTAACATGAAGAACACAGACATCAGTCTCAGCCCATCAATCATTCATCCTGCTCTCTGTCCCCCGTTTACTGAGAAGACTCACTGTCTGCAGGTTGCCGACCTCAGGTTCATTTTAAGATAAGTGGCGAACTAAGTTGAACAGTTGGACTACATACATACAGTTTTCATTTTAGTTTGTTTTAAACTATTTACCTTTGAGCCCCGCTAGCGCAACGTGCTTGTGTAAAGCATAACAGAACAAGAGACGGTGGACAGAGCAGACTGAAATATGGATTTCTACATGCTGAACACGTGTATTGATAAAGTATTGCTTTTTACTGGTGAAGGTTTTATTGCACTTATTTACAGTAACAAACGTACTTGTCGTCAACAAGAGTGATCGTGAAGTTATATACCCTTCGTCTGCTGTTGTCTGACTTCACTCTGCTGTGTGGAGAAGCTCAGCTCCGACATGCAGAGAGTAGCAGAGAGGCTGTGGCATGATGATATGTGACAACAAAACTTTAAAACGTAATGATAAAAGAGCCAATAATGTCAGAGCTTAATATTACTACAGTCCTGATTAATTATGCCCTGGGCAGTCTAATAGCGGGTCTCTGTGCCCATCCCTAGCTGGGCCACTCGCACTTTGCTTCCAGGCTGGATGTGACCCGTGGACTGCCAATTGAAAAGGCCTGGCATAGAATCATAAGATAGACTCTGACAATGGTGGGATACACTGTTGACATTGTGTGAATGTAAACACATTGAACATGCTAATACACCGAACAAAAATATAAATGCAACCCTTTTGTTTTTGCTCCCATTTTTCATGAGCTGAACTCAAAGATCTAAAACATTTTTTTATATACACAAAAGACCATTTCTCTCAAATATTGTTCACAAATCTGTCTAAATCTGTGTTAGTGAGCACTTCTCCTTTGCCGAGATAATCCATCCCACCTCACAGGTGTGGCATATCAAGATGCTGATTAGACAGCATGATTATTGCACAGGTGTGCCTTAGGCTGGCCACAATAAAAGGCCACTCTGAAATGTTCAGTTTTATCACACAGCACAATGCCACAGATGTCGCAAGTTTTGAGGGAGCGTGCAATTGGCATGCTGACTGCAGGAATGTCCACCAGAGCTGTTGCCTGTGAATTGAATGTTAATTTCTTTACCATAAGCCGTCTCCAAAGGTGTTTCAGACAGTTTGGCAGTACATCCAACCGGCCTCACAACCGCAGACCACGTGTAACCACACCAGCCCAGGACCTCCACATCCAGCATGTTCACCTCCAGGATCGTCTGAGACCAGCCACCCGGACAGCTGCTGCAACAATCGGTTTGCATAACCAAAGAATTTCTGCACAAACTGTCAGAAACCGTCTCAGGGAAGCTCATCTGCGTGCTCGTCGTCCTCATCGGGGTCTTGACCTGACTGCAGCTTGTCGTCGTAACTGACTTGAGTGGGCAAAGGCTCACATTCGATGGCGTCTGGCACGTTGGAGAGGTGTTCACTTTATGGATGAATCCCGGTTTTCACTGTTCAGGGCAGATGGCAGACAGCGGGTGTGGCGTCGTGTGGGTGAGCGGTTTGCTGATGTCAACGTTGTGGATTGAGTGGCCCATGGTGGCGGTGGGGTTATGGTATGGGCAGGCGTATGTTATGGACAACGAACACAGGTGCATTTTATTGATGGCATTGTGAATGCACAGAGATAACGTGACGAGATCCTGAGGCCCATTGTTGTGCCATTCATCCACGACCATCACCTCATGTTGCAGCATGATAATGCACGGCCCCATGTTGCAAGGATCTGTACACAATTCCTGGAAGCTGAAAACATCCCAGTTCTTGCATGGCCAGCATACTCACCAGACATGTCACCCATTGAGCATGTTTGGGATGCTCTGGATCGGCGTATATGACAGCGTGTTCCAGTTCCTGCCAATATCCAGCAACTTGGCACAGCCATTGAAGAGGAGTGGACCAACATTCCACAGGCCACAATCAACATCTGATCAACTCTATGTGAAGGAGATGTGTTGCACTGCGTGAGGCAAATGGTGGTCACACCTGATACTGACTGGTTTTCTGACCCCCCCAGACCCCCCCAATAAAGCAAAACTGCACACTTCAGAGTGGCCTTTTATTGTGACCAGCCTAAGGCACACCTGTGCAATAATCATGCTGTCTAATCAGCATCTTGATATGCCACACCTGTGAGGTGGGATGGATTATCTCGGCAAAGGAGAAGTGCTCACTAACACAGATTTAGACAGATTTGTGAACAGTATTTGAGAGGAATGGTCTTTTGTGTATATAAAAAAATGTTTTAGATCTTTGAGTTCAGCTCATGAAAAATGGGAGCAAAAACAAAAGTGTTACGTTAGTACGGCATATCAACGGCATGTCCATCACTAGTACTGTTCTATAATGTAGTCTATGATGACATGGCAGTACTCTGGCAGATACTCCACACACTTTAAGGGAATCATAAGTGATGACTGAGAAGGATCATGTTTGTATTATCCTGCATACTTTACCTTAAAACACAACTACAGCCTTTGTATTATCCGTATATATGATCATGCGTGGGAGTTTTTAATATCCTGAATGTTTGGCATTAGCTTTGTACACAGGGCGACCATGCAAAAGAGAATGAGCTGCTCAAATTAACATGTAAATCTGAAAAAAACAAGAGACCAAGTAACACAAAACTTTGAGCTTTGAAATGTTTTTAATCAGGAAGACATTTTCTTGTGAATGTGATATGTATAGATGTTGTAGTGGAACACATACTGTCAAACAATGTGAGCTCTTTATTCAGCACAGCAGTGAGTGATTCTCTGTCACTCTCTGTTGACTCTAGTACATGTAGCTGCTGGCAGCTAAACTATGGAGCATGATACCAATGAATGTTGTTTGAAGTCATTCACTAACAGTGCTGTTTTCTTAAACACAAGATAAAATCAGAGCAGTGTGTGTGTGTGTGTGATGCAGCAGATACATGATCACCAGCTCAGTAAGCTTAATATCAATCACTTATCAACATTACAACATCCACCCCTTGGTACATGCGGCTGGTCATTAATCTCTCAGGCCTGTATTTCTGGTCTGGGGACAGAGAGAGACACAAAGAGAAGAGAGAGAGTTACACAACATGGCTTCTCAGCAGACATTTGTTCAGCCTCAAGACTGACTGTCTTTGTTATTGTAATGTATATTATGTCTTTTAATCAAACATGTTGGACATATTTGTGTCCACATGAGGAATAATCTCTTACCTGCGGGGAGGAGGAGTAGGGTCTTGGCCCTGCAACAGAGACAGTTGATAAATGTTCCAACAGCAGATCAGTTCAAATAAATATATTTCTGAGCAACAAATAACCAAGCATTAAGAACTATTATTGATACAACTTGCTTAATAATGAGCTAATTCAAATGTAGAAATCTGACAGTGAGGATCTATAGCAACTGTTTATTGAGACACATTCTGGAAGATTCTGTTATGTATTACAATATCGAAAGGAATAAACTCTGCACTGAAGTTTGGTCTTACCCCTCGACCTGCCACTGCACATGCTCCTGGGTAATGGCCACAGAAGGGATTTCTTTTCCGTCTGTGTCCATTTCTTCTCTCCTCCTATAACAAATTACAGTTGTCAGCTCCCAACAAATGAATGAAATCCAAACTGCAAATTAAAACACAACAAACTCTTTGAATAACGCTTCAGATTACAGCCAGCACAGTGTGAATATTTAGCTCATATAGGGTATCAGTAAAATACTGGATACATACAGTGGGCCAAAAATGTCAATACAGGGAAGAGTTTAGGGAATAAGAGTGAAACAAGTTGTGTCTAACAGGGACTGAGAAACAGCCTAAATCACACTAAGTATTGTAATTATTACATGTATTTAATAATTATGAGTTACAGTAACATTGTTGATGGGTAACAATGCATTAAAACTGAAAAACAGATTAATAGTGTCAATATTAAAATAACATTTGTGGTGGTATCATTTGTACTTGTTAAAAAAACAACTTTGTAAAAATAAGTGTATACGTACACAATACTTATGCTTGTTAAAAAAATGTGGATTAAACCAGGGAAAAAGTTGTACTTTTATGTATTAAGCCATGAAAAACGAATGTTTAAAATGATCGAAAATAAAATACTGCTAAACAATAATGTGATGATCGATCCATCTGGTGATCAAACTGATTCTAAACTCCTCTTTGAAAACAACTTAATCCTGCATGTAGGTTGGCTCCTTTTAATGCAGCCCTGTCTCCTAGAAATGATGTTTAAACACATTTTTTGGTAACAATCAATAGTTAAGAGGAAAACATAATGCCAGCCAGATGACATTTCCTTTGACCATAACGAAGAAATGTTGTTAACTTATCTGGCAAGCTGCAAAAATGTTGATACTGAACATAGCAGTGAAACATTTGATGACTTTGAAGGTGAGAGAAGACAACTTTAAACCAGCACATTGAGACAATACCAGAAGCTTCTTACAGTGAGTGGATGTTTTTACCTGATCAGGAGGCAGCCCATCATCTCTCACCACAGCGGCTGCATCAGTAGAAGTGAAGGCTGTGATGAGCAGGAAAACCTGCAGACACAACAGGACCAGCAGCACACTTTTGTCCATGGCTGATGAACAGAGTTTGATACAGCTGTTAAACACACACGTCTTTATATACCTACTGCCAACAAACCACTGTCATGATGAGAAAGGGAGAACAGTTCAGAGGGTGTAAACAGATGCAAGATCACCCATCCACACGCACATGTGCAGTTTCAAATTGTTTGTTTAATCACAAAACTAATTGAACCATAATCTTGAATTCTTGTATGTTTAGCCTAACTGATAAATCTGCCTCCTCACCCTGCTGTCCCTCCTCCAACATTTCCTGATAAAAGTGTCCCAACAGGTTGAAATGACGTAACATAATCAAATAGCATTTGTGCTTGAGGCCACATAAACTCCATGGTGTTCTACAACCTCTCAATTTGACCATGTTGTTGGGCTTTTCTAGATTTCTGCCCACCCCAGCTATAACATATCATTCAAAGACTGTACGTACATTCTTCAAGTTCTTAGTTGCTACTTTCTAGTTTGAAACTCATTCACTACATGTGGTTGCGCTAATAAAACTTGAGTGAGAGAATGAAAGCCAACCCCAGATTGACCATCTGCACTTTTCGTAGCTGCCTATTGGATGCACACAGCTTACAGTCTGTCACCTGGTGGCTACCTTTTGATAGAGTCCCGACCTCACCTGCACTGGTGAACGTCACGTACACAGCAACATTAGAGGAAAATAAGAAATTACAGGCAGACAACAGAGTCTCTGCAGATAAAAACACCTCCACACACTTTGAATGGGTCATAAGTGATGACTGAGAAGGATCACGTTTGTATTATCCTGCATACCTTACCTTTAAACACAACTACAGCCTTTGTATTATCCGTATATATGATCATGCATGAAGCTTTATTGTCATTAACTCCAGCATTCTCCTCATGCTCACTAAATGTCTAAATTAAAATCTTTAAGTCAGGCCTTTATCTTGAGTTATGTTTCATATTTTTTCAGTACTAGTTGAATGCACTTCTGTATCTTTCCTCACTTTATCCTTATCTTTTATTTGCAGTTTGATATGTTTAAAGGTTTGCCTGAATGTTTGGCATTTGATTTGTACACTACTCAGAGACCAGCTGGAAAAAACAAGAGACCAAGTAACACAAAACTTTGAGCTTTGAAATGTTTTTAATCAGGAAGACATTTTCTTGTGAATGTGATATGTATAGATGTTGTAGTGGAACACATACTGTCAAACAATGTGAGCTCTTTATTCAGCACAGCAGTGAGTGATTCTCTGTCACTCTCTGTTGACTCTAGTACATGTAGCTGCTGGCAGCTAAACTATGGAGCATGATACCAATGAATGTTGTTTGAAGTCATTCACTAACAGTGCTGTTTTCTTAATCACAAGATAAAATCAGAGCAGTGTGTGTGTGTGTGTGTGTGTGTGATGCAGCAGATACATGATCACCAGCTCAGTAAGCTCAATATCAATCACTTATCAATATTATAACATCCACCCCTTGGTACATGCGGCTGGTCATTAATCTCTCAGGCCTGTATTTCTGGTCTGGGGACAGAGAGACACACAAAGAAAAGAGAGAGAGTTACACAACATGGCTTCTCAGCAGACATTTGTTCAGCCTCAAGACTGACTGTCTTTGTTATTGTAATGTATATTATGTCTTTTAATCAGACATGTTGGACACATTTGTGTCCACATGAGGAATAATCTCTTACCAGAGGGGAGGAGGAGATGGAGGAGGAGTAGGGTCTTGACCCTGCAACAGAGACAGTTGATAAACGTTCCAACAGCAGATCAGTTCAAATAAATATATGTCTGAGTAACAAATAACCAAGCATTAAGAACTATTATTGATACAACTTGCTTAATAATGAGCTAATTGAAATGTAGAAATCTGACAGTGAGGATCTTCAGCAACTGTTTATTGAGACACATTCTGGAAGATTCTGTTATGTAATTATAATATGGAAAGGAATAAACTCTGCATTGAAGTTTGGTCTTACCGGAGGAATTGCACCTAACATACATGCTCCTGAGTAATAGCCACAGTAGGGATTTCTTTCACGTCTGATTCCATTTCTTCTCTCCTCCTATAACAAATTACAGTTGTCAGCTCCCAACAAATGAATGAAATCCAAACTGCAAATTAAAACACAACAAACTCTTTGAATATCGCTTCAGATTACAGCCAGCACAGTGTGAATATTTAGCTCATATAGGGTATCAGTAAAATACTGGATACATACAGTGGGCCAAAAATGTCAATACAGGGAAGAGTTTAGGGAATAAGAGTGAAACAAGTTGTGTCTAACAGGGACTGAGTAACAGCCTAAATCACACTAAGTATTGTAATTATTACATGTATTTAATAATTATGAGTTACAGTAACATTGTTGATGGGTAACAATGCATTAAAATTGAAAAACAGATTAATAGTGTCAATATTAAAATAACATTTGTGGTGGTTTCATTTGTACTTGTTAAAAAAACAACTTTGTAAAAATAAGTGTATACGTACACAGTACTTATGCTTGTTAAAAAAATGTGGATTAAACCAGGGAAAAAGTTGTACTTTTATGTATTAAGCCATGAAAAACGAATGTTTAAAATGATCGAAAATAAAATACTGCTAAACAATAATGTGATGATCGATCCATCTGGTGATCAAATCTGATTCTAAACTCCTCTTTGAAAACAGGTTAAGTCTGCATGTAGTTTGGCTCCTTTTAATGCAGCCCTGTCTCCTAGAAATGATGTTTAAACACATTTTTTGGTAACAATAAATAGTTAAGAGGAAAACATAATGCCAGCCAGATGACATTTCCTTTGACCATAACGAAGAAATGTTGTTAACTTATCTGGCAAGTTGCAAAAATGTTGATACTGAACATAGCAGTGAAACATTTGATGACTTTGAAGGTGAGAGAAGACAACTTTAAACCAGCACATTGAGACAATACCAGAAGCTTCTTACAGTGAGTGGATGTTTTTACCTGATCAGGAGGCAGCCCATCATCTCTCACCACAGCGGCTGCATCAGTAGAAGTGAAGGCTGTGATGAGCAGGAAAACCTGCAGACACAACAGGACCAGCAGCACACTTTTGTCCATGGCTGATGAACAGAGTTTGATACAGCTGTTAAACACACACGTCTTTATATACCTACTGCCAACCAACCACTGTCATGATGAGAAAGGGAGAACAGTTCAGAGGGTGTAAACAGATGCAAGATCACCCATCCACACGCACATGTGCAGTTTCAAATTGTTTGTTTAATCATAGAACCAATTTAACCATAATCTTGAATTCTTGTATGTTTAGCCTAACTGATAAATCTGCCTCCTCACCCTGCTGTCCCTCCTCCAACATTTCCTGATAAAAGTGTCCCAACAGGTTGAAATGACGTTACATAATCAAATAGCATTTGTGCTTGAGGCCACATAAACTCCATGGTGTTCTACAACCTCTCAATTTGACCATGTTGTTGGGCTTTTCTAGATTTCTGCCCACCCCAGCTATAACATATCATTCAAAGACTGTACGTACATTCTTCAAGTTCTTAGTTGCTACTTTCTAGTTTGAAACTCATTCACTACATGTGGTTGCACTAATAAAACTTGAGTGAGAGAATGAAAGCCAACCCCAGATTGACCATCTGCACTTTTCGTAGCTTCCTATTGGATGCACACAGCTTACAGTCTGTCACCTGGTGGCTACCTTTTGATAGAGTCCCGACCTCACCTGCACTGGTGAACGTCACGTACACAGCAACATTAGAGGAAAATAAGAAATTACAGGCAGACAGCAGAGTCTCTGCAGATAAAAACACCTCCACACACTTTGAATGGGTCATAAGTGATGACTGAGAAGGATCATGTTTGTATTATCCTGCATACCTTACCTTTAAACACAACTACAGCCTTTGTATTATCCGTATATATTATCATGCATGAAGCTTTATTGTCATTAACTCCAGCATTCTCCTCATGCTCACTAAATGTCTAAATTCAAATCTTTAAGTCAGGCCTTTATCTTGAGTTATGTTTCATATTTTTTCAGTTCTAGTTGAATGCACTTCTGTATCTTTCCTCAGTTTATCCTTATCTTTTATTTGCAGTTTGATATGTTTAAAGGTTTGCCTGAATGTTTGGCATTTGATTTGTACACTACTCAGAGACCAGCTGGAAAAAACAAGAGACCAAGTAACACAAAACTTTGAGCTTTGAAATGTTTTTAATCAGGAAGACATTTTCTTGTGAATGTGATATGTATAGATGTTGTAGTGGAACACATACTGTCAAACAATGTGAGCTCTTTATTCAGCACAGCAGTGAGTGATTCTCTGTCACTCTCTGTTGACTCTAGTACATGTAGCTGCTGGCAGCTAAACTATGGAGCATGATACCAATGAATGTTGTTTGAAGTCATTCACTAACAGTGCTGTTTTCTTAAACACAAGATAAAATCAGAGCAGTGTGTGTGTGTGATGCAGCAGATACATGATCACCAGCTCAGTAAGCTCAATATCAATCACTTATCAATATTACAACATCCACCCCTTGGTACATGCGGCTGGTCATTAATCTCTCAGGCCTGTATTTCTGGTCTGGGGACAGAGAGAAACACAAAGAAAAGAAAGTCAGGGACACTTTAGTCAAAGAAAATTTTATTTCCATTTGCAATATTATATTTGGTGGTATGGCTTTGTTCTCGGGCCTCTCTGCCTTCATGAGACTATGCAAAAAGCCTCTTCCATGCGTCTACATAGAAAGCCTAAGTCAGGAATAGCAGCAGCAAAGACCCCCAGGAACAGAGCAGAGCAGCATCAATGACAAACAGAAATGACATTGATATGTCAGACACAGCATGAAAAGGAGGAGCTGGGGTGGAGGAGAGTCACAAAGCAGCTTGCAGAGGAAGCAGCAACAGTAGGTCGGCCAGAGCAGATTAAATAGGGTGCCCTGTGGTTTCTTGTCTACATCTTGAAGAAATTTGGTGCACTTGGTCTAACTCCCTCATCACGATTTCTAAAATTTAGGGACCTTTTATTGAACTCATCAAAAGGCTGAGGAGTCACGCTGACTAACCTCACTGGACCACATCCCTGCATTGGACTGTATACTGTGCTGCGATCTACCAAGACTATGTCTCTGTTGACCTTCCCTGACCACTCATGGTCTTTACCCCAGGGATGCTATCTTAATCGTTCTGTTGACACGCTACGAACTGGCATATAGTTATACTGTTTTTTCTCTAGCTGGCAGTGTGTTTTCATTTATCTTATAATTTGTTATCATTATTACTATTATTATTATTACTACTGTATTATTATTTAATTATTTTTTTATCTTTTGTTTTTGTTGTCATCTTTTCTTTTTTGGTAACACTTTCTATGAAATCAACATCTGATGCATTTTCATCTATTTAAAAGAACGAGTGATTAATGTGTATCATAAGTCGTGTTTCCATTACCCCTAGAAATGCGCAAAACCTAAATATTGCAATAAAAAACTGGTAATGGAAACACCTATATTTCAAAAATCCTCTCAAATATCGCTAAAGCATTTTTACGCTCCCATGAGGTGGTTTTTCAAACGTGTCGATATAAAAGTGTATCGCAAAAGTGTAATGGAAACAGTTTTTTCGCATTTACACGTCACTGGGGTCAACGGACATGACGTAGGGGGTCACGCGACCAGTTCGAGGAAGATGGCGCGGTATGTGTGGACAGAGGAGGAGACGGAGTTATTATTAACAGCTATTCGTGATAACAATGTCACAGTGTCCCGAGACGCATAACGCTTTCAGCCATCTTCCTCAAAGTGGAGTCTCGCGGGACGGACGAGAATTTACGAGAATTACGGCTAGTTCGCAAAACACCGTTCAATGGAAACACCTGCAAGTAGCATTTGAACTTTGTTGAAATTTCAGAAATATCGCTTTTATTTTGCAAACAACTGTAATGGAAACGCGACGATACCCTAGAATACTTTGAAAATAATTTTTAAAGACTGAAGTCTGACACCCTCTGACATCTAAAGACGATGTGTCACGAGTACGAGTTTTTAGTCACACAATAAGATTTTGCAAAGAAAAGGCACCTTGCAGAGTCACTATTTGCAAGATTGTTAGTTTCAAGGAGGAAAAAAAGTGGACAGACATTGTTGCAGCCCTCAAAATCCCCAGTGAGTATGCTATAGTACCTAACCTTTCAGCTAACGTTAGCTACTTCAGTGTTTGCTATTAGCCTACAAGCAAACCGTACACTACTGCTGAAGATTTCGAACTTCACTCATATAAGTGGTTACATGATGTGATTTTTTTTAAGCCTGTAATCCCTAATTAAAACATATGGTTAGCTTGTAGGCTAATAGCAAAAGTTCCTGTAGCTAATGTTAGCTTGCAAATAGCCTCTATGGTCATTAGCTTGCTAGCTATAGCATACTAACAGGGGATGTAAGGGCAGCAGCGAATTTTGACCGTTTTTTCCTTGTTTACTCTGTCATGGCACATATGTGAGGACATGTCAAAGAGGCACGCCAGTTCGCTTTCTCCTCCTTTTCCACAGTCCAAAATATGACACAGTCATCTTAGTTTCATTAAAGGATAAGTCCAGTATTTTGCACTTTGAGCCCCATTCCTGGGTTGTTTATGATGAAATAGAGTGGTTAAGACCAAAATCTTGACGATTGCTCCTTCTCTGAGAATTTGAGAGAATTTGGCTTTCCCCTGCCTGGCTTAACAAAGCTGTCTATGGCCATGTGTAAATCTGTCCTAAAACCACCTTAAACGTTGGTTTTCAAAGCCATGAAAGTCACCGAGTGGTCAGTGGCGTTCGTTGATGTTCCAACGTAAAAATCGTAGCAAACTGTGGTTTCCGTGATGATTTATTTGACATTTTGTCCATGCATTGATTTCCTATAGGAAGCCTCATTGTCCGTTGGTAGTAATCTGCCACTGGAAACAGAAATGGGGTTGTTTACCACAAGGTTATAGTCACTGTAGTCTTTTAGCTCAGCAAAAGTGCTGGCAGAACAGTTCAGAGGGTGTAAACAGATGCAAGATCACCCATCCACACGCACATGTGCAGTTTCAAATTGTTTGTTTGATCATAAAACCAATTTAACCATAATCTTGAATTCTTGTATGTTTAGCCTAACTGATAAATCTGCCTCCTCACCCTGCTGTCCCTCCTCCAACATTTCCTGATAAAAGTGTCCCAGCAGGTTGAAATGACGTTACATAATCAAATAGCATTTGTGCTTGAGGCCACATAAACTCCATGGTGTTCTACAACCTCTCAATTTGACCATGTTGTTGGGCTTTTCTAGATTTCTGCCCACCCCAGCTATAACATATCATTCAAAGACTGTACGTACATTCTTCAAGTTCTTAGTTGCTACTTTCTAGTTTGAAACTCATTCACTACATGTGGTTGCACTAATAAAACTTGAGTGAGAGAATGAAAGCCAACCCCAGATTGACCATCTGCACTTTTCGTAGCTGCCTATTGGATGCACACAGCTTACAGTCTGTCACCTGGTGGCTACCTTTTGATAGAGTCCCGACCTCACCTGCACTGGTGAACGTCACGTACACAGCAACATTAGAGGAAAATAAGAAATTACAGGCAGACAGCAGAGTCTCTGCAGATAAAAACACCTCCACACACTTTGAATGGGTCATAAGTGATGACTGAGAAGGATCACGTTTGTATTATCCTGCATACCTTACCTTTAAACACAACTACAGCCTTTGTATTATCCGTATATATTATCATGCATGAAGCTTTATTGTCATTAACTCCAGCATTCTCCTCATGCTCACTAAATGTCTAAATTAAAATCTTTAAGTCAGGCCTTTATCTTGAGTTATGTTTCATATTTTTTCAGTTCTAGTTGAATGCACTTCTGTATCTTTCCTCAGTTTATCCTTATCTTTTATTTGCAGTTTTATATGTTTAAAGGTTTGCCTGAATGTTTGGCATTTGATTTGTACACTACTCAGAGACCAGCTGGAAAAACCAAGAGACCAAGTAACACAAAACTTTGAGCTTTGAAATGTTTTTAATCAGGAAGACATTTTCTTGTGAATGTGATATGTATAGATGTTGTAGTGGAACACATACTGTCAAACAATGTGAGCTCTTTATTCAGCACAGCAGTGAGTGATTCTCTGTCACTCTCTGTTGACTCTAGTACATGTAGCTGCTGGCAGCTAAACTATGGAGCATGATACCAATGAATGTTGTTTGAAGTCATTCACTAACAGTGCTGTTTTCTTAAACACAAGATAAAATCAGAGCAGTGTGTGTGTGTGTGTGATGCAGCAGATACATGATCACCAGCTCAGTAAGCTGAATATCAATCACTTATCAATATTACAACATCCACCCCTTGGTACATGCGGCTGGTCATTAATCTCTCAGGCCTGTATTTCTGGTCTGGGGACAGAGACACACAAAGAAAAGAGAGAGAGTTACACAACATGGCTTCTCAGCAGACATTTGTTCAGCCTCAAGACTGACTGTCTTTGTTATTGTAATGTATATTATGTCTTTTAATCAAACATGTTGGACATATTTGTGTCCACATGAGGAATAATCTCTTACCTGCGGGGAGGAGGAGATGGAGGAGGAGGGCCTGGAGGCTGCAACAGAGACAGTTGATAAATGTTCCAACAGCAGATCAGTTCAAATAAATATATTTCTGAGCAACAAATAACCAAGCATTAAGAACTATTATTGATACAACTTGCTTAATTCAAATGTAGAAATCTGACAGTAAGGATCTTCAGCAACTGTTTATTGAGACACATTCTGGAAGATTCTGTTATGTATTACAATATGGAAAGGAATAAACTCTGCACTGAAGTTTGGTCTTACCGGATGAATTGCACCTGTACATGCTCCTGGGTAATCGCCACAGATGGGATTTCTTTTCCGTCTGTGTCCATTTCTTCTCTCCTCCTATAACAAATTACAGTTGTCAGCTCCCAACAAATGAATGAAATCCAAACTGCAAATTAAAACACAACAAACTCTTTGAATATCGCTTCAGATTACAGCCAGCACAGTGTGAATATTTAGCTCATATAGGGTATCAGTAAAATACTGGATACATACAGTGGGCCAAAAATGTCAATACAGGGAAGAGTTTAGGGAATAAGAGTGAAACAAGTTGTGTCTAACAGGGACTGAGTAACAGCCTAAATCACACTAAGTATTGTAATTATTACATGTATTTAATAATTATGAGTTACAGTAACATTGTTGATGGGTAACAATGCATTAAAATTGAAAAACAGATTAATAGTGTCAATATTAAAATAACATTTGTGGTGGTTTCATTTGTACTTGTTAAAAAAACAACTTTGTAAAAATAAGTGTATACGTACACAGTACTTATGCTTGTTAAAAAAATGTGGATTAAACCAGGGAAAAAGTTGTACTTTTATGTATTAAGCCATGAAAAACGAATGTTTAAAATGATCGAAAATAAAATACTGCTAAACAATAATGTGATGATCAATCCATCTGGTGATCAAATCTGATTCTAAACTCCTCTTTGAAAACAACTTAATCCTGCATGTAGTTTGGCTCCTTTTAATGCAACCCTGTCTCCTAGAAATGATGTTTAAACACATTTTTTGGTAACAATAAATAGTTAAGAGGAAAACATAATGCCAGCCAGATGACATTTCCTTTGACCATAACGAAGAAATGTTGTTAACTTATCTGGCAAGCTGCAAAAATGTTGATACTGAACATAGCAGTGAAACATTTGATGACTTTGAAGGTGAGAGAAGACAACTTTAAACCAGCACATTGAGACAATACCAGAAGCTTCTTACAGTGAGTGGATGTTTTTACCTGATCAGGAGGCAGCCCATCATCTCTCACCACAGCGGCTGCATCAGTAGAAGTGAAGGCTGTGATGAGCAGGAAAACCTGCAGACACAACAAGACCAGCAGCACACTTTTGTCCATGGCTGATGAACAGAGTTTGATACAGCTGTTAAACACACACGTCTTTATATACCTACTGCCAACCAACCACTGTCATGATGAGAAAGGGAGAACAGTTCAGAGGGTGTAAACAGATGCAAGATCACCCATCCACACGCACATGTGCAGTTTCAAATTGTTTGTTTAATCTTAAAACTAATTGAACCATAATCTTGAATTCTTGTATGTTTAGCCTAACTGATAAATCTGCCTCCTCACCCTGCTGTCCCTCCTCCAACATTTCCTGATAAAAGTGTCCCAGCAGGTTGAAATGACGTAACATAATCAAATAGCATTTGTGCTTGAGGTCACATAAACTCCATGGTGTTCTACAACCTCTCAATTTGACCATGTTGTTGGGCTTTTCTAGATTTCTGCCCACCCCAGCTATAACATATCATTCAAAGACTGTACGTACATTCTTCAAGTTCTTAGTTGCTACTTTCTAGTTTGAAACTCATTCACTACATGTGGTTGCACTAATAAAACTTGAGTGAGAGAATGAAAGCCAACCCCAGATTGACCATCTGCACTTTTCGTAGCTTCCTATTGGATGCACACAGCTTACAGTCTGTCACCTGGTGGCTACCTTTTGATAGAGTCCCGACCTCACCTGCACTGGTGAACGTCACGTACACAGCAACATTAGAGGAAAATAAGAAATTACAGGCAGACAGCAGAGTCTCTGCAGATAAAAACACCTCCACACACTTTGAATGGGTCATACGTGATGACTGAGAAGGATCACGTTTGTATTATCCTGCATACCTTACCTTTAAACACAACTACAGCCTTTGTATTATCCGTATATATTATCATGCATGAAGCTTTATTGTCATTAACTCCAGCATTCTCCTCATGCTCACTAAATGTCTAAATTAAAATATTTACGTCAGGCCTTTATCTTGAGTTATGTTTCATATTTTTTCAGTTCTAGTTGAATGCATTTCTGTATCTTTCCTCAGTTTATCCTTATCTTTTATTTGCAGTTTTATATGTTTAAAGGTTTGCCTGAATGTTTGGCATTTGATTTGTACACTACTCAGAGACCAGCTGGAAAAAACAAGAGACCAAGTAACACAAAACTTTGAGCTTTGAAATGTTTTTAATCAGGAAGACATTTTCTTGTGAATGTGATATGTATAGATGTTGTAGTGGAACACATACTGTCAAACAATGTGAGCTCTTTATTCAGCACAGCAGTGAGTGATTCTCTGTCACTCTCTGTTGACTCTAGTACATGTAGCTGCTGGCAGCTAAACTATGGAGCATGATACCAATGAATGTTGTTTGAAGTCATTCACTAACAGTGCTGTTTTCTTAAACACAAGATAAAATCAGAGCAGTGTGTGTGTGTGTGATGCAGCAGATACATGATCACCAGCTCAGTAAGCTTAATATCAATCACTTATCAATATTACAACATCCACCCCTTGGTACATGCGGCTGGTCATTAATCTCTCAGGCCTGTATTTCTGGTCTGGGGACAGAGAGAAACACAAAGAAAAGAGAGAGAGTTACACAACATGGCTTCTCAGCAGACATTTGTTCAGCCTCAAGACTGACTGTCTTTGTTATTGTAATGTATATTATGTCTTTTAATCAAACATGTTGGACATATTTGTGTCCACATGAGGAATAATCTCTTACCTGCGGGGAGGAGGAGATGGAGGAGGAGGAGGAGTAGGGTCTGGAGGCTGCAACAGAGACAGTTGATAAATGTTCCAACAGCAGATCAGTTCAAATAAATATATTTCTGAGCAACAAATAACCAAGCATTAAGAACTATTATTGATACAACTTGCTTAATAATGAGCTAATTCAAATGTAGAAATCTGATAGTGAGGATCTTCAGCAACTGTTTATTGAGACACATTCTGGAAGATTCTGTTATGTATTATAATATGGAAAGGAATAAACTCTACATTGAAGTTTGGTCTTACCCGTCGACCTGCCAATCCACATGCTCCTGAGTAATAGCCACAGTAGGGATTTCTTTCACGTCTGATTCCATTTCTTCTCTCCTCCTATAACAAATTACAGTTGTCAGCTCCCAACAAATGAATGAAATCCAAACTGCAAATTAAAACACAACAAACTCTTTGAATAACGCTTCAGATTACAGCCAGCACAGTGTGAATATTTAGCTCATATAGGGTATCAGTAAAATACTGGATACATACAGTGGGCCAAAAATGTCAATACAGGGAAGAGTTTAGGGAATAAGAGTGAAACAAGTTGTGTCTAACAGGGACTGAGAAACAGCCTACATTTTTGCAAGCCTTATTTTGTAACAATAAATAGTTAAGAAGAAAACATAATGGCAGGCAGATGACATTTACTGTTAACATAACGAGGAAAGGTGCAAAAATGTTGATACTGAACATAGCAGTGAAATATTTGATGACTTTGAAGGTGAGAGAAGACAACTTTAAACCAGCACATTGAGACAATACCAGAAGCTTCTTACAGTGAATGAATGTTTTTACCTGATCAGGAGGCAGCCCATCATCTCTCACCACAGCAGCTGCATCAGTAGAAGTGAAGGCTGTGATGAGCAGGAAAACCTGCAGACACAACAGGACCAGCAGCACACTTTTGTCCATGGCTGATGAACAGAGTTTGATACAGCTGTTAAACACACACGTCTTTATGTACCTACTGCCAACCAACCACTGTCATGATGAGAAAGGGAGAACAGTTCAGAGGGTGTAAACAGATGCAAGATCACCCATCCACACGCACATGTGCAGTTTCAAATTGTTTGTTTAATCTTAAAACTAATTGAACCATAATCTTGAATTCTTGTATGTTTAGCCTAACTGATAAATCTGCCTCCTCACCCTGCTGTCCCTCCTCCAACATTTCCTGATAAAAGTGTCCCAGCAGGTTGAAATGACGTAACATAATCAAATAGCATTTGTGCTTGAGGCCACATGAACTCCATGGTGTTCTACAACCTCTCAATTTGACCATGTTGTTGGGCTTTTCTAGATTTCTGCCCACCCCAGCTATAACATATCATTCAAAGACTGTACGTACATTCTTCAAGTTCTTAGTTGCTACTTTCTAGTTTGAAACTCATTCACTACATGTGGTTGCACTAATAAAACTTGAGTGAGAGAATGAAAGCCAACCCCAGATTGACCATCTGCACTTTTCGTAGCTGCCTATTGGATGCACACAGCTTACAGTCTGTCACCTGGTGGCTACCTTTTGATAGAGTCCCGACCTCACCTGCACTGGTGAACGTCACGTACACAGCAACATTAGAGGAAAATAAGAAATTACAGGCAGACAACAGAGTCTCTGCAGATAAAAACACCTCCACACACTTTGAATGGGTCATAAGTGATGACTGAGAAGGATCACGTTTGTATTATCCTGCATACCTTACCTTTAAACACAACTACAGCCTTTGTATTATCCGTATATATTATCATGCATGAAGCTTTATTGTCATTAACTCCAGCATTCTCCTCATGCTCACTAAATGTCTAAATTCAAATCTTTAAGTCAGGCCTTTATCTTGAGTTATGTTTCATATTTTTTCAGTTCTAGTTGAATGCACTTCTGTATCTTTCCTCAGTTTATCCTTATCTTTTATTTGCAGTTTGATATGTTTAAAGGTTTGCCTGAATGTTTGGCATTTGATTTGTACACTACTCAGAGACCAGCTGGAAAAAACAAGAGACCAAGTAACACAAAACTTTGAGCTTTGAAATGTTTTTAATCAGGAAGACATTTTCTTGTGAATGTGATATGTATAGATGTTGTAGTGGAACACATACTGTCAAACAATGTGAGCTCTTTATTCAGCACAGCAGTGAGTGATTCTCTGTCACTCTCTGTTGACTCTAGTACATGTAGCTGCTGGCAGCTAAACTATGGAGCATGATACCAATGAATGTTGTTTGAAGTCATTCACTAACAGTGCTGTTTTCTTAAACACAAGATAAAATCAGAGCAGTGTGTGTGTGTGTGTGATGCAGCAGATACATGATCACCAGCTCAGTAAGCTCAATATCAATCACTTATCAATATTACAACATCCACCCCTTGGTACGTGCGGCTGGTCATTAATCTCTCAGGCCTGTATTTCTGGTCTGGGGACAGAGAGACACACAAAGAAAAGAGAGAGAGTTACACAACATGGCTTCTCAGCAGACATTTGTTCAGCCTCAAGACTGACTGTCTTTGTTATTGTAATGTATATTATGTCTTTTAATCAAACATGTTGGACATATTTGTGTCCACATGAGGAATAATCTCTTACCTGCGGGGAGGAGGAGTAGGGTCTGGAGGCTGCAACAGAGACAGTTGATAAATGTTCCAACAGCAGATCAGTTCAAATAAATATATTTCTGAGCAACAAATAACCAAGCATTAAGAACTATTATTGATACAACTTGCTTAATTCAAATGTAGAAATCTGACAGTAAGGATCTTCAGCAACTGTTTATTGAGACACATTCTGGAAGATTCTGTTGTGTATTATAATATGGAAAGGAATAAACTCTGCACTGAAGTTTGGTCTTACCGGATGAATTGCACCTGTACATGCTCCTGGGTAATAGCCACAGAAGGTATTTCTTTTCCGTCTGTGTCCATTTCTTCTCTCCTCCTATAACAAATTACAGTTGTCAGCTCCCAACAAATGAATGAAATCCAAACTGCAAATTAAAACACAACAAACTCTTTGAATAACGCTTCAGATTACAGCCAGCACAGTGTGAATATTTAGCTCATATAGGGTATCAGTAAAATACTGGATACATACAGTGGGCCAAAAATGTCAATACAGGGAAGAGTTTAGGGAATAAGAGTGAAACAAGTTGTGTCTAACAGGGACTGAGTAACAGCCTAAATCACACTAAGTATTGTAATTATTACATGTATTTAATAATTATGAGTTACAGTAACATTGTTGATGGGTAACAATGCATTAAAATTGAAAAACAGATTAATAGTGTCAATATTAAAATAACATTTGTGGTGGTTTCATTTGTACTTGTTAAAAAAACAACTTTGTAAAAATAAGTGTATACGTACACAGTACTTATGCTTGTTAAAAAAATGTGGATTAAACCAGGGAAAAAGTTGTACTTTTATGTATTAAGCCATGAAAAACGAATGTTTAAAATGATCGAAAATAAAATACTGCTAAACAATAATGTGATGATCGATCCATCTGGTGATCAAATCTGATTCTAAACTCCTCTTTGAAAACAACTTAATCCTGCATGTAGTTTGGCTCCTTTTAATGCAGCCCTGTCTCCTAGAAATGATGTTTAAACACATTTTTTGGTAACAATAAATAGTTAAGAGGAAAACATAATGCCAGCCAGATGACATTTCCTTTGACCATAACGAAGAAATGTTGTTAACTTATCTGGCAAGCTGCAAAAATGTTGATACTGAACATAGCAGTGAAACATTTGATGACTTTGAAGGTGAGAGAAGACAACTTTAAACCAGCACATTGAGACAATACCAGAAGCTTCTTACAGTGAGTGGATGTTTTTACCTGATCAGGAGGCAGCCCATCATCTCTCACCACAGCGGCTGCATCAGTAGAAGTGAAGGCTGTGATGAGCAGGAAAACCTGCAGACACAACAGGACCAGCAGCACACTTTTGTCCATGGCTGATGAACAGAGTTTGATACAGCTGTTAAACACACACGTCTTTATATACCTACTGCCAACCAACCACTGTCATGATGAGAAAGGGAGAACAGTTCAGAGGGTGTATGTAGACACATGATCACCCATCCACACGCACATGTGCAGTTTCAAATTGTTTGTTTAATCTTAAAACTAATTTAACCATAATCTTGAATTCTTGTTTGTTTAGCCTAACTGATAAATCTGCCTCCTCACCCTGCTGTCCCTCCTCCAACATTTCCTGATAAAAGTGTCCCAGCAGGTTGAAATGACGTAACATAATCAAATAGCATTTGTGCTTGAGGCCACATAAACTCCATGGTGTTCTACAACCTCTCAATTTGACCATGTTGTTGGGCTTTTCTAGATTTCTGCCCACCCCAGCTATAACATATCATTCAAAGACTGTACGTACATTCTTCAAGTTCTTAGTTGCTACTTTCTAGTTTGAAACTCATTCACTACATGTGGTTGCACTAATAAAACTTGAGTGAGAGAATGAAAGCCAACCCCAGATTGACCATCTGCGCTTTTCGTAGCTTCCTATTGGATGCACACAGCTTACAGTCTGTCACCTGGTGGCTACCTTTTGATAGAGTCCCGACCTCACCTGCACTGGTGAACGTCACGTACACAGCAACATTAGAGGAAAATAAGAAATTACAGGCAGACAGCAGAGTCTCTGCAGATAAAAACACCTCCACACACTTTGAATGGGTCATAAGTGATGACTGAGAAGGATCACGTTTGTATTATCCTGCATACCTTACCTTTAAACACAACTACAGCCTTTGTATTATCCGTATATATTATCATGCATGAAGCTTTATTGTCATTAACTCCAGCATTCTCCTCATGCTCACTCATGCTCTCCTCATGATTTTTATTTATTTATATTACCTTTAAATTTCCTTAAATCTTCTCTCTTCTCTTTTTACAATTTTTAGACTGATGCATATCTTAGTTTTTAGCTCCAGTGTTTCCTCATGGGGGCCCTCCGCAGCGGTAGTTATGCCTGCTCTCCATGGGGGGGCGCTGTCCTGGGGACCCCTCAGTGTGCACCCCGGCCCAGGTGGGGGTCCCTGGGGCGGTGCTCCCTGTGGATGAGAGCTGTGGCGCCTCTTGTTGCGGACGGCCCCCTCACGTTGTCCTCACCTGGACCCTCGGTGTCGAGCCATATCCATATCCATATCAATATCAACATTTTATCTTTGTGTGTGTATGTGTGTGCATTTGTGCGTGCGTGCATGTGTGTTTGTTTGGACGGGGGTGGGAAGGATGGGTTTTCATTTTTATCTATATATATTTTGTTTTGTTTTATTTCATCTTGTTTGTTTTGTAAAGCACTTTGTGTTACACTTGTATGTATGAAAAGTGCTATATAAATAAATAAAGTTGAGTTTAAGTTGAGTTAAATGTCTAAATTCAAATCTTTAAGTCAGGCCTTTATCTTGAGTTATGTTTCATATTTTTTCAGTTCTAGTTGAATGCACTTCTGTATCTTTCCTCAGTTTATCCTTATCTTTTATTTGCAGTTTTATATGTTTAAAGGTTTGTCTGAATGTTTGGCATTTGATTTGTACACTACTCAGAGACCAGCTGGAAAAAACAAGAGACCAAGTAACACAAAACTTTGAGCTTTGAAATATTTTTAATCAGGAAGACATTTTCTTGTGAATGTGATATGTATAGATGTTGTAGTGGAACACATACTGTCAAACAATGTGAGCTCTTTATTCAGCACAGCAGTGAGTGATTCTCTGTCACTCTCTGTTGACTCTAGTACATGTAGCTGCTGGCAGCTAAACTATGGAGCATGATACCAATGAATGTTGTTTGAAGTCATTCACTAACAGTGCTGTTTTCTTAAACACAAGATAAAATCAGAGCAGTGTGTGTGTGTGTGTGTGATGCAGCAGATACATGATCACCAGCTCAGTAAGCTCAATATCAATCACTTATCAATATTACAACATCCACCCCTTGGTACATGCGGCTGGTCATTAATCTCTCAGGCCTGTATTTCTGGTCTGGGGACAGAGAGACACACAAAGAAAAGAGAGAGAGTTACACAACATGGCTTCTCAGCAGACATTTGTTCAGCCTCAAGACTGACTGTCTTTGTTATTGTAATATATATTATGTCTTTTAATCAGACATGTTGGACATATTTGTGTCCACATGAGGAATAATCTCCTACCTGAGGGGAAGAGGAGATGGAGGAGGAGGAGGTGGTATACCCTGATGGCCCTGCAACAGAGACAGTTGATAAATGTTCCAACAGCAGATCAGTTCAAATAAATATATTTCTGAGCAACAAATAACCAAGCATTAAGAACTATTATTGATACAACTTGCTTAATAATGAACTAATTCAAATGTAGAAATCTGACAGTAAGGATCTTCAGCAACTGTTTATTGAGACACATTCTGGAAGATTCTGTTATGTATTATAATATGGAAAGGAATAAACTCTACATTGAAGTTTGGTCTTACCCCTCCACCTGCCACTCCACATGCTCCTGAGTAATAGCCACAGAAGGTATTTCTTTTCCGTCTGTGTCCATTTCTTCTCTCCTCCTATAACAAATTACAGTTGTCAGCTCCCAACAAATGAATGAAATCCAAACTGCAAATAAAAACACAACAAACTCTTTGAATAACGCTTCAGATTACAGCCAGCACAGTGTGAATATTTAGCTCATATAGGGTATCAGTAAAATACTGGATACATACAGTGGGCCAAAAATGTCAATACAGGGAAGAGTTTAGGGAATAAGAGTGAAACAAGTTGTGTCTAACAGGGACTGAGAAACAGCCTACATTTTGCAAGCCTTATTTTGTAACAATAAATAGTTAAGAAGAAAACATAATGGCAGGCAGATGACATTTACTGTTAACATAACGAGGAAAGCTGCAAAAATGTTGATACTGAACATAGCAGTGAAACATTTGATGACTTTGAAGGTGAGAGAAGACAACTTTAAACCAGCACATTGAGACAATACCAGAAGCTTCTTACAGTGAGTGGATGTTTTTACCTGATCAGGAGGCAGCCCATCATCTCTCACCACAGCGGCTGCATCAGTAGAAGTGAAGACTGTGATGAGCAGGAAAACCTGCAGACACAACAGGACCAGCAGCACACTTTTGTCCATGGCTGATGAACAGAGTTTGATACAGCTGTTAAACACACACGTCTTTTATATACCTACTGCCAACAAACCACTGTCATGATGAGAAAGGGAGAACAGTTCAGAGGGTGTATGTAGACACATGATCACCCATCCACACGCACATGTGCAGTTTCAAATTGTTTGTTTAAACACAAGACCAATTTAACCATAATCTTGACCTCTGGGGTCTTTAACTGATATCGGCTTCCTTTCCCTGCTGTCCCTCCTCCAACATTTCCTGATAAAAGTGTCCCAGCAGGTTTACAGAGAAATTACATTACATAATAAAATAACTTTTGTGCTTGAGGCCACATAAACTCCATGGTGTTCTACAACCTCTCAACTTGACGTTGTTGTTTAAATAAATAATGACAAAATAATGTGTGAATCAAAGCCTACATTAAAAGTCAGGCCTTTATATTGTGTTATCTTCAAATTTTATTCAGTTCTAGTTGAATGCACTTCTGTATCTTTCCTCAATTTATCCATATTTTTGATTTGCATTTTTATATGTTTAAAGGTTTGTCTGATTGTTGGGCTTTTGCTTTGCCTTCATGTCTACACAGGGTGACCATACAAAAGAGAGTGAGCTGCTCAGTTCACCAGACTATCACAGGGCTGACACATAGAGACAGAACCTTTCATGCTCACATTCACACTTATGGGCAATTTAGAGTCACCAATTAACCTGCATGTGTTTGGACTGTGGGAGGA
Source organism: Cephalopholis sonnerati (assembly GCA_019142605.1). Taxonomy (NCBI): domain Eukaryota; kingdom Metazoa; phylum Chordata; class Actinopteri; order Perciformes; family Serranidae; genus Cephalopholis; species Cephalopholis sonnerati. The sequence goes on along the minus strand of JAGQAX010000010.1, from coordinate 24,244,835 downwards.
AACCGATTACCTGCAGAAAACCCACGCTGACACAGGGAGAACAGGCAGACTCCACACACAGGGGCTCCCACACCCCAGGTTTGAATCAGCAAACCTCTTGCTGTGAGGCGACAATGCTAATCACTGCACCATCATGCCACTCCTGCTAATTTGAGCAGCTCAACATATAATGTAAATTTTAAATCAGTTTAGGGAAGCACAATTGTGATCCTTGTCTCTACTCAAGCCCCATTTCCACCAAACACTTTCAGTATGGTACCTTTTGGAAGGAAAAGTAACCCCTCAGACATGGTACCTAGACCCTAGCGTTTCCACCGCAAACTCTTCAGTTTGGGTAGGGTTGTTGTCACTCACTGCGCCATCCAGCTCTCACTGTATTTCCTTCTTTATGAGTCTGCACCTCGTCTACTGTCCACAGAACGAGGCTGCACGCTGACATTTTCAGATCAAACTAGAACAGGCTGCAGTGAGTCTCTCTCAATGGGATATTTGAAAATGGCAGGTTTGTGCATGTAGTCCTTCTCAGGCAAACTCAGGGGTTTAGTGTTGCTGGAGCCCACAGGAACAACACTCCACGACCCTTTTTTTCTCTCTGAGTGAGGACTGGGATATAACCTGGTCAAAAATTAATATATATTTGTGAACACTTGAAGAGCCACTCATTACTAAAAGTGTGTCATCCAAGAGAGACAATAAAAGTAATGATCAAAGCTGTCACATTGAAATTTAATGTGTAAATGTTCAACCTTAAAAGTTGCTGGCACTCGGCTCAGTGAATTAAGTTATTTTTCTACCAACTCCAGCTGCTGCAAGAGGCAGCAAAACATCTTTTCATTTTATAGTTACAGTTTACTAATAAAACTCTCCACAGTATGAACAGTGGTTACATGAGCTTCAAAACCAGCCACATCTCAGCCCTGAGCAGAGTGACTGTCCTCTACTGACCAATCAACAGACTGCAGTGTTCACAGCTCCACCTTTTAGTACCAGATCTGTGTGCTAGGTACCCCAACAGAGGGGGGACCAAAAATGTGGATGGTACAGAACGGTTCCATTGGTACCATCCACAACTTTTCACAGTGGAAAGAGAGAAAAAGCGTACCAGACTGAACTGCTCGGTGGAAACAGGGCTTTAGAAAACAGCTGGGAAAACAAGACCAAGTAACACAAAACGTTCTGCTTTTTACACATTTTATTGTGATCTGTATAAAACTTATAGTGGAACACCTACTGTCAAACAATGTGAGCACTGTCTTCAGTACAGCAGTGAGTGCTTTTCTGACACCATTGACTCTGGCACGTGTAGCTGTTGGCAGCAATAGCATTTGAGTGTAAACACCAATTAACTTTGCTTTTACAAGCAATTCATTGACAGTGCTATGTGCTTTAATAAAAATCAGTGCAGTGTGTACCTATGTGATGTAGCAGTTACATGATCACCAGAATTATTTCCAATCAGTATCATAGCATCCGCCCTTCTGTCCATGTCTGTGTCTGGTCATTCATCCATCAGTACCATGCCTCATCTGGTCTGGGGACAGAGAGAGTGAGACACACAAAAAACAAAGAGATAAGTTACACAAAATGGCTTCTCAAAAGACATTTGTTAACCTGTTCATCAAAATGACGCATTTAGAAGGTTTTTTTATGAAGAAATCTTTCATGTCTTAAAATGGCTGAGATGTAAGTCCCTATCTTTGCCTCATTAACTATGCAAAGGTCTATAAACATGCAAGTTGGCTCCAGCCTCTATCTTCATCCACCCCTCACCCAATCACCAGAAGAAATGTTAAGAAAGGCTACACAAATAACATGCTCTTCAAAGGCTGAGTGTTGCATATGATGGGACAATCATTGTTTGGGGGAGGGGTTTAGCAGACAGTCTGTTTCACATTCAGAAACAGAATAAACAGAAATATAATTAGAGATGCATACTAACTGTTTATTTACAAAACAATCAGTTTTAGAACAAAACTGTTTTTCAGTCAGGAACAATTTAGTCAAAGCTTCATTTCCATTTGCAGAATTATATTTGGCAGTATGTCTCTGTTCTGAAACCCCTCTGCCTTTCCTCCGGCCTACCCAGAAAGCCTCTTCCACATGCCTACGTGGAAAGCCTGAGGTGGAGAGAGTACACCTGTCTGCCCTTCTGCATGCCTACATTGAAAACCTTAAGGCAGAGAGGGCACTGTCTATCTGCCCTTCCATGTGCAAATGAGGAAAGCTTGAGGGAGAGAGAGCAAACCTCCCTGCCCTTCCATGCGCCTACATGGAAAGCCTAAGGCAGGGAGAGCAGCAGCAAAGACCCCCTGGAAACAGAACAGAGTAGCATCAATGACAAACAGATATGACACTGATAAGTCAGACACAACATGAAAAGGAGGAGCTGGGGTGGAGGTGGGTTGTAAAGCGGCTTGCAGAGGAAGCAGCAACAGTAGGCAGGCCAGAGCAGTTTAAATAGGGGCGTCCAAATGGTTGCATAGAAAGGAATCATGTGATCTATCAGCTGACACCTTCCATCAATCAGCTGCTCCATCAGTTGATTGGCTGTATGAGATCAGCTGATGTAGCTGAGTGAGCTGAGCTTGACATTGTGTCCTGCCTGAACTTACGCTATGTTTAATTTGTCTTCCTTATTCTCTAATCAAGTAACATTTTATCGTCATCCGATTGATAGCATAAATTATTTTCCTACTGATTATCTTCACTATTTTATGTCTTTTAATCAAACATGTTGGGCATATTAGTGTTCATGTGAGGAATAATCTCTTACCTGAGGGGAGGAGGAGGAGGAGGAGGATAATGAGGGCCTGGAGGGCCTGGAGGTCCTGGAGGGCCCTGTAACAGAGACAGTTGATAAATGTTCCAACAGCAGATCAGTTCAAATAAATATATTTCTGAGTAACAAATAACCAAGCATTAAGAACTATTATTGATACAACTTGCTTAATAATGAGCTAATTCAAATGTAGAAATCTGTCAGTAAGGATCTTCAGCAACTGTTTATTGAGACACATTCTGGAAGATTCTGTTATGTATTATAATATGGAAAGGAATAAACTCTGCATTGAAGTTTGGTCTTACCAGAAAACCATCCCTTCTACATGATGTTGCGTAACAGCCACATTTGTAATATTCAATATGTCTGCGTCCATTTCTTCTCTCCTCCTATAACAAATTACAGTTGTCAGCTCCCAACAAATGAATGAAAATCAAACTGCAAATTAAAACAGAACAAACTCTTTGAATAACGCTTCAGATTACAGCCAGCACAGTGCAAATATTTAACTCTTTGGCCCAGTGGGCCAAAAATATAAATACAGGGAATAGTTTAGGGAGTAAGAGTATAAAAACTTGTGTTTAACAGAGACTAAGACACAGCCTAAATTACACTTAGTATTTTAATAGTATCCTGTAATTGATAATTATGGGGTACAGTAATTGTTACTGAATAACAAGACAAGAAAAATGGGAAAAACAGGGTAGTAGTTTCAATTTTAAAATGACCTTTGTTGTGGTTTCATTAATTTGAAATGATGAAATACTTGTTTGAAAAAAGGCCAAACCAGGGAAGAAAGGTGAACTCTTTTAGTTTTAGCCTCATTACATTAATTCTATGATTTTAAAATGATAGAAAATAAAATACTGGAAAACAATAATGTGATGATTGATCCATCTGGTGATCAAAACAGATTCTAAACTCTCTGAAAACAACTTAATTCTGCATGTAGTTTGGCTCCTTTTAATGCAACCCTGTCTCCTAGAAATGATGTTTAAACACATTTTTTGGTAAGAGTAAATAGTTAAGAGGAAAACATAATGCCAGCCAGATGACATTTCCTTTGACCATAACGAAGAAATGTTGTTAACTTATCTGGCAAGTTGCAAAAATGTTGATACTGAACATAGCAGTGAAACATTTGATGACTTTGAAGGTGAGAGAAGACAACTTTAAACCAGCACATTGAGACGATACCAGAAGCTTCTTACAGTGAATGAATGTTTTTACCTGATCAGGAGGCAGCCCATCATCTCTCACCACAGCGGCTGCATCAGTAGAAGTGAAGGCTGTGATGAGCAGGAAAACCTGCAGACACAACAGGACCAGCAGCACACTTTTGTCCATGGCTGATGAACAGAGTTTGATACAGCTGTTAAACACACACGTCTTTATATACCTACTGCCAACCAACCACTGTCATGATGAGAAAGGGAGAACAGTTCAGAGGGTGTAAACAGATGCAAGATCACCCATCCACACGCACATGTGCAGTTTCAAATTGTTTGTTTAATCACAAAACTAATTGAAACATAATCTTGAGTTCTGGTATGTTAAACTGATAAATCTGCTTCCTCACTCTGCTGTCCCTCCTCCATTTTCTGACTGTATCAAGGAAAATATGCAATACTTTAAAAGCGTCGGTATGACTTATGTTCAGAATACTGAATGTATAACCTGAGAAATAAGTGTGTTTTAGTGGTATCATTTAGTTTAGCAGATCATGCTAACCCAGCTAATGTACATTTGGTGGCGCTGTACATTTCTGCAGACCACAAATAGGTTACATTTGTACATTATTATCTAGTGGATACATTGAAACCCAACATTTCAACAATGCTGTGGTTAATGTTTGGTTAGGTTTAGGCACCAAAACCACTTGGTTATGGTTAGAAACAGGTCATGTTTTGACCTTAAATACCTCATGTTGGTGGTACTGTCCTGTATGGAAATGCAACAATGTCAGGGTAAAACATAAAAAGCTTATTGTGGCACTAGCCGCAGAGCAAATGCAGCCATGTCTTGGTAAAAACAACTGTTTTTTGTGGCACTATCCCGGCTGGAAATATAATGATGTCACAGTTTAAAAAAACGCAGCGATGTCTTACTAAAGAACACCAAAAAAAAAAAAAAAAATGCAACAACATCATGGTAAAAAACAACCACTTTTTGTTGCAGTAGCCCGACTAGAAACACAACAATATCATGTTAAAAAAACAAAAACAAACAAACAAAAAAGCTTATAATGGCACTATCCCAGCTAGAAACACAGTGATGTCTTGCTTAGGTTACTAACCCCAGTGGAAACATAGTCACAGGTCACTTCAAAATACCCATGTTTGGTAGTTAAAAAGCCACTAAAAACACAGCAATGTCACGCCATCTACAATTCCCTACATCTCCCAGTGACAAAAGAGCTTATATTATGTCCCTGCAATCCTAACGTTGATATGAGGGTTTTTAATAGTTAAGATAAAAGTAAAGTGTGGTGTTAAGTACAGGAGAGTATTCTTTAACCTGGAGCAAAAACTGTGATCACATCAACCAAAATAAACTGAGTGATGAGAGGTTCACTCTTGAAGATTTTGTTTCCAACCCAAAGCTGTGTGCCAAGCAGAGAAAAGACAACATATCAGTTTGAAATCTTTTATTTTATTTTGTGAACAAATAATTTGTACTGTGAGCCTAATTTGTGATTGCAGATTTCACAATTACAGTACACTCATTTCCACCTCTCAAAGTAGCACGGCTGCTCTGGAAAAGCTTGTTTTGAACTTCTGTTGTTTGAGTGCACAAGTGAAATTGGCCGCTCCCGTCATGTTGCTGAGCTCTTTGTTTCCTCAGGATGATCCGGTCTTGTGTTTATGGGGTGAATGGACAGACGGCTGAACAGCAGGGGAGAGACAGAGAGAGAGAGATGGACAGTAATTTAAATAACAAACTAATGCACCAACTGTCATCTATCAAAATCTCATTAGAATTTTTTCTGCATTGTTTTGAAAATATATCATTCCTAACATATCGTAAGAGAGACAGAGAGACGAGAAATAAATGCAAAGTTTAAGCAAGCTTACGTTTCCTACAGGGCTACATGCTCCTGGTCTTTTGGCACAGCCTCTTCCACGGGTCCGAGGTCTCAACTTGAATATGAGAATAAAAAAAGCATTATTATACACAGCAAATCACCTTTGTCCACTGTTTAATCATACTTGTTTCTGCTCTTTCATTTACCCTTTCTTTACTCTCTTCCTTTTTATGCTGATGATACACAGATGTACCTGCCCGTTAGATCCACAGACCCTGGGATGATGTGTTCACTCACTGATGTTAACCTGGATGTCAAAACATTTTCTTCAGCTGAATTCAGAATGAACAGGGATTGTTGTCATCGGGCCCCAGCATATTACTCAACAAATTCTGCCTTAGGCTGGTCCCCTATTGCATAATATCAAACCTGCTACAAGAAATTTTGGAGTCTGGTTTGACAGTAATTCAAGTCTTGAGCAGCATGTCACAAAGCTTGAGCAATCATGTTTTTATCATCTTAGAAATATTTAAAAAATACCACCCATTTTATCTTTTAAAGACACAGAGACAATTTTACACGCCTATATCTCTTCACACCTGGATCACTGCGACAGCCTCTTTACTTGCCTGCAGCAAAAATCTATTATTTGACTCCAGCCTGTACAGAATGCAGCTGCCAGGCTTTTAACCAGAACCAAGAGACGTGATCACATCATTCCAGTTTCAGCCTCTTTACACTGGCTCCCAGTGTGTTTCAGAATAGATTTTAAGATTTTACTGATTAATTTTAAGGCTCTTCATCGTCTCTCTCCCAGCTATATCTCTGACCTCTTAGTGCCGTACACACCAGGATGTACTTTGATGTCCAGGGGCAGAGGTCTTTTGTCTGTTCCAGAGGTTCTGAAAACTAAAGGGGACGTTTGCTGTCAGGGCCCCGAGGCACTGTAACAATCTGGCCGTGGAAATCATGTCAGCCGAGTCAGTAATCTCTTTTAAGTCCCCTCTTAAAATACAGTTTTATTGGAGAGCCTTACCAGATTTTACTTGAGTTTTAAGTTTAGACTGTCTTTTATTTCCTCTGTTTTTATACACCAAAGTGTTTTATCAGGTCATTTAAAAGTTGTTGTCTTGTCTGTTTTAATTACTGACATGTAAAACACTTTGTAACTCTGGTTTGAATAGCGCTTTATAAATGACATGTTTGAAATTAACACTATAACAGTGAAAACAATGAAAAAGCACCCTCTGAAACATGGACCATCTTACAACAGAAGAAAAGCTCCTTGCACTCAGCGGACCTTCTTACCCGTTTAACAGGCAGCTGTTGAGGATCATCTCTCACCACAGCAGCTGCATCAGTGGAGGTGAAGGCTGTGATGAGCAGGACAGCCTGCAGACACAACAGGACCAGCAGCACACTTTTGTCCATGGCTGATGAACAGAAGAAACGCGCAGGTCTTAATACTCTTAGAGCTGACCAATCACATGCATGTGGACAAAGAGGAAGTAACAACAGTGAGTCAAATGTTCACAACAAGACATTACGTCTTTGTGGCGTTTTACAGAAGAGGAAATAATATATTTCCTTAATTACATTAACTCTGGAGCATACTATGGGAAACAAGCTGTCGACAATTGGTACAACACAGAAATATAATTTGCTTTGCTTTGCTAATAATGCTTTAGCATGACGTACAACGCCTTGCATCAATTTAAGATTTAATTAAAATTACAAATTATAAATCGTTTTTTATCCAGGTTCAATGTGAATGTTTAAACATACAAATTAAATTAGAAATACTGAGAACATGTTGGAATATATATGCACAAAATGTCATACATATATACATACACTCCTTTTGAAGTTTTTCAGTGTCATACCAGGCAGCTTCCAGTGGAAGTTAATAAATGTTAAAAATGACTTGAAGGTCATTTTAGTATTAGTGTTTTTATGTTGTTGACTGTTGACAAATGTTGTAGCAAAGCAGTGAACTTGCATGACAGAGTTTGTGGTCTGATGGAAAACATTACTTGATTTGTCTGCACTTTGGCAGTGATTTGACCTCATGCTGAACCACAAACCAGCTCCATAGAAAAGTAATGGGGAAGCATCACACACACTGACAAGACAACTCTAAGAAAACACACACCAAACACAAATATAAATGCTGTTGTCTGCTACATATGCCCTCGATAAGGCAAACCCATCTCCATCAATGTTTCCTTTTTTAATGTGAAATAGTCAGTAGAAATCAATAACAAAATCATATGTTTGGTCATCAAATCATATGCGGCCTAGACCAACTCTGGTCTGTGGGATTGGATCTTAAGACGTATTGAGGAAGCATTGGCTGCATTCATACCTGTACTTAAAGCTGTCCTGTTGTGATCTGATCACTCAGGATCAATGTTAATATCAGGCGAAAACAGGGCCACTGATTTCAGCGGCAGCAGTAGAAGAGGCTACATCGTTTGTAGTCGTTTTGTTTCTCTTTCAGTCTGGATCTTTTGCTGCTATGTTGAAGACGTTGGGTACCTTTCACATATCTATGTTCAGGGGCAGAGAGCTGCAAAACTGAAACTGACTCATACTTGTCTTTATATTGTAAATTGAGGAAAAACTCCACTAACCTGCAATAAAACAAGATTAACACTAAAGATTTTTAAACATGCTACTGTCCTACAGAAACCAAGTCCTGTGGCGTCAGCCTGTCCGGTCAGAAGGTTAGTTACTGAGAAAGACATTACTCATAGAGTGATTCTCACCGTCTAGACTAGTCAGCACAGACAAACATGTCAACCCAGAGAAAACAAACTCTGTCATCAACAAGAAGTGGAGAGAGAAAAACTTCCTGCTACACTGCAAGACAAAACAACTACGCTCTTTACCAAAACTCAAATACCAAGAACTTGACTCGCTTTCAGTTCAAAACATCTTCAGTACTTTCTTGGAAAAAAGTGGGAAAATTTTGCATTGGACATGACATTATTAGATTGCTGATACTGATGCATCAATGTGTAATCAGCATTTTAGTGTTGTATTGTGGTCACTCAATGTGGACCTAGATCTTAACAATCCAACGTCCCATGCGCGGGTCCTGTGGTTTACCTATATGACTTATCTTCCAAAAGCTACGCCTCTTGTGGTTCGACTGATGCAAGCCATTTCAAAATACTATCACCACAGCAGGTTCAATAAATGCTCCTGTCAGACTAACAACAAACAATCGAACAACTGTAACTCACCTATTATGCGTAATGGCAATCCGCCAACAATAATAGTGCTCCTACAGTCCTCATACACTCCCAATGGTCCAGATGACCCAAATCCAGCAAAATACTTTGTCCATTCACATTTTTACATCCATATCCATGAACTGCTGTTGCATTATTTCAAATGTTCATATTTCTTGACATATTATCCGTAATATCTCCAGTTTGCATGTAAATATTATCAGTAGGCTCGGTGGAGATGAGCCAGGCCTGCGCAGATTCGATCACCGGCGATTGGCGCACAATGCATGCTGGTTAGTTTTGTATCCGACTTCATCCTGACTTGCTCTGACGTATTACAAAAGCGGACGGCGATAAAATGGCGAGAGCGAGTCGGCCGCAGTTTTGAGAGCCAGGCGTTGCAGTCAGCGGAGAGCAACTGCAGCGCCTGGCTCTCACCTGATCTAACAGCTGATTGGTTTAGATGTCGACTCAACAATATCACGTTAATTTTGTTGAATTTCAGATATTTAAATTTTATTTGTCCGATTTGAAGGTTTATTCTCTTAACGTAATACATGTGTGGCTGATGGAGACTGAGAACGAACTTATATATAAGTGTGAGAATATTTTAATAAATTGACATCATATCGGACAGGATGTAAGTGTTTCTGTGACTTCCTGTACGGACTGAGGGCTGCTGGAAACTGTCAGGAAACTGTCCAACTTGATCGCGGCTATTTGTCACTGCCTCCTGCTGCAGCCGCCTGCTCTCGTCTACTTTCCAGGTGAGGCGCAGTTCATCTCGAACAAGCCTATTAGCTTGGTATCAAAATGGTGGCTGAACTTTGACCTTTTGATTGACATCTCACTTGAGTCAATAGCAGCTTCCATACCATACTGACAGTTTAGGCTTCAATAAGGCAGAGAGGGTCTGTGTTGAAAGAGAGGGCCTGCCTTACTTTCTCAGCGCTAAAATCAACCCACAAAGTTGTCTCGCCATTGTGGCATTAGAGAGTTGCATTTATCTTGCAACTTTACTCTTCTTTAACGTTTTGTTAACTTCCTGGATTTTTTCCACATGGAAATTCTGACCAATCAAGAGCAGGTTCCTCACGCAAGGCCTTTGCCTTACTTTCTCAGGTCTCAGGTCCAATCAATAGCCAGCGATTAGCCCTATGGCATATGGGTCTTATAGTCAATGAGACTGCTAAACTTCCGTGCACTTTTGAACAGGTTACTGGCATCATAGATGGTTATAAATGTACAAAAACAATAAACAAATGGCTCCTCTGTTGTCTTAAGGGGAAAAAATTCTTTATCAATTTAGGTTTTCTACACGTGTTTTTACATATAGTAAGCTCCTTAACAGACATCTCTATCTGTGTTGATTGTCTTTAACTCATATTCAAACATCCTTAGAAAAACTTGGAAAAACAAAACCTTGGGAAAAAAAGTGTAAAATGTTATTTCTCCACTGTCTCCACTGCCAATTTGACATGCTGAATAAGCTGAAGAAAAGCTGACAAGGGCTGAGTAGTGCCATTCGGACCAAATCAAGCGAACTCCAGGTCTGACCTAGAGTTTGCTTGCTTTGAAAGGTCTTGGTCTGGTTCTTTTGGTGTGCACCCGAGTGCAATTGCTGTGTTCACACCTGCCCAAAAGAACTGCATTTAGGGGGCAAATGAACTTGAGTTCTATTAAAACGAACCGAACAGGGCAGGTGTGAAAGCACCCTAAGATAAAGGTATTTCAAAAAGTAAATATACCTAGTTACATTCCACCATTCAACTTCCATTACTGACATCCCTCCTGTTATCTCACTGTATTTCAGCTGTAATTCTCCACCTGTCCACTAGTCGCCCTCAGCGAGTTTTCCTCCTATGTCAATTACCTGCTGTCCTCACCTGCACACCTGCTCCTCATTATCCAATCAGACTCCAGCTTCCTGCAGACACCGCTAGCTCTGCAGCATTTATGAAACCGTTCAGATGCCCCGGTCCATTTCAATGGACATAACTTTTCTGTGTGATGTGTAGATCACTGTCATCCGACTCCACCCAAATACATAAACTTACCTGATGGGATGATCACCTCTGGGCTAGCTGTTTCCCTATTTCGGTACCTTTTGACGAGATGTAAAAAAAATTGTCACAACAACAGCAACAACAAAAAACATTGTCCTTGTTCTCTACAGGAATCGGTGTCTGTGGCTAACGGCTCAGCTTTTCGACCATTGGCGCCCAGCAAACCTGCCCCACCACCATAGGCCAAAAAAAAACCTCGCTCTCCTCAGTCAGAACCTTCATCTAAGAAGTTTAAATCTGACGAGGAGCCAGCCAAAGCCACCTGCTCTCAGTCCTCTGCAAGTGTCGCACAAGGTGTTTCACTCAGTCAGACTCCCTCTCAGAGTGCAATCCCAAGATGCACCAAGAGGCCTCGCACTCCTGAGCCTGAGACACCCAACAAAAAGGCCAAAATTGACCTGGTGAGCAAATCTATCCCTGAAGATGTTCTGTTTGTACAAGATAAATTAGGACCTATTTGCTGCACTGTCCCAGTGTGTACTTAATAAAACGCTGATCTAGTGATACTCAGATTTTGTTTCTTACCTTACCGTCGCTTCTCTCTCAGAGTCCATCCACTGTGGAGCTGTCGGAGCTGACTACTGAGCCTTACAAGCCTGTTTCAACTGCCAAACGGGCCATCAAGCTCCAGCTGATCAGGTACATACACAGTCTGAAGAATAGAAACTTCACCTTAGCCCTTCCAGCTGCACACACTTCTTCTCTTTTTTGCTTTGTCATGTGGCCCTTATGAGCAACATCCTTACGTTTAGTTCTCATGCTGAGATTCATAGAAGGCCTCCTGAAAGGCTGACAGATAGAGCTGGGTCAGTGTTGTATGTTTTCGCCACAAGAGGGCAATGAAGCCTCTCTGCTGGCCTCTTCTTCAACCATAGCAAAGGAATGAGCACACAGACACACTGTGTAAAGACTGCTCACTTGCTGATGCATATTAGAATTTAGGAAGCATCTTTACCTTCTGTAATCTGTTTAGAAATGGCCGAGTCTTCATGGAAAGAAAATTAGGAATCTGGGAAGACTTCTGACTGTCAGGATTTTTTGGGGAGTCTCTATCTGACCCTGCTGATTATCAGAGCATGTGTGGTGCTGTAAATTACTTTTAGATGTTTGAAGCTGGTTCCAACGGTGAACACTTTTGTTTTTAGTACATGTACATGCATCAACCTGATATAAACAGTGAGGTAGCTGATCCCTTTCTGCATTTAATTTATATGGCACCCATAGGTGACCTGTTGAGGGAAGAAGTGTTACATGCAACTCTGTGAATGTGTAAATTTTACAGCCCCTTTTCTTCTTGTGTCTCTCACAGCAGGCGTAAGTGATTCAGCTCTGACCAAGAGGGAAAACAACATCCTTACCCTCCATCAGCAACCACCATTTATTTTTTTTTTTTTACTTCATTTTATTCTTATGGTTAAGTTTCCTTTGTTTAATTCTTATGGTTAAGTTTCCTTTGTTTTATTCTTATGGTTAAGTTTTCTTTGTTTTATTCTTGTTAAGTTCCCTCAGTTTTATTCTTATGGTTAAGTTTTCTTTGTTTTTTCTGGGCAGACACTTCATAGTCTGAACCCAGCATTTTTATTGTTATTATAAGTTGTAGTTGTTGCAGTAATAGTAGTAGTAGTAGTAGTAATAATAGTAGTAGTAGGAGTGGTAGTATTTCATTTTAAATAAATTGTATTTGTATTTGTTTCGTTATTATTAGTAGTAGCAGTAATAGTAGTCGTATTCCATTTTAAATAAATTGTATATGTATTTGTATCATAATAAAATGCATTTTCTTCAAACTTACTGTAAACTGTTGACTGCATTTGCTCAATTGCACAAAAAAGAGTGAAAACAGAGGAGAACAGAGGTATTTGTTTTTGCAGTAACCCTCCATGCACTTTAAATATGATACACTGTCTAAATAAAATGATAAACACAGTAATGTTCTGTCATTTTGATGCAATATTTGGGGCAGTCAGGGGTTGATATACAGATCTGACTGAACCTGGGTAATGTCAGTGTAATTTTGGTGTTTCAGTGTCATTCAACAGCACAAAGATACTTTTAAATGCCGACACAAAATTGCATGTGGTGTTCAATTAATAATTTCAACAGACTTCATGGCAGCAACAAAGCAACAAAACACTATAAAATAAATAAATAAAAGAAAAAAGCTGACAATGGCTAAAGTTAAAGAAATGTTTTTTCTCTGCTTATCTTAAATGGAAACTCAATCAGTCCCTTACAGGTTCAGATGACAGTGTCTCCTGGACTTCTGTCATACTGCACTGTACCCAACAGCACGGTGGTCTCTAAACAGTGTGTGATAGAGTGAAGCCTGAAGGAAGAGTGAAGACGAACAAATGGAGACAAGCAAGACTGTTTGAGAGTGACAGAAAATATTAGCTGAGTGACCTCTGACCCCTTTAGATGGCACTGCATTAAAAGCCAACATGACTGTATGAAGGACATTACTTCATGGGCTCAGGAACACTTTGGAAAACCATAGTCAGTAAACACAGTGTGTCACTGCATTGAGGTTAATGATGGCAAATACAATACAAAATATTTATACTATGTGTTTTAAAGCATTATTTAATTCACTGATATGAAAACATCTGAGAGGTTTAGAGGGGAAATGTTTGTTTGAATGAACTGCAAACAGCTCAGATATCTGTTACACAACAAGGAGCCACCACTGTATGCTGCCTTAGAGCAAAGGTCACAGGTCAAAGAGGTCATGCAACTGGTTTAATCTCCAACAATAGTGTATTTTATGACATTATCATATGTTGTTTACTGTAAGATCTTATAATGACAAGTAACTACAGCTGTCACATTGTGGAGTAAAACGTTGGGTAAACTTCCTGTCTGTGTGTCAGCTCTGAGGGGTGTACTACGAAGGAGGCTCAACACAGCCAGGCTTTGTGTTCATGTTCTGGATCGACAAAGCCTAAAACCGCAATCAGAGATAATTGGTATCACGACGGTGGTTATCAACTTGATTTGTCAACCCAGGCTCTCTTCTTAAGGCTTTGTGCGCGTTCATATAAAAGGGGGCGTCTGGAGCGTCATTTGACTCAACTTCCGCACAAATGGACAGATCGCGAGCCGCTTATTTCAGTCAGGAGGAGCAAGTTGAGATCACGGAAGGATATGAACAATTTAAAAAAACTATAACAGCAAAAAGCAACACTGTTGTTGCTAATAAGGCTAGAGAGGAATGCTGGCAGAAAATTGCTGACCGCGTCAATGCGTAAGATAACACTTAATTCTTAATTAAGACCCTGTTGTGAATTTTCACTGCTGATCATGGTCGGTCTAAAACATCAAATGCATTTAAACATGATGTGCATTTAGTCTGACGCTGTCTTAAAATCCGGGATACGTTAAAAGCAATTTAATTTGTGGCCAATACAAAGTGAAATCATTTTATGATTGATTATTATCTGTGATAAATACCAATAGATTAATGAATATTTTATTCATTAGCTGCGGTACCAACACCGTTAAACGGACGTGGCAGCAAATTAAAACCAAGCATAAAAACATCATCCAAAGTGGTATGTAACTGCTTCATTTTTTCTCTGCAGTGTGTGGATAATATGCTGTGTCAGATTTTAAAGTTGCAATACTACCTTCAGCAAACAGGAAAAAGAATGAGATGAGGAAGACAGGAGGGGGGCCTGCTCCACCTCAGTATACAGCCTCAGAGGAGCTGGCCCTTGCCAATAACGACGGGCGCCCAATCATGGAGGGCATAGAAGGGGGCATCCGCTCAGATCCCTGTGCCAGCGGCTCCCAACATAATTTGTATGTCCAGGGTATGTATAGGGCCTTTGGTGGTAAAGACCGAAATGGCTGTTTTTTTTGTGGCCTTGAGGTGTGAAAATATCAATATCTGTCTACATCTAATTTCTAGTCGAAGGAGATACAATGGTTTTAATGGAGCCACCGGCACATGTCCCTCGTGACCCCTCCCCAGAGGTAACTGTAACTGCAATTTGTCAAGTACTGTTATTCATGTTTGCTGTGTAGAATCCACATCATGCAGTTCTCTTAAATTATTCTTTAGGTGGAGATTGATGATGAGGACACTCTCTCTGTGTACTCAGAGAGGCCTTTAGGGGTAAATCTATCTTCATCACTTGATTCTCAAATTTATATTTTAATTAAGTAACCTAGCTTTGCTTGCCGTTTTATTTCACAGGGAGAGGAAAATCTCCATCACTCCTCTCAGCCTACGGCCTCCACCTCTAGGCAAGACAAAAGGCAGAATGTAAGGGTTTTATCATTTCTAGTAAAGTAAGCACCATGCTAAGTAAATCATGAACACAGTACAACACCAACATGACTGAAAACATTATCCTAGTCATCTCTGCTGCTTAAGGTCTTTAAACTAAAACTGCTTATACAGGTAGGAGCAGATACCATCCGTGCCCTATATAAGAGGAACCTGGAGCTGGACAACCAAAAAAAAGAATTGGAAATAAAAAAGCTGAAGCTGGAAATCGACATACTTGAGATGAAGACAAAGGTATTACTCTAAACAGTAGTTAAAAATATTTTAGTTAAGCACGATTGACATTGTACACTCATGACTTTTCTCTCTCTCCCCAGCACATGCAAAGACCATGAATAAAATGAATGAAACATTCAGCAAGTGGGTAATTTACTTTAATGTCTGTGTCTTTTGTTGGCACACTGCCATGTAAGAAGTTAAGTAAAAAACTGATTTGTAATGGCCTGTCTAATGGCTGCACCAGATGGGTGGTCAAGGGTGATGGGGTCCACAATATCTGGTGCCACAAGTGGCACATGAGGTGCTCTTTCCTTGCGAATGACAGCAATGTTGTGCAGCACCACACATGCTACAATAGTCTCACATGCCCGCTCAGGAGACACCCTCAGGCCACGGAGGCAGTTGAAACGAGACTTGATGACCCCAAAAGTCATCTCTATCCTGACCCTGCACTTACTCAGAGCCGCATTAAAGCGGCTCTGAGATGGAGTCTCAGGGTCAGGATAGGGGGTCATCAAGTACCGTGTGCAAGGATAGCCTCTGTCCCCCACGAGCAGTCCATCAAAGAGCCCTGTTAATAAAGGGAGAGGAAATCACTTCATCATTGTTAACAATTAATCAAGAATAGAATGATTCGAGAATATTTGCTATACCTTGCTCAAACTGGTGACCCAGCAAAGACTCTCTGAAAATTCTGGAGTCATGCACTGATCCGGGCCACCTTGCCTCAACACTTGAGACCATCAGCTGGTGGTCACAAGTCATCTGCAACATGCATTTCAGGTTAATTTCACAACGACAGCACTGAAATGAAGGAACTAGTGAGCTTTTTTTGAAAGGAACTCATAAGGCTTATTAAGTGTGATGAAGAACTATAATAAAATGTGCTACAAGTGAATATTTCTGATATATATGCATACTACTGTGCAGCACTGTCAGTGTACCTGCATGCAATGTGCATATGTGCCACCAATCACCAGACAAAAATGAGTACCAAATAATTCACCTGGACATTGATACTGTGAAAGGATTTCCTGTTCACAAAATCACTCTCATGTTCTCCCAAGGGCCCTGTGATGGGGATGTGGGTGCAATCAATTGCACCTAAAACCCTGGGGAATCCTATTAAGGAAAACAGTTTATATATTACATTTCACCTGAGTAGACGTCATACTGCTTAGGATAGGGAAATAGTAATGTACACTACCGGCTATTTTGTAGAACGATTCTTTTACGGTTAATGTGCGTAACTGGCTGGGAAACACCACAAACATGTTCAGTCTCTCAGTGAGAGCAAGAACAACCTTGCGTACAGCGCGGCAGACTGTGTTCTTGCTCAGATTTTCAGCATCACCGACTGAATGCATGTAGGTCCCTGTGGCAAAGAAACGCAATGCCACACACACCGTTTGGCCAACTGTGAGCGCACAGCTTCTCTTCGTGGCATTCCTGATGTTTGGTTCAACCAGCGCGCATATGTATCGTATTCCCTCAGCTGAAAATCTATATCGCTCATAGAGAATATCATCAGGAAATGCCAGCGGGTCAGTGCGATCACGGAAAACTCTCTCCCTCCGTAGCGATCCTCTGATTATTCTGGCACCTAGGTCCACCGGAGCGTCTACAAATGGTGATGCCATAGTGGAGTTTAAAGGGGTTTAACAGTGAAGGGGTGGCGCTTTTATAGCCGATTTAATCCGAAACTCAGAACATAACCTGCTCCCGACCAGGTTATGAGCTAAGCATAAGTTACCGTGGTGATCTAGCCAGGTTAAAAGAGAGCCACCTTCGTGACACTGAAAACTCTGGCTTTAGACTCAACATACCTCGCTAACCCATTAATCTCGCTTCGTAGTACACCCCTCTGGTAGTCACCAGCAACGCTCCTCCATGGGGTTGCTTTTTAATGTTTCCTCTTAACATGTGTTGGAGCCACAATAACATTCTTTGTATTTGTTTTGATCATGTTGAACTAATGGTGGCTACATGTAAATAGGTGCAGTTAGTTGTTTGTACACGGGGTGGCGCACTAGAGCGGGTAACACAGGTGATATAGGTGAGGTGCAGGTGATGAGCAGCAGGTGTGTGACGGGGGAAGCAAACAGTTTTGTGACCGTGCAGTGTGGCAGCATGAAGAGTTTGTATCGTGGTGAAACTGGAACTGATGAATGGAAACTTGGACACTGGACTGCTGGATGGACTCTAACCTGTGAGGGACTCTGACACTGTGAAGTGGAAACCTGCCTGAGATGAGTTATGGACAGACAATGTTTTACCTGTGTGAAGGTGAGCATATGCAAAAATAAATGTGTCCCCCCCATTCACCCCTCTACAGAGTATTAGGGCCATTCATGAGAAAAAAAATAAGAGGAAGTAGATTTATTTTTTATCATGCACTTTGAGAAAAAAGTCAAAATGTCAAGAATAAAGTTGAAATACAATGGCTGCTATTCACAACTTCAGATATGCTGTGGGGGTTTTCTACACAGAGGCTGCCCATGCAGCCTGATCTTTTTGAAAATCTGCAATCCTCTTTGACATTTTTTCTTCATAGGGCTGGCCCTGCCCACAAAAGAGGCAGATCTTACAGGACACTGTGATGGCGCTCTTGCAGCCCCGGCAGCTTTTCTTGGTAGTTCCGGTCATGACCTAAGCAAAAGACAGAAAATACACTACACATTGATGCTTCTTTAAAACATGGAAACACAAATATAAACACATTTCCCATTATATGAGAGTAAATATATACTTTGATGCCATTCAACACATTATCCATGCTTGGTGCTTGGATGTGATGCCCTATGGCTTTAACAAATTATGTGCACATGGCGATATTTTAGATAAGTGTTGTAGTGTAGATTAGTAGTGCTTGAATGTGCTACAGACATACTCAATGTTCAATATGCTTGATCAAATAAATTCATGAGCAGGGACAGTCAATTACAGTGCTCTTGACTTGGCTTTCAGGCTAGCTAGGCTACTCAATAAGCTGGCTAGACCTTTTTTTTTTTAAAAAAAACCAAAAACAAATAGTCTTTGCATTCTGCACCCTCTGAGCTGGCTGGGTGTTTATACCTTATTTAATTACCTAAAAATCATTCAAACTTTACTCACTGACTGGAGTATTATTTTTTAACGATTTTTGCCTACTTTAACTTGCACCATGATAATGAATGTTTGTTTAGCTGAAGCAATTTCATTCAGCAACACAATGGCTCATGCATTTGACGCATATATATTAAAAAAAAAAAAAAAACTACTCGTCTTTCATATTGAGACAGTTTGCTGTTCAACTCTCATTAAATAAATTGCTCTTTAAGTAGCTAGCTGCTAACACTGACTAGCTGGCATGGTAGAGCCAGCAAAACAGCATTCCGATATTAAACATTAAATGCCAATGATCGATTAGAGAAGGCTTATTTGTTGGAAGACACTAGGGTACTTACTTGTTGTCCACACACAGGTGTCAGTTCCTCCCTTTCCCCCCTTACTCCCTCTTCCTCCCTCTCTATCAATGCGCAATGCATCGCTGGATCTAGGCGATGTAGGAAATGTAGTTCTAAAACATTTAGCTATTCCGCTACCTACTAGCGATCCTCTTTCTAGCCTCGGAAGTTCTGTAGGCCTTTAGTACGTCTGCAGTGTTTTCCCTAGGTTTACAGCTTTGGGGGTCACTTGTGCTTTATTCACAAGTGTGTGAATTGACCTGGATATGAAGCGTCCGTAGTGCCAAATAATATAACGGTCATTTCTAAAGAGCTAAGACTAAAACAAACAAAAAAATAAATCAGTAGCGGTGGTGCCAGTTGCATACAGAGGAAACACTGCGTCTGTTTGAGTCAGAACCATATGGAGTCTGGTCTGGGTCAGAGCCATGTAGAGCTTTAGCGCCATCTAGTGGCCATAGATATTCAAAACGTACCCTGAGGTACGTCAGGCGGGGTCTGCAAAAACGTCCTCTGGGGTACCTGTCAGTGATGAGATCACGTTGCTTAGTTACTGTGATACAGTGACAGCTGGAAATGGAGATGTGTAATTATCACATGTTCCCAAGAAATTCAAGGTATGTTTCAGAAATCTCAGAAATCTCTCTAAGAGGTATAATCCTTTTTTCTCTCACATGTTTACACACTCTTTCATCACTTCCATGTCGCCTAATTCTTTGCTCCAGCAGAGAAACACTGGAAGTAGACCCCCCCACTCGGATCAGGCTTTATCCTGGTTTACTCTCAGAAACAGAGACAGGCTGCACTGATCACACCTACAGCGGTGAAACTTCTGTTCAGCCTTTTATACTGACAGAAGGGGGATTTTAAAAAGATACCGACTTTGTCCTTTTTATGTTTGTTTGGCGACACATGAGGAGTTAACGGACTGAGTGTGTGTGTGTGTGTGTGTGTTTTCCCTTTGTGTTGATTGTAAGGGTGCACCGGTGGTCAGACTCAACCAGGGAGGACAACACACTGGGACATCGGTGAGTTTTTATTAATGTTGTGTGACTCTTTTAGAGCAAGATATAAAATAAAATGCAAAGAACCTCTTTGAGAAAAAGATAGTTACACTATTGTCACTAGGATATTGTCATAAACAGAGTGTGTGATAACTCATGAAGAAAGTCGCCTTTAAGTTTGGTGTTTACTTCAGTTTTGATGCTTTTATATTCATTTAACTTACAATATCTAATACATAAAAAGTTTTAAAACTTCTCATGGTCTCCATAGTTGATATTAGAGTAAACATTTTTGCTTGTGCTGGCTTGTGTTGGTACTTTAATGAATCTTAAGCAGCTCCTCTCTACAGCTGAGCTCCACATCCACAGGGATTCACTGCTGTCATGTTGGCTTCAATCATAGAGAAAAGTTGGCCTCAACTTTCTGTCTGACAGAGAGAGATTTCCTCCTCAGGAATGCTAATGCAGAAAACCCAAATCCTGCTTGGTGTTAAAACCCCAGATTTAGTTGTGTAAGTGGCTTGTAGGACGTCAAAATGAGTTTAAGTTGCTTATGGACACAGTGCTGTTCTCTATATATCAACCAGGAGGGTATATATGTGGACCTGCAGGTTAAATGCAAATAATACAGTTAAAAGTGAAACAACTGAAAAACAGAAACACCTCTTTGTATAATGACAGTACTTATTGTTTGTTCTGTATTTATTTATTTGTGATTTCTTGCACGACTGTTGTATCAGACTGAATTAGTTTCAGTTCAGTGTATCTCATAATAATGAAACTTTCTAAAAATAATGACTTAATACGTCAAAATAATGTGTTAGTGTCTTAAAATTATGTAAACTTACTTAAAATATTGTACAACTTTTGTAAATAATGACTTAGTTCCTCTAAATAATGTGTCTTAAAATAATGTAAACTTACTCAAAATAATGTTAAACTTTATCCAAAAATGAAAATTTTTCTCAAAATATTGACTTAGTGTCTCAAAATAATGTGTCTTAAAATAATGACTTAGTACCTCAAAATAATGACTGAGTGTCTTAAAATAATGTGAAACTTTATCCAAAAATATTTGTTTTCTCAAAATCTTGACTTAGTGCCTCAAAATAATGAGTTAGTGACTAAAAATATTGACTTAGTATCTCATAATAATAACAGACTTTCTCAAAATAATGCCTCAGTACCTCAAAATAAGTTAGTGTCTCAAAATAATGTGAAACTTTTTCAAAATATGAGAAGCCTTCTTAAAATAATGAGTATATCAAAAATAATTATTCATTTAGAATCTCAAAATATTGACTCAGTATCTCAAAAAGAATGAGTTTGTGTCATTTCTCGTATTTTTTTTAAGATAATAAGTCACCACTTTGAGAAAAATTCTAATTATTTTGAAATACAAACTCATTATATTGAGAAAGTTTCTCAATATAATGAGATACAGAGTCTTTATTTTCATCACACTGGAGGAAGTGGATTTCAATAGTAATTTTATTCTCTGATTTTTCTCTTCTTTAGATGTTAATAACAAGCTGACTGATTGGTCCGAGGGGTTGAGTGACAGCCACAGGTGTGACAGCGATGGGCAGGAAGTTAGATCTGTCGGGGCTGACGGACAACGAGGCGGAGCATGTGCTGCAGGTGGTGCAGAGGGACATGAGGCTCCGCAAGAAGGAGGAGGAGCGCCTCAGGTTAGTTCTGACCTGATCAGGTAGCAACACCACAGTGTAGAAATACTCTGGTACAAGACAAAGCCCTGCGTTCAAACTTTTACTTAATTAAAGTACAAAAGCAGTGGCATCAAAATATACTTAAAGTACCCAAAGTAAAAGCACTCATTATGCAGGTTACCATTTATTTGATAAAAGATCATACTTTAGTAAAGTGCTGTTTGGTGCTACAGGTAGTGTACGGTGGGTTTTTGGAGTTTTCTTGGTAAAATCAGCTGAAAACAGAGTCGAGATAAATGAAAGTCAAATATTGAAAGTTTTACCACATATTGCACAAGAAGTAAACATTCACATTGTGTGGGGCTCAGTGTACATTCAAGGCTTTTTAGACGTCTGTGGGTGTTTCCCATCCTGCCTCTCTACACTGGACAGGAAGTGACCTCCCTTTCCTGTTGCACTCAGACTAGTTTCCTCAAAACTCCTGTCCAACCTTCAGAGTTCAAAAACAATGTGCATGAACACAAAGACAAAATAATATGCTAATTGGGTGGGTTTGAGCTGAGCCTGACACAGAGGGAGGTACATAATAGTGGGAAATGATTTGTCTCTTTGTCACAGGTTAAGAATAACATGCTCATGTCATTTGCTTGTGACCCTTGTGACTGGCTCCTCGTGCTTGATTCCCTCACACAACATTATTCCACTGCATAGCGCAGCCAAAACGGCTCTAAGCGATCAGGGAAGCTAATCACAAGATAACAAATTGGACCACACATGCTAGATAAAGTTAATGGCTGCAATTTCCTAAAGATTTCCAACAGGGGAATGCTTTAATGTGGAATGTGTGCTGAATCCTGCCGTATGTGACAGCTACTTACAGTGCAATTTAATTTAAGGGGACATTTATCAGTAGTATTTAAAGGTATTCTGCTGAGTTTTAGGCCTCTGGTAGTGCTATGGAGGTGTTCGTCTGTGAGGTGGTCCTTGTTTTGTTAAGTGCACGCCCAAGAGGATGCACGCGGGTGATGTGGCACACAGCCCTGCCGGTGGTCTCATGTGTATTCACTGACCCACAGGTGGCAGTAAAGAGTCAAGAAACATGGTAACATGCCAACAAAGGCGGAGCAGAAGAAGACTGCATGCTATTTTGTGAATGTTTAATAAAGACGGAAATGCAGCTGTTTGAGATGGAGCTAATTTATCTACTCTATATCGTTAGGTACGTTTGTACAGTGGTGCATCTGAAAGGTCACATGATCAATTTTGGATAAATTTTACCTCTTCAGTCCAAAAATATGTATCTCTGCCAAGGAGGTTATGTTACGTGTCACAGACACGGTGGAAATGAAATGAACTGCTGACTGTGAAAGTGTTGTCATTGTTCATTTGATCACTCTGCTGATGGAAGGTTGAGACTGACTCAAGTCATCACTGCTGCACTGTTGTGTTTTCCGGTTTCCAGATGTCTTAGTATTGTGATGATTTGATTTGTGGCGTTAGCTAAGCATTAGCATTAGATGGGAAATGTGTGCGTGTCCTTAATGAGATCACCCACACACATTGTCCCCACACGATCTGTACTGTTGCATTTCATCCACTCCTTGTCATCCAGTATTCGGAGAATATTTCTCTGACCTTTTTGTGTTTCCACCATTTTCTCCTCTGCTTAAGAAACTCTTAAGCCTCTTAAAAGTCCTCCTCCCTGCTCCTAACAGTTTTCACCTCAGGAGCTCTTTTAAGGGCTGAGATGCTCTGTCAATAATTTATCTTTACAAAGTCTTAACTTTAAGGGGAAATTCTAAGAAAACGTCTCAATTCCGAGAATTTGCTTAGAGTTTCGTCACTAGGAGCAACTCTTGTACTAGGAAGCTTTAAGAATACGGCCCCTGACTTTTAGACGGAATTAATACTTCCGTGACGATGTAGAGCCTACACCGTACCCTACGCCATGGCCTGATGTGCACCTCGTCAGAAATGTAACTACGCATTGCAGTGACGCAGACCTCCTGTCTTTATTTGTACGCTGAAACCATTTCCCTCAGTGGAAACAAAGTTTCTATTCACTTCAGTTTCACAGATAAGAAGCAATAAATTGTGAAGACAATAACATTTTTGGCATTTTAAGTCTTGTGTGTGATTTATCCTGGCTTCATATGAGCAGAGGAAATCTCTGCTCGTGGCTAGGCTTATTTATACAATGTAAAATGCCATAGGCTTGTGATAATAACGTTAGCATCTTAC
Source organism: Cephalopholis sonnerati (assembly GCA_019142605.1). Taxonomy (NCBI): domain Eukaryota; kingdom Metazoa; phylum Chordata; class Actinopteri; order Perciformes; family Serranidae; genus Cephalopholis; species Cephalopholis sonnerati. Next base: position 24,220,858 of record JAGQAX010000010.1, on the reverse strand, counting down.
ATTTGTTTGGAAAACGTGTTTAGTACAAGACAGTTGTTTTGTCAGTGAACCTTGTGAGTTGTAATAGAGCTGAATTTTATAACGTTACCTTTGTTAAATGTTGCTGTTGACCCTGGCTTCATATGAGTAGAGAGAAGTCTGCTAGCTGCTAGGCTAATTTATACAATGTAAAATGCCATAGGCTTGTGCTAAAAACATTAGCATGTTGTATTTGTGGGGAAAATGTTTCCAGATGAAGACAAGTGTTTGTCTGTGAATTGTGTACTTGTGTTTGAAATCAAGCCATGTTTAGTTTGTGTTTTGGGTTTGTTTTGAATCAGCTAAACTTTACAGCACTTCACAGAAACCTGTGCCACAGACTAGTGTAGCCATGTAGCCCCCTTTAATAGGGATTGATATTTTACTTTCACTTTCACTGGCGAGCGTATTTACAGGCAGTAACCAACAATCTTGCATAGTACACTTTTTATAGTGTGTTGTAAGTTATAAGCTCATCCTATGTTGAACAACACCTGTCAAATAAAACAGAGCAATTAAAAGGACAAGTTTTGCTTTTGATGTACATGTGGTGAAGGAGTAAAGTACAACTACTGAAGTACTGTAACTTCAGCTCTAAATGAGTTTGGGTTACAGAAAGGTTTCTGGGTAAATTTCCATGTGACATAACCCAAAGCGATTAGGGTTGAGCTTTCTACTTCCTCTAACTTCAAGTGTGGCGAGCAAGGTGCTTACTTACAGCTAATCTTGTTGTTGTTTACTGTTTACCAGATATGACTAGACTTGTGCTGACATTAAATGCAAAAGAGGACATTTTCAGCACGTTCAAACTAATTTATTTATTTGCCTATTTTATATTTAACCTGCTACATGATGTCAAACACATTCCCACCCCTTCCTCGGCAGCAGTACACTGACACATGAGACCACGTACCATTTTCAGATATCACATCTAAGAGGTAAATCCCCCATGTCACGCAGCTTGTGCACAGCTTCCCCTCGTCGTTAAGAGGACTGTGACTTCATGCATCCTGCTTCCAATTTCTTTGTCTGACACGCTGGGAGATGAAATCCAGGAGCCTCTGTGAATGTCAAGCAGCGATGAGTGAAAGACAGGGGAGTTAAAGATTAGAAGGGAATACAGATGAGTGATGAACACACCGTTGAATTGTACTTGTCTTGTGGTTCCAGTTGCACAAGAGGGGGCCTCTCTTCTTCTCCTCATGCGGAGAGAAAGTGTCACTGTAGACTCAGAGCTCATCTGGGCTGAA